>CM054178.1:56604834-56994834 GCA_028829895.1 Sinotaia quadrata | reverse complement strand
AAAGATACATTACAAAATATAAGAAAGTAAAAAAAAATTGGTAAATTATTTATTTCAATGATATTATTACGTTTGAAAGCCAAGATGTATAATTTAAAAATTGATATTTAGTTCACGTTTATGTACTAACTATTGTTTATAAAACATTGCATATATGTCACTTTCTACCAATAATGACATGTAAGAAATTTTTTTTTAGGATGACAAGCTGTGGCAGCTTTTTGAAAAGGTAAGGAAACATCTTTTAATAGTTACACTTTAAACTGTTTCCTAATTTATCAAAAATATTGATAAAACATTTGTATATTTAAATCGGTATGTAATAATTTCTACAATAGATCTTAATCTCTCCTGGGAGATAAATCTTCTCTATACTTTTTTCAAAACATATTCTTAATTCATGTACTGTTCGTCGTAAGTAATACTTTCTCATTTCCTAACACATTTAATTTCAAATGCGAATGTTGCTCGGTATACTATTTACTTCTGAAAGGTTCTGTGACGAAATCACACTTCCAACACTTACAAAATAAAGAAGTTATCTTGCGAAAACACTGTCTCACTTTAGTGCTGTTGTCCTCCAACATCCTTTACGAACCATGGACTTCGATGTGAAATATACAGAAGTCTCTAGCTGAGATGTCTTGACGATTTATTTGGACGAAAACATTACACACTAAAAGGACAAGAAACATTTCTACCCATTACCTTTAATATAAATTATTAAATAAAAAATAGTAAAATGCAGACATATAGACATGATTAATTCATGGATTGTATATTAGCTACTCTAATTCAGAAAAAAATATATATACACAATTAATTATAAATATTTATACATATCTTTATGTCAAAACAAAACTAGGTTATACAAAGTAATTGTTATCTCGTAAGAATTCAATAATTTCCTCATAATTATTCAGTGCTATTTCAATCACACTCTGCTGTTAAGATATATTGATATTAGCAAACACAACATTCACCTCACGACATTATGTCTAGGATGATAATAAAAAAGTGATTTTTAATTCGTTTACGATTCATAAGTTTGGCTCCTGTCACGTGTCATATACTGTCATACGGTATCCTAGAACTCTCAGCATTAACAATCTGATTCTCTCCTTTCATTCGTAAACGTAACGTTTGAATGGTGTAGGCTCACTCCTACCTTTCAGATGACATTACTTCTATCTGTCGGCAGGTATACAACTACCGACTATCTATTGTTAAATCCTAATTGTTACTATCTACTTGAGGTCAGAGTTTATTCTCACATGCTGACAATCTAATTTAAAATATAATTATTCAAACTAACTTTGTTACAGTAATGTAAATATCCTATCAAAAATTTGTATTCTTGAAATATGTATTTGATTAACTTTTACTCATATTACATTTGATATAATTTATGATATTCAATTTTATATGAAATTCTTTTTTAATATATAATTAAAGTTCCTATGTGTAAATAAAAACAATAAATATCGGACATTGAAAAAATTAAGAAAAAAGATAGACAGATTAAGTACAGATTAGGTACAGATAATGGAGAGATAGATAGATAGATAGATAGAAAAATAGATAGATAGATAGATAGATAGATATGTTTTACGTTACTTCTAATAAGAATTTGGCACAGAATGGCATTTAAATTATTGTTATCTGTTAATTACATTTTATCTATTGATTTCAGGCGGTAATCAAAATTTTTCAAAAGGATAAAACGGTAAGGATACTGTACGACGAATTAAAATCCCGATATTCTAAGAACAAATGCAATATTTAGAAAGAAGAAATAATCCACAGGTCCTTGTGATGGGATAGAAAACACTTTGATAGCAAGACCGATGGTAGATTAAAGGAAGAATATAGCAGGATAGACAGATAGACAGACAGATAGACAGATAGATAGATAGATAGATAGATAGATAGATAGATAGATAGATAGATAGATAGATAGATAGATAGATAGATAGATAGATAGATCCTTGTGATGGGAGAGAAAACACTTTGATAGCACGACCGATGGTAGATTAAAGGAAGAATATAGCAGGATATCTAGCTTGTTTGCTTGGAAGATACTTAGAAATATAAAGACAGACTGATGGACGGACGGAGAGATAGAAAGATAGATAAATAGACAGATAGATACATAGACAGACAGATGGACAGATATATAGATAAACAAATAGATAGATAGATAGATAGATAAATAGGTAGATAGATAGATAGATTACACATTACTAATAATAAACATTATGGCTGAAATTGCATTTAAATTACTGTTATCTGTTTATTAATATTTTTCTTTTGTTTTCAGGAGGAGCTCAAAAATGTTCAATATTTTTGGGAAGTAAGTAGCTGAAAGACGCATTATAACACCGACATTCTGAGACCAAATACAATATTTATTAGAAAGAAATAATCACAGGTGCTTACAATGGGAGAGAAAATAACCACTTTGATAGCACGACCGCTGATAAATAAAAGAAATAATAGCTAGTTTTAAACTAGATTCCCAGAAAGATACTTAGTAATAAGAGAGAGAGAGAGAGAGAGTGAGATGAATAGATAGATTGATTAAATAGATAAACAGACTGACATACTATCAGAAGTGAGTGAGATTAGTGTTGTCTGTTTAGAATTATTACTAACTTAAATTAACGTGTAATTAGTTAAGAATTATTAATTAATTATTATTAATAATAATAATAATAATAACCTTCAACTAGGTGGCGTAGGCTTCACAAATAGATTGATAGATTAGATAGAGTGAAAGATACATTACAAAATATAAGAAAGTAAAAAAATTTGTAAATTATTTATTTCAATGATATTATTATGTTTGAAAGCCAAAATGTATAATTTAAAAATTGATATTTAGTTCACGTTCATCTACTAACTATTGTTTATAAAACATTGCGTATATGTCACTTTCCACCAATAATGACATTTAAGTAATTTTTTTATGGTGACAAGCTGTGGCAGCTTTATGAAAAGGTAAGGAAACATCTATTAATAGTTACACTTTAAACTGTTTCCTTATTTATCAAAAATATTGATAAAACATTTGTATATTTAAATCGGTATATAATAATTTCTACAATTGATCTTAATCTATCCTGGGAGATAAATCTTCTCTATACTTTTTTCAAAACATATTCTTAATCCATGTACTGTTCATCGCAAGTAGTACTTTCTCATTTCCTAACACATTTAATTTCAAATGCGAATGTTGCTCGGTATACTATTTACTTCTGAAAGGTTCTGTGACGAAATCACACTTCCAACACTTACAAAATAAAGAAGTTAAATTGCGAAAATACTATCTCACTTTAGTACTGTTGTCCTCCAACATCTTTTACGAACCATGGACTTCGATGTGAAATATACAGAAGTCTCTAGCTGAGATGTCTTGACGATTTATTTGGACGAAAACATTACACACTCAAAGGATAAGAAACATTTCAACCCATTACCTTTAATACTAATTATTAAATAAAAAATAGTAAAATGCAGACATATAGACATGACTAATTCATGGATTGTAAATTAGATACTCTAATTCAGAAAGAAATATATATACACAAATAATTATAAATATTTATACATATCTTCATGTCAAAACAAAACTAGGTTATACAAAGTAATTGTCATCTCGTAAGCATTCAATTTCCTCATGATTATTCAGTGCTATTTCAATCACACTCTGCTGTTAAGATATATTGATATTAGCAAACACAACATTCACCTCACGACATTATGTCTAGGATGATAATAAAAAAGTGATTTTTAATTCGTTTACGATTCATAAGTTTGGCTCCTGTCACGTGTCATATACTGTCATACGGTATCCTAGAACTCTCAGCATTAACAATCTGATTCTCTCCTTTCATTCGTAAACGTAACGTTTGAATGGTGTAGGCTCACTCCTACCTTTCAGATGACATTACTTCTATCTGTCGGCAGGTATACAACTACCGACTATCTATTGTTAAATCCTAATTGTTACTATCTACTTGAGGTCAGAGTTTATTCTCACATGCTGACAATCTAATTTAAAATATAATTATTCAAACTAACTTTGTTACAGTAATGTAAATATCCTATCAAAAATTTGTATTCTTGACATATGTATTTGATTAACTTT
Source organism: Sinotaia quadrata (assembly GCA_028829895.1). Lineage (NCBI taxonomy): Eukaryota > Metazoa > Mollusca > Gastropoda > Architaenioglossa > Viviparidae > Sinotaia > Sinotaia quadrata. The sequence goes on along the minus strand of CM054178.1, from coordinate 56,990,684 downwards.
TACTCATATTACATTTGATATAATTTATGATATTCAATTTTATATGAAATTCTTTTTTAATATATAATTAAAGTTCCTATGTGTAAATAAAAACAATAAATATCGGACATTGAAAAAATTAAGAAAAAAGATAGACAGATTAAGTACAGATTAGGTACAGATAATGGAGAGATAGATAGATAGATAGATAGAAAAATAGATAGATAGATAGATAGATAGATATGTTTTACGTTACTTCTAATAAGAATTTGGCACAGAATGGCATTTAAATTATTGTTATCTGTTAATTACATTTTATCTATTGATTTCAGGCGGTAATCAAAATTTTTCAAAAGGATAAAACGGTAAGGATACTGTACGACGAATTAAAATCCCGATATTCTAAGAACAAATGCAATATTTAGAAAGAAGAAATAATCCACAGGTCCTTGTGATGGGATAGAAAACACTTTGATAGCAAGACCGATGGTAGATTAAAGGAAGAATATAGCAGGATAGACAGATAGACAGACAGATAGACAGATAGATAGATAGATAGATAGATAGATAGATAGATAGATAGATAGATAGATAGATAGATAGATAGATAGATAGATAGATCCTTGTGATGGGAGAGAAAACACTTTGATAGCACGACCGATGGTAGATTAAAGGAAGAATATAGCAGGATATCTAGCTTGTTTGCTTGGAAGATACTTAGAAATATAAAGACAGACTGATGGACGGACGGAGAGATAGAAAGATAGATAAATAGACAGAGATACATAGACAGACAGATGGACAGATATATAGATAAACAAATAGATAGATAGATAGATAGATAAATAGGTAGATAGATAGATAGATTACACATTACTAATAATAAACATTATGGCTGAAATTGCATTTAAATTACTGTTATCTGTTTATTAATATTTTTCTTTTGTTTTCAGGAGGAGCTCAAAAATGTTCAATATTTTTGGGAAGTAAGTAGCTGAAAGACGCATTATAACACCGACATTCTGAGACCAAATACAATATTTATTAGAAAGAAATAATCACAGGTGCTTACAATGGGAGAGAAAATAACCACTTTGATAGCACGACCGCTGATAAATAAAAGAAATAATAGCTAGTTTTAAACTAGATTCCCAGAAAGATACTTAGTAATAAGAGAGAGAGAGAGAGAGTGAGATGAATAGATAGATTGATTAAATAGATAAACAGACTGACATACTATCAGAAGTGAGTGAGATTAGTGTTGTCTGTTTAGAATTATTACTAACTTAAATTAACGTGTAATTAGTTAAGAATTATTAATTAATTATTATTAATAATAATAATAATAATAACCTTCAACTAGGTGGCGTAGGCTTCACAAATAGATTGATAGATTAGATAGAGTGAAAGATACATTACAAAATATAAGAAAGTAAAAAAATTTGTAAATTATTTATTTCAATGATATTATTATGTTTGAAAGCCAAAATGTATAATTTAAAAATTGATATTTAGTTCACGTTCATCTACTAACTATTGTTTATAAAACATTGCGTATATGTCACTTTCCACCAATAATGACATTTAAGTAATTTTTTTATGGTGACAAGCTGTGGCAGCTTTATGAAAAGGTAAGGAAACATCTATTAATAGTTACACTTTAAACTGTTTCCTTATTTATCAAAAATATTGATAAAACATTTGTATATTTAAATCGGTATATAATAATTTCTACAATTGATCTTAATCTATCCTGGGAGATAAATCTTCTCTATACTTTTTTCAAAACATATTCTTAATCCATGTACTGTTCATCGCAAGTAGTACTTTCTCATTTCCTAACACATTTAATTTCAAATGCGAATGTTGCTCGGTATACTATTTACTTCTGAAAGGTTCTGTGACGAAATCACACTTCCAACACTTACAAAATAAAGAAGTTAAATTGCGAAAATACTATCTCACTTTAGTACTGTTGTCCTCCAACATCTTTTACGAACCATGGACTTCGATGTGAAATATACAGAAGTCTCTAGCTGAGATGTCTTGACGATTTATTTGGACGAAAACATTACACACTCAAAGGATAAGAAACATTTCAACCCATTACCTTTAATACTAATTATTAAATAAAAAATAGTAAAATGCAGACATATAGACATGACTAATTCATGGATTGTAAATTAGATACTCTAATTCAGAAAGAAATATATATACACAAATAATTATAAATATTTATACATATCTTCATGTCAAAACAAAACTAGGTTATACAAAGTAATTGTCATCTCGTAAGCATTCAATAATTTCCTCATGATTATTCAGTGCTATTTCAATCACACTCTGCTGTTAAGATATATTGATATTAGCAAACACAACATTCACCTCACGACATTATGTCTAGGATGATAATAAAAAAGTGATTTTTAATTCGTTTACGATTCATAAGTTTGGCTCCTGTCACGTATCATATACTGACATACGGTATCCTAGAACTCTCAGCATTAACAATCTGATTCTCTCCTTTCATTCGTAAACGTAACTTTTGCATGGTGTAGGCTCACTCCTACCTTTCAGATGACATTACTTCTATCTGTCGGCAGGTATACTTCCGATTATCTATTGTTAATTCCTAAGTGTTACCAGCTACTTGAGGATAAGATGTTTTCTCACATGCTGACAATCATCATTAAAACATATTTATTCAAACTGACACAGTTACAGTAATGTAAATATCATACCTAAAATTTATATTCTATATTAAATCGAATACGAAAAAGTACATTTTATATTTATTTAATTCTTCTAACATTAAATTAAGGCAATAAATTTCGTGTATTAACAAAATTATTTTTACCAACATTTAATAGATTTCTTTGTGAGGTTGCTTCTAGTGATGAAGAGGTAAGAAAATATTAAAACGAAAAACAATGGTGGTTCTGATAGATCAACAAGTAGAGATAAATATGACATTAAAATGTTTATAATTAGATCATCTCAAACAGAGATATGAATTTCAAATTTGCGATATCCGATCGACAGTAGATTAACTTCTGGAAGGACGGACAGGTAGGTTGATACGTAGATAAGCCAGAAGTATGATCGAATGGAGAGAAAGACAATCAGAAACACCGATAGATAGATAGATAGATAGATAGATAGATAGATAGATAGATAGATAGATAGATAGATAGATAGATAGATAGATAGATGGATAGACAGACAGATAGATAGATAGATAGATAGACAAATAGATAGATAGACAAATAGATAGATAGATAGATAGATTCATTGATATATAGATAGATCGATAGATAGATAGACACGACAGATATATAGATAGAAAGATAGATATATATCAATATAGATATATAGATGGATATATAAATAGATAGATAGATAGATAAATAGCTAGATAGATAAATAGTAGATTACACATTACAACTAGTAAATATTATGGCACAAAATGGCATTTAATTACAGTTATCTGTTTATTAATTTTTATCTATTGTTTTCAGGACAAAATGTTTCTTGGAAAATTGGAACCCAAAGTAAGTAGCTGAAAGACGGATTATAACACCAACATTCTGAGACCAAATACAATATTTTTTAGAAAGAAATAATCACAGGTGCTTACATTGGCAGAGAAAAAACCCCACTTTGATAGCACGACCGATGATAAATAAAAGAAATAATAGATAGTTATCAAACTAGAATCCCAGAAAGATATGTAGTAATACATAGATAGACAGATAGACAAATAGATAGATAGATAGATAGATAGATAGATAGATAGATAGGTAGCTAGATAGATAGATAGATAGATAAATAGCTAGATTACTACTACGAAATATTATGGCACAAAATGGCATTTAAATTATTGTTGTCTCTTTTTTAATTGTTATCTCTTTTTTTAAGGAGGTGGTCAAAAAGTTTCTAGTTATCAAACTAGATTCCCAGAAAGATATGTAGTAATACATATATATATATATAGATATATAAATGGATATATAAATAGATAGATAGATAGATAGATACATAGATAGATAGATAGACAAATAGATAGATAGATATATAGATGGATATATAAATAGATAGATAGATAGATAGATAAATAGATAGATTACACATTACTACTACTAAACATTATGGCACAAAATGGCATTTAAAATATTGTTATCTCTTTATTAATTGTTATCTCTTTATTAATTGTTATCTATTTTATTAAGGAGGTGGTCAAAAAGTTTCTATTGGAAACCAAAGTAAGTAGTTGAAAAACGCACTATAACACCGACATTCTGAGAACAAATACAATATTTTTTAGAAAGAAATAATCACAGGTACTTACAATGGGAGAGCAAAAAAACCACTTTGAAAGCACGACCGATGATAAATAAAAGAAATAATAGCTAGTTATCAAACTAGATTCCCAGAAAGATATGTAGTAATACATAGACAGATAGATAGATAGATAGATAGACAAATAGATAGATAGATATATAGATATATAAATGGATATATAAATAGATAGATAGATAGATAGATAGATAGATAAATAGCTAGATTACACATTACTACTACTAAACATTATGGAACAAAATGGCATTTGAATTATTGTTATCTGTTTATTAATTTTTATCTATTGTTTACAGGAGGTCATAAAGTTTCTTGGAAACTTGGAATCCAAAGTAAGTAGATGAAAGACGCATTATAACACCGACAATCTGAGACCAAATACAATATTTTTTAGAAAGAAATAATCACAGGTGCTTACAATGGGAGAGAAAAAACCCACTTTGATAGCACGACCGCTGATATATTAAAGAAATAATAGCTAGTTATCAAACTAGATTCCCAGAAAGATATGTAGTAATACATAGACAGATAGATAGATAGATAGATAGACAGACAAATAGATAGATATATAGATGGATAAAATAAATAGATAGATAGATAAATAACTAGATTACACATTACTACTACTAAACATTATGGCACAAAATGGCATTTAAATTATTGTTATCTCTTTATTAATTGTTATCTATTTTTTAAGGAGGTGCACAAAAAGTTACTATTGGAAACCAAAGTAAGTAGTTGAAAAACGCACTATAACACCGACATTCTGAGAACAAATACAATATTTATTAGAAAGAAATAATCACAGGTGCTTACAATGGGAGAGAAAAAAACCCACTTTGATCGCACGACCGCTGATAAATAAAAGAAATAATAGCTTGTTATCAAACTAGATTCCCAGAAAGATATGTAGTGAGAGAGAGAGAGAGAGAGAGAGAGAGAGAGAGAGAGAGAGAGAGGGGGGGGAGAGAGAATGAGATGAATAATTAGATAGATAAATAGATAAACAGACAGATATATATCTCCCAAGTGAGTGAGAATAGTGTTGTCTGTTTTAGAATTATAATTACATAAATTAACTTGTATTTAGTTAAGAATGGTTATTTAATTAATAATAATAATAACCTTCAATTAGGTGGCGTAGGCTTCACAAATAGATTGACAGTTAGATTAGATAGAGTGAAAGATACATTACAAAATATGAGAAATTCAAAAAAATTGGTAAATTATTTATTTCAATGATATTATTATGTTTGAAAGCCAAGATGTATAATTTAAAAATATATATTTAGTTCACGTTTATCTACTAACTATTGTATATAAAACATTGCTTATGGGATAACTTTCTACCAATAATGACATTTAAATAATTATTTTTTAGGGTGTCTCTCTGAGGAAGCATTTTAAAAAGGTAAGGAAACAGTTTAAAGTGTAACTATTAATAGATATAAAAATATTGATAAAACATTTGTATATTTAAATCGGTATATAATAATTTCTACAATCGATCTTAATCTTTCCTGGGAGATAAATCTTCTCTATACTTTTTCAAAACATATTCTTAATTCATGTACTGTTCATCGCAAGTAGTACTTTCTCATTTCCTAACACATTTAATTTCAAATGCGAATGTTGCTCGGTATACTATTTACTTCTGAAAGGTTCTGTGACGAAATCACACTTCCAACACTTACAAAATGGTTCAGATAACTTCTTTATCTTGCAAAAATACTGTCTCACTTTAGTACTGTTGTCCTCCAACATCTTTTACGAACCATGGACTTCGATGTGAAATATACAGAAGTCTCTAGCTGAGATGTCTTGACGATTTATTTGGACGAAAACATTACACACTAAAAGGATAAGAAACATTTCAACCCATTAATTTTAATACTAATTATAAAAAAAAAATAGTAAAATGCAGATTATAGACATGACTAATTCATGGATTGTATATTAGGTACTCTAATTCAGAAAAGATTTATAATAAATAAATAAACATGATTACATCATAAATCACATTCATATATATATATATATATAATTAATTATACATATTTTAAAATATCTTCATGTCAAAACAAAACTAGGTTATACAAAGTAATTGTTATCTCGTAAACATTCAATAATGTCCTCATAATTATTCAGTGCTATTTCAATCACACTCTGCTGTTAAGTTATATTGATACTAGCAAACACAACATTCACCTCTTGACATTATGTCTAGGATGATAAGATTGGAAGATTAAATTCTGGAAGGACGGACAGGTAGGTTGATACGTAGATAAGACAGAAGTATGATCGAATGGAGAGGAAGACAATCGGACACACCGATAGATAGATAGATAGGTAGATAGACAAATAGATAGATAGATAAATTGATAGTCAAATAGATAGATAGATAGATTGATAGATAGATAGATAGATAGATAGATAGATAGATAGATACATAGATAGATTACACATTACTTCTACTAAACATTATGGCACAAAATGGCATTTAAATTATTGTTATCTGTTTATTAATTTTTATCTATTTTTTTCAGGAGTTCGTCGAAAAGTTTTCATTGAAAACCAAAGTAAGTAGTTCAAAACGCATTATAACACCGACATTCTGAGACCAAATACAATATTTATTAGAAAGAAATAATCACTGGTGCTTACAATAGGAGAGAAAAAAACCCACTTTGATAGCACGACCGATGATAAATAAAAGAAATAATAGCTAGTTATCAAACTAGATTCCCAGAAAGATATGTAGTAATACATAGATAGATAGATAGATAGATATATAGATAGATAGATAGTGTCACGAAGATCAAGAAATATTAATACATTTTTTTTCTCTCCCTCTAAATATTTTCTAACTCTAAACTATGAACGAAACAGCTAAGTTAATTAAAAGAGGGACAGGGTGAAAATGACCATTTGTCAACAACGGGAAAAACTAAGTCGGAAACATTAGCTTTAAGTTCGTGTTGGGGAATGGAAAATATATAATTAGCTTGCAAGAGAATGCTGGCTTGACCCTCTGTGGCCAGGAACCCACGCCCATAAATCTGTGTCAGTGTAGGGTACAAGGCAGGCCAGTGTACCAAGTTCGTGAGAAGGTGCTAGGACGCCAATTATGTCCGTGACGGAGGCAGACTAAGTTTTTGGAAATGTAAACATCATTGTAAGAATCACCACTATAAATGTTTGGTAGTAGGTTAATATTGATTGCTATTGTGTAATTACTATTGTTATGTGAAAGTACTTAGTGAAATAGAAGTTGAGCTATTGGAAAGTTAATCATTGTATATTAAGTTAAAAAGGTTGGTCTGTGTGTGTACGACTTGCCAGGTGGCCATGAGTTGCCAGTAACTGTAGTTTTAAAATAAAAATGCTCTGGGATTTTAGTGTGTGCTCTGAGAAGTTAGTTAAGATAGGCCAAATGGATAAGTAAATCACAGTGTCAACTGGGAACTTGATACTTTGGCACTGATAGAACTGGACGCCAGAGGTAGCCAGGATGGGCAGAGAATATTCGTCAGCACGTACAGTGCTGTGCTGGTTGTAAATGGGCAGTGCCGGAAGGGGGATGGCGTGCTGGAAGGAGGGGTGTGTTCCAGTCAACTCAGAGAAAGGGATGTGCAAGAACTTTGTGTATAAAAGAGGAGACAGAGCCAGGGGCGGATGAGAAACGTGGAAGAGCGACGTGGAAAATGTAGCGTGTTGTACAGGGGTGAAGGTCACCTCTGAGTTTCTCCCTGCTTTTATGGATCAAGAAAACTCTACGATTCTGTGATGGCAAAGCAGAAGGAGGATTCTTGACCACTGTAACAGTGTGCCAGAAAGTCTACCTGGCTGCGTATGAGGCGCGTCGTAAAGACCGCTGCAGTTTTTAGATGGGCCGAATCAAATCAGATAGCCATCTCAGGTTTTCAAAGACTCTGTCAAAGACCGCGGGTGATCGATTATTTTCCAGGCAGAAGGCAAATTCCTGGTGGAAGTTTAATGTCACGGCGTTGGGAGATGTTACAGAACGAGATGTTACATAGTGGTAGTAACTATCGTTGGAAGCAGTAGCGGTCATGCATGAGGCATACCGCCGAGAACGGCAAAGGTTGGCCGTTGTGAAGAAGAGAAGAGAAGATGAGAAACGAAGTTAAGAGAAGAGAAGATGAGAAACGAAGTTATGAGGAAGAGAAGAGATGAGAAACGAAGTTGAGAGAAGAGAAGATGAGAAACGAAGTTATGATGAAGAGAAGAGATGAGAAACGAAGTTAAGAGATGAGATGAAATGAGCAGAAATTGAAGAGAAGAAGAGGGAAGAGAGAACGCAAGAAGAGTTGAGAAATTAGGCCTAACTAGAGAAGCGCACGGGAGCGTGAAGTGTAGCAGCCGTCGTAACAGTGAGAGCGGCCAGGTCGAGACGTCGACGATGTTTTTGTTGTATCATCAACCCCCCCCCCCAGCACAAGAAGAAAGTGTGAGCCCAGCACCAGAAGTGTAACGATATGAGCAGAGAACGAGAGTAACGAATTATAAGAGCAGAGAACAAGGAGAACGTGACAATACCTATGTGAGTAAAAGAAAATTCTAACTAATTAGGGAAATCTCAGAGCACGTAAACATAAGTATAAACTAGAACCTAAAACTAAAACTAGAATCTTAATTAAGCATTAAACTAAAATTAGAAGTAAACCTTGAAGTAAAAAGATATTGATGGAACCATTGAAAAGACTTGCAAGTTAAATGACATTTGTTTTGAACTTTGTGTATTATTATTGAACATTGATGTGTGGCGCCAGAACTCTGAAATAATGACTGTTCTATTATGTTGTAAAATGCTTAAGCAATGTTAGAAGTAGTACTGCATGAAGAAATTGAGTTTTGTATTTCTTTGATTTTAATTCATCATTTATCATTTTTCTTTCTTCTTTCTTCCCCCTTTCCCATGGGTGTGAGTGTGGATGGCTGACTGACTAACCAACGTGTGAGAGGAAACCTATAGACCAATAAATTTGAACTTGTACTCCGATATTGGGCCTTTCTTCTGTCTATGGTTTCGAAAGAGTGGTTGCTGTCGTTGTTATACGTTGTGTCGTCTGTGCCGTCTACACTTCACCCCTAACCGTATGCAAACCCACATGCAAACATGTCGGCAATACGTAACCTACACGCAGAATTAAATTCGAGCCAAGCAAACATCTTGGTATTCTGTGTGTGGATTTGTCATTCTCTTTATGCAAGTCCTACGTGGAGCCGGCAAGCCACCATCCCTCTCCCCTCCTGTCGGAGAAGGGAGGGTGGGTGGCGACAGATAGATATATAGATAGATAGATAGACAAATAGATAGACAGATAGGTTGATTGATAGATAGATAGATAAATAGCTAGATTACACATTACTACTACTAAACATTATGGAACAAAATGGCATTTAAATTACTGTTATCTGTTTATTAATTTTTATCTATTTTTTTTTCAGGAGTTGGTCGAAAAGTTTTCATTGAAAACCAAAGTAAGTAGTTGAAAAACGCATTATAACACCGACATTCTGAGACCAAATACAATATTTATTAGAAAGAAATAATCACAGGTGCTTACAATGGGAGAGAAAAAAAACCACTTTGATAGCACGACCGTTGATAAATAAAAGAAATAATAGCTAGTTATCAAACTAGTTTCCCAGAAAGATACGTAGTAATAGATAGATAGACAGAGAAAGAGAGAGAGAGAAAGAGAGAGAAAGAGAGATGAATAGATAGATTAATAAATAGATAAACAGACAGACATATATCTCCGAAGTGAGTGAGATGAGTGTTGTCTGCTTTATAATTATTAATAACATAAATTAAACTTGTAATTAATTAAGAAGGGTTAATTAATTAATTATTAATAATAATAATAACCTTCAACTAGGTGGCGTAGGCTTCACAAATAGATTGATAGTTAGATTAGATAGCGTGAAAGATACATTACAATACATGAGAAATTAAAAAAAAATGATAAATTATTTATTTCAAAGATATTATTATGTTTGAAAACAAAGATGTATAATTTAAAAATTCATATTTAGTTCACGTTTATCTACAAACTTTCGTTTATAATACATTGCGTATAAGTCACTTTCTACCAATAATGATATTTAAGTAGATTTTTTTAAGGGTGACTAGATGAGGCAGCTTTTTGAAATGGTAAGGAAACAGTTTAAAGTGTAACTATTAATAGATATAAAAATATTGATAAAACATTTGCATAATTAAATCGGTATATAATAATTTCTACAATAGATCTTAATCTCTCCTGGGAGATAAATCTTCTCTATACTTTTTTCAAAACATATTCTTAATTCATGTACTGTTCATCGCAAGTAGTACTTTCTCATTTCCTAACACATATAATTTCAAATGCGAATGTTGCTCGGTATACTATTTACTTCTGAAAGGTTCTGTGACGAAATCACACTTCCAACACTTACAAAATAAAGAAGTTATCTTGTGAATGTACTGTCTCACTTTAGTGCTGTTGTCTTCCAACATCTTTTACGAAACATGGACTTCGATGTGAACTACACAGAAGTTTCTAGCTGAGATGTCTTGACGATTTATTTCGAAGAAAACATTACACACTAAAAGGAAAAGAATCATTTCAACCCATTACATTTAATACAAATTATTAAATATAAAATAGTAAAATGCAGATATATAGACATGACTAATTCATGGATTGCATATTAGCTACTCTAATTCTGAAAAGATTTATAATTAATAAATAAACATGTGTACATTTTAAATCACATATATAAATTTATATATATATATATATATATATATATATATATATACAATTAATTATAAATATTTATACATTATTCATACAGTAATGTAAATGTCCTACCTAAAATTTATTTTCTATTCTAAATCGAATACGAAAAAGTACATTTTAAATATTTATTTAATGCTTCTAACTTTAAATTAAGCCAATAAATTTCGTTTCGTAAAATTATTTTTACCTACATTTAATATTTTTCTTTATCAATTGCTTTTTGAGGTTGCTTCTAATGATGAAGAGGTAAGAAAATATTAAAACGAAAAACAATGGTGGTTCTGATAGATTAACAAGTAGAGATAAATATGACATTAAAATGTTTATAGATTATTAGATCATCTCAAACAGAGATATGAATTTTACATTTGCGATGTCCGATCGACAGAAGATAGGTACATAAGACAGAAGTATGATCGAATGGAGAGGAAGACAATCAGACACACCGATAGATAGATAGATAGATAGACAGACAGACATATAGATAGATAGATAGATATTTAGATAGATAGATAAATAGATAAATAGATATACAGATAGATAAATAGATAGATAGATAGATAAATAGATAGATAGACCGATAGAAAGATAAATAGCTAGAATACACATTATTACTACTAAACATTATGGCACCAAATGGCATTTAAATTATTGTTATCTGTTTATTAATTTTTATCTATTGTTTTCAGGAGGTCGAATATTTGGATTCCAATGTAAGTAGCTGAAAGACGCATTATAACACCTACATTCTGAGACCAAATACAATATTTATTAGAAAGAAATAATCACACGTGCTTACAATGGGAGAAAAGAAAACACTTTGATAGCACGACCGCTGATAAATAAAAGAAATAATAGCTAGTTATCAAACTATTTCCCAGAAAGATACTTAGAAAGAGAGAGAGAGAGAGAGAGAGAGAGAGAGAGAGAGAGAGAGAGAGAGAGAGAGAGGAGAGAGAGATGAATGGATAGATTGATAAATAGATAAACAGACATATATAGCTACTTTATTCTGAAAAGATTTATAATTAATAAATAAACATGTTTACATCTTAAATCACACACATATATATATATATACAATTAATTATAAATATTTATACATATCTTCATGTCAAAACAAAAGAAGGTTATACAAATTAATTGTTATCTCGTATGCAAACAATAATTTCCTCATAAATATTCAGTGCTATTTCAATATCACTCTGCTGTTAAGGTATATTGATACTAGCAAATACAACAACAGTCACCTCATGACATTATTTTTAGGATGATGATAGAATAGTGATTCTTAATTCGTTTACGATTCATAACTTTGGCTCCAGTCACGTGTCATGTACCGTCATACGTTATCCTAACTACCTCAGCATTAACAATCTGATTCTCATCTTTTATTCGTAAACGTAAATTTTGCATGGTGTGGACTCAATCCAACCTTTTAGATGACATTGATTCTATCTGTCGGCAGGTATCCAACTTACGATTATCTATTGTTAATTCCTAAATGTTACTATCTACTTGAAGATAAGATGTATTCTCACATGCTGACAATCATCTTTAAAACATATTTATTCAAACTGACACAGTTACAGTAGTATAAATATCCTAACTAAAATTTATATTCTATATTAAATCGAATACTAAAAGTACATTTTTATTATTTATTTAATGCTTCTAACTTTAAATTAAGCCAATTAATTTCTTTGGTAGATAAGACAGAAGTAGGCCTTATAATCGAATGGAGAGGAAGACAATCAGACACACCGATAGATAGATAGATAGATAGATAGATAGATAGATAGATAGACAGACAGACAGAGATACAAATAGATAGATAGATAGATAAAGAGATAAATATATAGATAGATAGATGGATATAAAAATAGATAGTTTGATAGATAAATAGATAGATAGATAGATAGATAGATAGATAGATAGATAGATAAACAGATAGATAGACCGATAGAAAGATAAATAGCTAGAATACACATTATTACTACTAAACATTATGGCGCCAAATGGCATTTAAATTATTGTTATCTGTTTATTAATTTTTATCTATTGTTTTCAGGAGGTCGAATATTTGGATTCCAATGTAAGTAGCTGAAAAACGCATTATAACGCCGACATTCTGAGACCAAATACAATATTTATTAGAAAGAAATAATCACACGTGCTTACAATGGGAGAAAAGAAAACACTTTGATAGCACGACCGCTGATAAATAAAAGAAATAATAGCTAGTTATCAAACTAGTTTCCCAGAAAGATACTTAGAAAAAGAGAGAGAGAGAGAGAGAGAGAGAGAGAGAGAGAGAGAGAGAGAGATGAATGGATAGATTGATAAATAGATAAATAGCCATATATAGCTACTTTATTCTGAAAAGATTTATAATTAATAAATAAACATGTTTACATCTTAAATCACATATATATATATATACAATTAATTATAAATATTTATACATATCTTCATGTCAAAACAAAAGAAGGTTATACAAATTAATTGTTATCTTGTATGCAATCAATAATTTCCTCATAATTATTCAGTGCTATTTCAATATCACTATGCTGTTAAGGTATATTGATACTAGCAAATACAACATTCACCTCATGACATTATTTTTAGGATTGTGACAGACTTCTGACCGAATTCTGTGTCACGAAATTCTGACCCACATCCGAAACTCGAATATCATATTCGAATTGAATTCCTTTGTTAGAACCCTCCCGTCATGCACCAGCATGAGGAAAAAACAATAGTGAGTTCATCCTTTGTTATGTAACTAGACAACACTTGATAAAGTTCGGATCAACAAACATACCTCATGATCTAGTCACGTGATGCATTCATGCACTACAATAAATACTCTTGAGTCGGTAATATTCTTTACTCATAACGCAAACTGCCGACACACACCAGCTCTCAAGCACCTTAGTCGCTGAATATCTTGCTGAGTCGGAGAGGAACATAGGAACCCGTGTCTTGTACAGTAATTCTACTTTAAGAAGGTAACACATCTACTTCTTACAATGATATTGCATTTTACTATTTGTATTTTTGTATATGAATTTATGTATGTATTTTGTACAATTCTCCTCCGAGCATAAGTGATTCGATAGAATGACTAAAGCCTAAAGATTTCATTGTATATAAATTAATTGTAACCTTTTGACTTTAATTTGTATAAACCTTAATTCTCTTGTGCTGCAGAACGTCTGTGTACGTTGCGAATTTCCATGTAATTCAAATGATTCTCTTGCGTGTAATTTCATTGTTAATTCGTAAAGCGCTCATATTTAATTTGAATTATATTTTGTTCTCCTTGTATGAATTCCATTTTGATGAAGTAAATGTTTGGAAATTCATATGTTCATGTAATGTTAAAAATAACACACATGTGAATTATATTGTATCTTTTATGAATATAAATATATTGTAAAAGACACGATAGATGAAGATTTAAAAACTAAGCGCATTGTATCAGTCACGTCTTGGATGATTTGTGAATGTAAATGCAAATCACTCATAGAAACCACACTCTTATTTCAGAACGTGTTCTTCTCTGCCTTATAATACATTCTACGTATTATTGCCACCTTCTCATCACATTGGATGCGTGTTCCTTTATTCAACATTGGACGGACGACATTACAATTCCGTACTGCCTTTGTTGATGGTGTTCTGCCATGATGAAACCCTAGTGTAACAAGTCAAGAGACGACAAGTTATTGGAAACTACGGATCGTACAGTGCAAGCATCGCTTGATACGTGGAAGGATCGAACTGACCTTTGATCACGTGTTCATCAAGACTCCTAAGAGAGATAAGTAGCTAATCCGAACTCTGAATCCATCGAATGTGCTGGCAAAAAATTAACTTTCTCGAGCATTAATTTTTAAGCCGATTGAACTTGCCTTAGTTTAGATCTGAAGCTTTGACTTCGTAATTGATTGTTATTGTTAAATATTAACTATTAAATTCTTTTATTGTTAATACCTCTTTCGTAGTGATTTTTATGCATATAGACCTAATTCGTGGTTTGGATGGGGGATCGACTGAGCTAAATGTAACATTTTGAATGCATAAAGATTTAAGAGAAGTTAACGGTTTCCAAGCCGGCTATTGTACACACGTCTGTTCGTGAATCTGTTGTCTGTACTACAAAGACGCATTTTCATATGAGACGAAAGATAATTTGAGCAACCAGTGTGTTTAAGGAAAGAGGAGAAATTAATTTATCTAATTAAATTAAAGTTCTGTAAAATTCCTAAGCAGGGTCTTTAAATAAAAACTGGACATGTAACAAGGATGATAATAGAATAGTGATTCTTAATTCGTTTACGATTCATAACTTTGGCTCCTTTCACCTGTCATGTACTGTCATACATTATCCTAGCTTTCTCAGCATTAACAATCTGATTCTCATCTTTTATTCCTAAACGTAAGTTTTGCATGGTGTGTGCTCAATCCTACCTTTTAGATGACATTGATTCTATCTGTCAGCAGGTATCCAACTTCCGATTATCTATTGTTAATTCATAATTGTTACTATCTACTTGAAGATAAGATGTATTCTCACATGCTCACATCTTTAAATAATATTTATTCAAACTGACACAGTTACAGTAATATAAATATCCTACTTAAAATTTATATTCTATATTAAATCGAATACGAAAAGTACATTTAAAAGTATATTTAATGCTTCTAACTTTAAATTAAGCCAATTAATTTCTTTGGTAGATAAGACAGAAGTATGATCGAATGGAGAGGAAGACAAACACACCGATAGATAGATAGATAGATAGATAGATAGATAGATAGATAGATAGATAGATAGATAGATAGATAGATAGATAGATAGATAGATAGATAGATAGATAGATAGATAGATAGATAGATAGATAGATAGATAGATAGATAGATAGATAGATAGATAGGTAGATAGATAGATAGATAGACAGACAGACATATAGATAAATGGATAGATAAATATATAGATAGATAGATAGATGGATATAAAAATAGATAGCAAATGAAATAAATGACTTGACAGAAAAACAAGAAAACTAATTACAATACATAATCCTTTACACTCCAAACAGAATAGTCAGGCTCTACGTATCTCGAAACATTGTGAGGCCAAGGTCTCAAGAAGCATTCACCGAAACAGAAGAAGTCAAAATACTGTGGGACTTCGAGATAAGAACAGATCGGGTGATTCCTGCACAAAGACCAGACATTGTAGTTCTCAATAAGGCCAACAGAACAGTATCAATCATTGATGTCGCTGTTCCAAGTGATAGAAACATAAAAACAAAAGAAAGAGAAAAAATAGAAAAATACCAAGACCTCAGATTAGAAATCCAGAGACTGTGGAATGTAAAAGCAGAAGTGATACCTATAGTGATAGGAGCCTTGGGGAACATTACATCTGAATTGGAAGGCTACCTGAATAAACTCCCTAGAAACCACAGAATCGCTCCACTACTCAAAGCAGCGCTCCTCGGAAGTGCCCACATCCTCCGTAAAACCTTGGATCTCCCAGAATCTTGGTAAGATTCCGAGACCTTGGATCACAACCGACAGTCAAGCAGAAGTCGTGGAAAGAGACTGGATAATAATAATAATAATAATAATAATAATAATAATAAGGTGTCTCGATAGTCCAGTGGTTAGAGCAGAAAAACCTCACCCAGAAGGCTACGGGTTCAATCCCAGCTCTGGACTATCGAGGGAGGGAAAAGCGGCTCCCTCCAAAATACACGCTTGCCCATCCCATTCATGATGGAGAAAACTAACTTTGATTCCATACCGGATCAGACTTCGCCCAGGTTAACAAGGTCTGCGCTAGGCACTGATGTTTCAGGGTGTGTGAAAAATGGGCTACTGAAACGCAAGCAAAAACTCGGAGGAAATGGACCAGAGAGGAAAACATACAAATCATGGTCTCTTACTATCAAAGCCAACCAACAACAAGAGGATATAGAAAACGAATGTATGAACACTGGCTCAAACACCATCCACATGATATGATCAGTGAACAGCGGCTCCTGGACCAGAAGAGAGCGATAATACAAAATAGGCTTCTTACAGTCCTAGAAATTCAAGAGATAGAACAGCAACAAGCGAACACTACTACAATCCGACATACTGACACTGAAGACACTGAAAAATTCACAGCCTCACAACAGTCAATTCCACTTGACAACCTCGCTGGGGAAATTCCATGCGACTTCAATGAAGAACAGCAACGCTTGTTTAAAGACATAAAAAGCTCCATGGACAAAAATAAGTCACGTGAAGGCAGAACCCCAACAAGAAGGCTGCAAAACAACAAAGATTTAAGGATAGCAATTGAGAATGCAAATGAAGTACTAAAACGTATCCCCACAAAAGATATCACAGAAACCAACAGTCTAATATACGCCACTGCAAAAGTAATTGAAAGATATATAAGGCCAGACACAGTACAAACACAGAAACCATCAGTACCACCATGGAAGAAGAGAATAGAAAAGAAAATAGAGTGTACTAGAAGAGAAATAAGCCAAATGACAGCAGCAGAACAAAATAATGGAAAACTAAAGGCAAGATTGGTCGCCAAATACCATCTCAACTGCAGAAGCACTAAGACTGCAATAGAAGATGCAAAGCAAAGACTTCAAGGACTCAGTCACCGTCTGAAGAGATACACTGCAAGAAGTCAGCAATTCCAACAGAACAAAATATTCCGAACTGACCCTGGAAGACTATACCAAGAACTCAAAGGAAATTCCAGAACAGAACAACAAATACCAAACATTCATGATACCAAGACCTTCTGGGAAAACATTTGGAGCAATCCAAATACGCACAACACCTCCGCCAGATGGATTCAGGAACTGAAAGATGATCATAAAGAGACACCTGAACAATGCACCGTCACAATCAGTGAGAAAGACATTAAGAAGAAGATACGAAAGATGGCAAACTGGAAAGCCCCAGGCCCAGATCAAGTACAAATATTCTGGCTGAAACATCTTACCTCCTTACATGGCAGACTTGCTGAACAACTGCAAGACATACTAAACAAACCAGGAACCCTGCCAGCATGGATGGTAAAAGGAAAAACAAGTCTGATTATGAAAGATCCACAGAAAGGCACAACACCAAACAACTATCGTCCAATCACTTGCCTATCAACCACCTGGAAGTTACTATCAGGAATTATAGCTGACAAAATCATGACTCACCTTGAAACAAACAAACTTCTAAACAATGAACAAAAGGGTGCTAGACCAGGCAGCAGAGGAACAAAGGACCGATTGGCAATTGATAAGGCAATAGTGACTGACAGCAAGAAACGAAGAACAAATCTTGCAATGGCATGGATTGATTATCAAAAGGCCTATGACTCAGTCCCACATTCATGGATAATTGAAACATTAAAATTGTACAAAGTAGCGCCATCAATACAGAACCTAATTCAGGAGTCAATGAAAAACTGGAAAACCACCCTCACATGCAACAACACAAATATTGCAGACATAGCAATAAATTGTGGAATCTTCCAAGGTGATTCCTTATCGCCACTGCTGTTCTGCATTGCACTGAATCCTCTCAGTCAAGTGATCCAGAAAACAGGGTTAGGATACAAAATGAAAGCAGGACAGGTCATCAGCCATCTACTGTACATGGACGATCTCAAGCTGTACGGAAAAAATGAACGTGACATCACATCCCTGATCAATACTGTCAAGATCTGCAGTGAGGACATCAACATGAAATTCGGCCTTGAGAAATGTGGACGAATTATCATCCAGAAAGGCAAGGTCAAAACAACAGAAGGCCTGCAATTCGACATCGGAAAAATCAACGATGTTTCAATGGAAAATGGATATAAGTATCTTGGGATACTACAACATCAAGAAAATATGCAGAGAGAAGTGAAGTCCAAAGTTAAGAGAGAATATGAAAAACGTGTTAGACAAGTCCTGAAGTCCAAGCTAAATGGGGCAAACAAAATACAAGCCCTTAATGCATACGCAATACCTGTAGTAAGCTACACTGGAGGTATCATAGATTGGACAGCAAATGAAATAAATGAACTGGACAGGAAAACAAGAAAACTACTCACAATACATAAAGCCTTACACCCCAAAGCAGACGTAGACAGGCTCTATGTATCTCGAAAAATGGGAGGCAGAGGTCTCAAGAAAATCAAACATGTCATTGAAGCAGAAGTCATTGGCCTTGTGGACTACATCTGGTATAACAACAAAGATGATCCACTGATAGAAGCAGTAAAAATGAGTGGACTATTCCAACCCCCAGAAACAGACAAAGAAACATGGAAGAAAACAACGAAGCAAGAACTAGCACATACATGGAGCCAGAAACCTCTGCATGGCCAGTATGTACGACAAGCCGACGAAATATCAACAAAGCAATCAACGTACAAATGGTTGAAAGAGGCAGGATTGAAAGCAGAAACAGAAGCACTCATAACAGCTGCACAAGATCAAGCACTCAACACCAAAGCACACAAAGCGAAAATCATGAAAATTTCAAATGATTCCAAATGTCGACTCTGCAAATCCATGGATGAGACAACAGAGCACATACTATCTGGATGTCAAGTTCTGGCTGGAACGGAATACACCAAACGACACAATGAAGTGGCAAAACACATACATAGAAATCTGTGTGAGAACTATGGCATAAAAACCCCAGAAAGAGCATGGATGCATCAACCAGAAGCAGTCACCGAAACAGAAGAAGTCAAAATACTGTGGTACTTCGAGATAAGAACAGATCGGGTGATTCCTGCACGAAGACCAGACATTGTAGTTCTCAATAAGGCCAACAGAACAGTATCAATCATTGATGTCGCTGTTCCAAGTGATAGAAACATAAAAACAAAAGAAAGAGAAAAAATAGAAAAATACCAAGACCTCAGATTAGAAATCCAGAGACTGTGGAATGTAAAAGCAGAAGTGATACCTATAGTGATAGGAGCCTTGGGGAACATAACATCTGAATTGGAAGGCTACCTGAATAAACTCCCTGGAAACCACAGAATCGCTCCACTACTCAAAGCAGCGCTCCTCGGAAGTGCCCACATCCTCCGTAAAACCTTGGATCTCCCAGAATCTTGGTAAGATTCCGAGACCTTGGATCACAACCGACAGTCAAACAGAAGTCGTGGAAAGAGGCTGAATAATAATAATAATAATAATAATAAAAAAAAAATCGAGAGGTATCTCGATAGTCGAGTGGTTAGAGGAGAAAGGATTCCAGAAATTTAAGCTACCTGAGCTGTGTCGACAAAATGACAGCTTCAAACCCCATCTCTAGACTATTAAGGGATGGAAAAGCGTCACCGTTTAAACTATATCCACACCCATCCCATTCATGTTGGAGAAAACAAAATTTGATTCCTTACCGGATCAGACTTCACCCGGGTTAACAAGGTCTGCGCTAGGCACTGATGTTTCGTGGTGTCCAAGTGAAAAACGTGCTACTGAAACTCAAGCGAAACTCGGAGAAGATGGACCAGAGAGGAAAACATACATGGTCTCTTACTATCAATGTCAACCAACAGCAAGTGGATGTTGAAAAAGGATGTATGAACACTGGCTCAAACACCATCCAGATGATAACTCAGTGAACAGTGGCTCCTGGACCAGAAGAGAACGATACTACAAAATAGGCTTCTTACAGACCTAGAAATACAGGAGATAGAACATCAACAAACGAATACCACAATAAGATACACTGAAATTGAAGACAATGAAAATTCTTTAACCTACCAACAGTCAATTCCCGTTGACAACCACGCTGGGGAAACTCCATCGGCTTAACTGAAGAACAACAATGCTTGTTTGTAGACATAACAAAATTGGACAAAATTACCCCAACAAAAAGGCTGCAAAATAACAAAGCTCTAAGGACAGCAAATGAGAATACAGACGTTAAAACAGAAACCAACAGTATAATAATATATGCCACTGCAAAGGATACTGTAAGATATACAAAGCCAGACAGTACAAATACAGACACCATCAGTACCACCATGGAAGAAAAGAATAGAAAAGAAATTAGAGTGTACTAGAAGAGAAATAAACCAAATGACCGCAGCAGCAACAAATAAGGGAAAACTGATGGCAAGATTGGTCACCAAATACAATCTCAACTGCAGAAACATTAAGACTGCAATAGAAGCAAAGCATCGACTTCAAGGACTCAATCACCTTTGAAGAGATACACTGCAAGAGGTCAGCAATTCCAACAGAACAAAATATTGGCGAACTGATCCTGGAAGACTATACAAAGATGGTAAAGGACATACCAGAACAGAACAACAAATGCCAAACATTCAGGTCACCAAGTCCTTCTGGGAAAACATTTGGACAATCCAAATACGCATAACACCTCAGCCAGATGGATTCAGGAAGTGAAAAGTGATGATAAAGAGACACCTGAACAATGCACCGTGACAATCAGTGAGAAAGACATCAAGAAGAAGGTACGAAAGATAGCAAACTGGAAAGCCCCAGGCCTAGACCAAGTACAAATATTCTGGTTGAAACATCGTACCTCCTTCATTGTAGATTTGTTGAACAACTGCAAGACATATTAAACAAGCCAGGAACTCTACCAGCATGGATGGAAAAGGAAAAATTAAGTCTGATTATGAAAGACCCAGAGAAAGGCTCAACAAAAACAACAATCGTCCAATCACATACCTATCAACCACCTGAAAGTTACTATCAGGAATTATATCTGACAAACTCATGACTCACCTTGAAACAAACTTCTAGCCAATGAACAAAATGGCAACAGAGGAACAAAGGGCCAATTGGCAATTGATAATGCATTATTTACTGACAGCAAGAAACGAAGAACAAATCTTCCAATGGCATGGATTGACTATCAGAAGGCCTGTGACTCAGTTCCACATTCATGGATAATTGAAATATTAAAATTGTACAAATGTAGCGCGCCAACAATACAAAACCTAGTTCAGGAGTCAATGAAAACTGGAATAAATCCCTCACATTCATCAACACAGATATTGCAGACATAACAGTAAACTGTGGAATCTTCCAATGTGAATCCGTATCACCACTGGTGTTCTGCATTGCCCTAAATCCTCTCAGTCAAGTGATCCAGAAAACAGGATTAAGATACAAAATGAAAGCAGTACAGGTTATCAGCCATTTACTTTACATGGACGATCTCAAGCTGTACGGTAAAAATGAACGTGGCATCACATCACTGATCATATTGTCAAGATCTGCAGTGAGGACATTAACATGAAATTCGGCCTTGAGATATGTGGAATAATTGTCATCCAGAAAGGCAAGGTCAAAAGAATTGAGGGCCTACAATTCGACATCGGAAAAATCAACGATGTTTCAATGGAAAATGAATATAAGTATCTTGGGATACTACAGCATCAAGAAAAGTTAAGAGAGAGTATGAAAAACATGTTTCTTAATTATTTTATGATTCAAAACTTTGGCTCCTGTCACGTGTCATGTACGTCATACGTTATCCTAGCACTCGCAGCATTAACAATCTGATTCTCATCTTTTAATAGTAAACGTAAGTTTTGCATGGTGTGGGCTCAATCCTACCTTTTAGATGACATTGATTCTATCTGCCGGCAGGTATATAACTTCCGATTATCTATTGTTAATTCCTAAGTGTTACTTTCTATTTGAGGTCAGAGTTTATTCTCACATGCTGACAATCAACTTTAAAACATATTTATTCAAATCTGACACGGTTACAAAAATATCGACCTGATATGTTCAATTTTGAAATTTGTATTTAACTATCATTTACTTGCATTACATTTTATAATATTTATGGCATTATATCTCATATGAAAATTACATTTTTATTATTTAATTTATTCGTAAATGTTTAAATTAAACCAATAATTCCCCATGTACACTGACAAAAGTTATTGTTACCTACAAATAGTATTTTTTTTATCAATTGCTTTCATATAGATGGATAGATAGATAGACAGACAGATAGACAGACAGACAGACAGACAGATAGATAGATAGATAGATAAATATATAGCTAGATAGATAGATAGATAGATAGATAGATAGATAGATAGATAGATAGATAGATAGATAGATAGATAGATAGAAATTAATTGATTGCAACAGTCTGAGACATTATTTTATCTCATTCCCACTATTAAGTCTTTGAAAAATTTCTGTACTGCCATGTTTTATTATTCTACATTTTTTAGTTTTTCATTTTTTGTGTAATTTGGTTGTTACGAGTTTATTTAGCAACAACATTAACGCTTGTAATTGTTAAAATGCATTTCACTCCAATTTCTTTACATTTGCTGTGGATTTATAAAATGATTCAAGTATTAAAATAAAAATTATTATTGCTGCTAATTGGTGTAGGTGATATTGTTACATTTTATTTATCTATAATGCGTATTTTATTTCTGGACAAGCTGCAAGATGAAATCGAGCATTCGCCTCCTTCCGCTTTATATACAGCAGATGAAGGAATCAGCATGTCACATCTTGATTCTTATTTCTCGGAAAACAGCAAGGCAGAACAACCAGATTCAATAAATGAAGAATACAAGGAACCACAGACTTCAAAGATCAGTCATGAGACAGGCAATAGTCATTTGATACCACCAGAGTCATTCTGCCGTCCGTCCGGAAACAGTTCATGTCAAACCATGAGAAAGACTTATGAAGACAATGAGGTAATATTTAAATAATTTCAAAATCATGGCTTTATAAATATACATCGTATCAGTGTTCCATATTTCTAAGTTACAGAACTCAGATTTGTTTGGCTATTTGCTATGGTACTTTGTAAAGTGTGAGAACAAATTATTATTTAATTATCTCTATTCTTCGATTAGCCAGTCATGCGAAGATTGTGCCAAGAATAAAGATGTAGTAAGACTTTGAAAGATTGATAGTATATTTGGTTCGTATTCACTCAAAAATATAGAAAATAAAACAAAAATATGTGTATGAAATATTTTCATGCTAAGTGATCATAAGCCATTGATATATAATAATTTCTTATAAGAAAAATAATACATTAATATTTGTGAATTTGTCTGTAAATTTCCTGCTGATCCAACACTTGAATATTTAAAACAAAACACGCACAGATGCTCCATTTGTTTGTTTCTCTTTTATTGATTTATTGATTCTTTAAATTTCAACAGAATTTTGAATTCATTATGGACGCAAAAGTAGAACTTTGTGTAAAGAAATGTAAACTTGGTGAGATGTTAATATTACTTAGAAAAGTTATTTGTCCCCAGTCACATACTGAAGAGCATATACAATTAAGAGTGGTGAGTACAATGTTATTTTGTAAACTTCCTAACTTCTCTTTTTGAATGCCACCCGCAACTCTCTTTCTCAAAGATTTTCCTTAATATTCAGTAACAATATAAGCATTTATCAAAATACAATCAAATGGATTTAGTCCAATTATGCTGGAGAGGTTACATTAGCAAGTTATGCAATATTTCTATCAGTGAACTGATTTATATATTAATTACAGTTTAGTTTCCTAAAATATGTTACTTCTTTTTTTATTGAGATATATGTCTTTCAGATAATTCAGTGTCAATACAATAATACATTCCAACGTAGGCTGGTCCAAAATACTCCTGTCTTGTCCGAATGTCTTAGTTAAGAACAAGATAATTATTTACAGTATATTTTCATAGTCATATTTCTAAGAGACACCAACATTAATTATGTATTGCTTGTGGGGACAAAGGAAATGATTATAGTGATACACATTATCTGTGCTTCGTAACGAACAAGAAATCGTTTATTTAAAAACATTGTAATTAGTGAAAACAGTTAATTTAATTAAGTGATTAGTCATTTTCAATTCTAAAAGTGTCTTTAGCAGGTCTATGAGTTCGATATACGAAATGATCAGAGAGTCAACAATGATGAATTCCAAGAGATACTTGATAGTGCTTAATTCCAGCAGTGACTTGCTAGTGTTTAATTCCAAAAGTGACCTGTGAATGCTTAATCCTAATACTGAGCTGTTAGTGCTTAATTCCAATAGTGACATGCTATTGCTGACCTATCAACTTGATATTTCAAAGGGTGATGAATATTTCGAGAATGGGATAAAATAATACTATTTTAATTATTTAAAAAAAATAACAATAAATTTATTAAATCAACAATCAAATATACGTATAAGAAATACAATTAAAAGATTATTTGACATCAATATTTGCACGAAACCACGTTTGAATAATTTCAATGCTTATACAGTCTAAAATCCTAACACATAATTCAGTAGATTAGTATCAATATAAATCACATGATAATTCTTATCAGAGAACATAAATAGAGTTAGAGAGAGAAAAGTGATAACAGTTTGTATAACCTTGTATAGATGCTGTCTCAATAGTCTTTTGCACAATTTTGTAACAATTTATTGTTCACAATAGAATTGTCAATTCTTTACGTGTTCACTAGCTTGCTGTAGAATGTTCCATGAGCTGCTGTTCTCTCGAGACTAATCTGGGCGCTCTTCACCCTATTAGTTCCCTCAAGCAGAAGAACAATGTTGCAATTTCAATTCCTTTATAAAAGAAATTCCACAATGTAGTTGAGCGTACTGAGTCATCATACATCAACAGAGTGCTGTGTATTCTAACACTTACATACTGGGGTAGAGACTCCTCAAATCTGCCGTTTATAAATATATAATCAAGAAAATTATCGAAATTCTAGAGATTCTAGAATTAAATGACAAAAGGCTGTTTCTTCCCTGCAAAATATAATAAGGAAACAAATGCTAAGTTTTCCAGATTATTCATCTCTAACTCCATTCTTTCTTACATTCAAGTCTCAACTTACAGTTTCCTGCAAGTATATATTAACTCTATACACGCATACAACATAATAAATACAACATACCAGTTTATGAATGTATTCACTAGAAACTATGTCAAGTGTTTAGCATACTATATGCATGTATCATAATTCACAATTTTAGAAATAATATATACACTTAATCCAATATTCACTGAATGCGTTTGGAAACTCAAGTCTTTTGCATGTATTTGCCACTACGTCATTTTCTTTCCCTAACGTATTAAATCTTGTCAAGTCTGTTAATGGGCGTTTCTACGAGAATGAAACTTGCTATGTCAGTTTCCTTCAATTTTACACCCCTGTCGATTGTAAACCTGTTGTATCCTGTCACAATGTTCAGTTTGTCTCTGTTTAATTTTTCCACTCAATGTAAGATTCAACTAACATGTCTGTTACCATCCTCTGTATCTGAATCAACGCGTTATCAAGAAACATGTAAATGTGCATCTCTGGGCTTATCTTTTCTGGCACGACTGTCGTCTTAGTGTTGTCATTACATTCCAATAAAACCTCGTTCTGATCTATGTGTTCCGGTCTATCACTTAACACATCACTAAACTCTGCCATGGCTTCTGCTTGTGCCACCTGAGTTTTATCTTCTTCTCATCAATTTATTCGTCGTCATACATTTCTGTACTCGCCAGTGGACTACTAGGTAAAACATTGGCTTCTAAGTCAACATTAGTCATTTCTTCTGTGACTATGGTGGCTATAGGAACATCGTTAGGAACATCGTCTATTTCTCTACGTATTCTCTATTCACTGTCATTCAATAAGCTGTATCATTTACACTTTCCATCGCTACTAATAAGTCAGGCTTTCATAGTAATGTCAACAAAGTTTCATCTATGTCAAACTGTGGGGTTTTCATTTCTCCCTTTCACTGCCTAGTCTTTTTGTGCTACAATGGCTTACCGAGTCACTCTCATTACTTTTCATTCTCGGCCCAGCTACGTCTTTCATTTCGTCTATAGTCTTTTCATCAATCATGCGTCCTCCTGACAAACTGTCATGATCTAAGTAGGAGTTCCCTCCTCTTTAACTCTGTTACTGGTTCAAAGTATTTATCCTCTTTTTTTCTATCTCACTGAGCAAAGACAGAATGTCATCTTTACAGTGCTACTCTAAGCATCCACTAAAGCCATCACATATATGTTTTTCTGTGGAATCTTTCATTGTTAGCTCTGCCTTACCGTCTGTCTGTACTGTCACGCTATCTCTCGCTGCTTGCTCTAGTTAAACTACAGGTATGGGTAGTGGTGCTTGATTACAGGTCTCAGGGTTAGTGGAGGGTAAAACATAATCGCAGCCTAAGATCCCCTGATACATGGAATTTGTTAACACTGCTCCTGTTATCTGTCATGTAGCATGTTTCAATTTAGATCTTTGCTATGGGTAGCATGTCATTTGTACCATTAGCATACATTACTGATACTGTCTCTCCAGTAGAGTAATTTTTTGTCTACTAATTTGGCATCAAGAAATACCAGAAAACTGCATCTAATGTCCAGCAGAAAATGTATTTCCTTATGCCCTACAAAACAGCAGGATACATTGACTGGTAAGTTGTCTTTATCTTTACTGTTTTCTATCACACAAGCATGGCCTGGTCCTTTCAGTTGCAACCATGCACTAAATGGCATGGCTTCTTAAAGTTGTAATACATCCTAGACAGGGGTTGATTTCTGCCATCTTGCAGCTTATTTGGTGGACAAGGCCTAATCTCTTTTCTAAAGCTTTTCCTTTCCCCCAAACTCCTGCTTTTGAATTTCTCTTTATTTTCACAAATGCCCTGTGCTATCCTGCTATTTTCTGTATTTCTGTGTTTCACCAGATTTACTGTTTTCTGGTTGTTATGAGCTACGTCATAATGGTCAGCCCACACGACTATATCATCTAAATCTTTGTGGTCCTTCTCGGTCAAAAGTATGACTCAGTCTGGCCTACAGCTTTCCATAACCTTTTCTTTAATGCACAACTCTCTAACTCTGGCACAACTTTTCTTTATCTCTGCCATTGCAACCCATTTTTGAAATAGACTATGCAACCTAGCATGATACTCTTGATGAGTGATGCAGTGTCTTTTTTTGCGCATCCCTGAACAGTTTTCAGTACCGCTCGGCTGAAATTCTAAATTTTACATGCAACGCTTTCTTATGGGCTTGGTAATCAAGTATTTTGTTTTAGGGCAACATTTGGTATACGTCACAATAATGTCTGGTGAGAAAACAAGACAAGTTTAGTGCCCAATGTTCTTTTGGTATTTGGGGGGCTTCGGCCAACTGTTCAATCTGTGTTAAATTTTCGTCTAGGTATTCTATCATCAAAATTTGAGAAAATAATTTAAACAATACATTGCCGCATCTTGGTGCAAAATGGCTCTCAGAGATATTAGTATCATCTTCTCTCTTTGTGCATGTACTAACTGAAGCATTTCCAGTCCCTGCATTAATTTCAGCTACTTTGATTTGAGCGTCAAAGTGTAATTTCTTCATATCAAACTCCAACTACTTTTTCCTCTAACCAATCTCTTTCTTCTTTTTTCTGTAAACTGTCTCTTTCTTCAGATTCGTTTTTCTCTATAAGCCATCTCTTTCTTCTTTTTCCTTTTTCATCTGCCTTTTTATTCTGTTCCCTTCATACCATCTCTTCTCTTAAGCCTTCATTCTTCACCCTGCCCTTAAGTCTCTGAGAGCCATTTCGTCTTCCATTTTAAATGAACCCTCTAATTTTTTTTGGAATACTTGATATTTGCTTTACAGTACTTTAGCTCTATCAACCACAATGCAAATCAATGAAATACTTTCACACTAAGACGTTAAAAAGTATAACAGTTTCCAGTTCTCTTTCAAGTGTAATGTATACTGTAATGATATGATGCATACCATACTTCTCTCATAACATACTCTTAAATTTAATACCTATTTCAATAAGTGGTATTCACACATGTGACTATAACTTAACCACTTGTTAATTACAGCACAGCGTTTTACTGACCAAATGACTTAATGCTAATTCCCTGAATTCCATCGACAATATACTCCATTCTTTAGCATATATATATATACACACAGATACACACACTAATTCATCATATCAAACGCAGGAAAAAGTATACTTAGCCTATCAAAAAGCAAATCATGAATCAGAAAATCAATGCATTCATACCCTAACAAGGAATGCGCATTTCAAAAACATTCAAAGGGAACATATCAAATGAATTTTAACAAAATATTTTCTACCATTCTAGGATTGTGTTGTTTCTTTATAGTTTTAAAAAAATCTATCCTGCCTCTATTCTGGGGTTTCTTTCTTACAAGCTCATGGCTGTACCACTTTACAGCACAAAATTATCTCCTCCTTCTTGATTACTGTTTAAATCAGAGATTGCGTGTGATAGGTGTCGCTATAATTTTTTTCTACAACTCATCAGAACTTACATCTACAAAATCTGTTCATATCCGGATGACGCCTACAATTTGTTGGTCAAATGTAAATTAATTAAAATCTAGGACAATACGACATCCGAGTGACACATGTCTCAGAGACTCAACGAGCCCCCTAAGTGAGTATCTCCTGCTAAATATAGAACAAAACGGACAATACGAACATTACAAGATGACTTTTACATAAAGTAAAGTTGAAAAGGAATGACACGAAAATGAGTGAAAAATTAATAAAAGAATTTATTTTTAAAATAGATAACAAGTCAATCAAAAATACACATCAATTACAATTTAAAATCATTAATCTAGCTACTACTGAAATGATCTAGCCTGCTCTAAAAGTCCATTTTACTATCTGCAATTTCTCCCCAAATGCTTATCATTCATCTAGTATTTATTCTCATCATGCAACAGTTCTCTTTAGAATTTAGATACTAGTATAAATAAAACACATACTCCACAACACTAATGTTCAGGGTAATACTTATCTTTTACACAACTCAGCTCTTTGCTTTCATGCCAACACATGCAAGCAATAGGGCATCACAAAGATTCTTCTCTATCAGTCCCTACCAGTCAGAAACTTTAGACTGAAGACTGGATCTAGAATGCTGAATTAAAAAACCATCTGAGGAAAACAACAATGAGCAAAGAACCAAACTCTGCAATCAGATGGAGGCAGTATTAAATATTTTGCAACAATTAATTGTCTCTGAACATGTACCAGAGCAGACCCCTCTGAGTGGTATAGTTTATTAACTGGAAAAGAAGTATAGGTTAGAATATATATAGTGTTCTAGTTAATATTATTACAATTAACAATAATCAAATGCAAGAAAAAAGGTTTTAAAAGTATTATCCTCTCACACACAATACTCAAGCAAATACCACACCTTTAGTTTCTACCAAAACAAAGGGTGAAAGAAACAATGTATCAATGATTCCTGAATTCAACACACACTCGTTTATGATTTTTGTGAATCGTACTATCTTTGCTTCAAGCCATAACATAGGATGTCTCTCTGGAAGAAATCTAAATTCGTTCATGGATCTGGCCATCACCTTTGTCATGTGATGCCTATGACCCACCTTGACCTTTGATCCAATGTATTTTTCACATGCACACCCCTTCATGGACAGAAATACGCTTCTACTAGTCTCGCCTGTGGCTAAGAATTTCGACTTTTCATCGATACTCTCTGGGGCTTTACTCACTACTGGAAGTCAGGGTCAAATGTACACGTTTAAATTTATTTTCATTATTTCCATTTGCCCCACAACGTGCTCCAACTGAAAAACATTGGGCTGAGTTTTACGTATAACTTAAGCATTATGTGTATGCACTTTTTAGCTTTTATAAA
The DNA here is from genome assembly GCA_028829895.1 of Sinotaia quadrata. NCBI lineage: Eukaryota > Metazoa > Mollusca > Gastropoda > Architaenioglossa > Viviparidae > Sinotaia > Sinotaia quadrata. The sequence goes on along the minus strand of CM054178.1, from coordinate 56,959,815 downwards.
AGTACATCTTGTATTGTTTAAAGTTTTTAATTTTCATATTTATTTAATGTGACTGGGCTAAATTAATATCTTGGGAGAGTTTGACAACTACTCACTTGTAAATTCTTCCCTGACGAATTTGAACTGCTTCATTAGCAGTGGTTTGACTTTCTGTACCATTCACAAGTACTCTCACTTGGTTCACTTTCAACTATCCAGAATGAATGTATAGATCAATATTTTTTTCCTGAGTGGAAAGTATTTGCACTTCTGAGTTCAATGACATCATCGTTCATTGTCTTGATTCTCAAACTCTTCTCGCTTGTTCTCATATTGTGTTTACATCCATTTGCTTCTGGTTGTACTTCAGGTTACTCTGAATTATGTATAAGTATGGAAATTTTTATCCACTGGACATGTCAAACACAATCTCCCGAATACAGAAACAGAATATACTAATTCCTTGTATAGTGTTTCATAATTTCTAAATTTAAATTACCACTTTCTCATTCCAATTGTTCCCTCTGATATAATAATGTACACTTGATTTCATCTGTCATGTGTGAAGTATGTTTTTAAAAAAATCAACTCTCACTATATTTTGTCTAAAAAAACAAAATTGTAATAAATTTGAAACATATAATTAAACTCAAGGGCAATCTTTAACACATACAATAACTGTTATTAGCAATCTTGGATTGAATCAAAATGCAGATAAATCAGCCGGTCGTTTCAGATTCACACATTACATAACATTTCTGTCTTTTTTGAATGACTTTAATTCTATATATTCTCTCACTTTATCATGCTTTGGTATTATAAGAAAGAATGCAGGGAATTTGTCTTGTGATAAAAATCGTCAAACACTCTCCAAGTAAGAAAAATGTTTACCAATTCCCAAACCTGTATTAATGTGGAAGTGTAATACGTCATGTGATTATATTTAAATGAGAAAGGTAATGGAGTACTTTTTAAGCTATCGATGTAGGTGACACTAGTCTTTAGGCGACTGCATTATGTACCTATTGTGCTTCTGTGGCCGCTATAGTGTGTTGGCCCTATTATGATTATCATTCATGAATTCCTTTATCAGTTAATAAACATAATCACTTATCAGTGGTTAAATTTAGGATTCGTTTCTTAATATAGATTCCCCACTCACCTACCCCTACAAGTTTATGAACTATCGACACAACTTCTGTTCACAGGTGGAAGTTCTTACTTAAGAAGTAATCTAATTTCACGACATTGGCCAATATTCATTCAAAACAATTGACTCACGACACCCCATCCACCCACTAACTACTCCAGACAAGCATCAATGCACATGCATAAAAAGGATGTAACAAAAGATAAAAGATTTATTATAAGATAATATCTATATCACAAAATACAACTAGATTCGAAACAGTTTGCGTATTTATGTTCAGTGTTCTTCAGTCTTTTCTCGTATGCAATCAATTTGACTACCTGAGGACAAATCTCTATAGTTACGATTTTATCACGAGTTGGAGACGAGAGAAAGTTAGAGGTAATTATTTAAGTTCATGACCTTTACTGTAGATGCAGCATTGTAGAGAAAATGTATGAAGAGATTTCTCAGTCAGCACAATACTAGCATCCCCTTTCAACTCGTCTACAGTCTGATAATATGATCTCTGAATATAGAGGGCAATGGCATTGGTTGTCCTACTCTCACTACCCTGGAATTCCGGGTTGGCAGTGGTCTGATGATTACAGAAGCCTCTCAAGATGTAACCACATCTCTGATTTCATGTATCAGGATACCAACCAGAACCCAAGGCAAGGCCATCCACTGTACATTGTAAACCATAGCTAAAACGTGACTGAATGAATGTTGAATGAAGGCACACCCTGGAACAACATCAGAGCATATTGATTAGATTCAAATTCATAATTCTCCACTCATTCTCTCCCAAATCATTCAACTTACATGTTCTGCAAGATAATTTGTTAACCCTCATACATACTTCATTATATCTACATACATGATATCATTATATCATTAAAATATATAATTTGTAATATAAATTATACATATTAATGAATCAATCAAAAATCTAACGTATATCAAAGCAAATGCATGAAGAATACATTTAACATAAAATTATTTAAAGTCTCTTTTCACATTATTGGTCAGACATCTTACCACTGGCTATCGGTATGCCTTCTAATAGACTCCAAAAATATTTTGTCACAATTAATTGTAACAAGGCTTGACCGGGTATAAATAAATTCCGCGTCAATTAAACGGAATCATTCATTTACACCTTTTCACCCTGCGCATTCATCTATGTGTTGCTCCTGGTGCTTCCGAGCAGGGCCTATCACACTTCAAAGGAACTGTCGGCACACCCTTCCCTTCCCCTTGCTGTCTGGCAGTCACCTCACTCGATTGTAACTTAACAGTTTAGTGTCGGAAATACTCCCTCGCCCACTGTCTGTCAGTCAGCTGCACTTTGACTACACGTTTTAACTTTAAATTGCTTAGAAATCGGAAACCTCCCCCTTCTGTCAGCTTCAGATCGTGAAGAGCGTGGAAAAAACATAAATGCCTAATTACCATTTTAATCTTAATTTAGCATGGATAATTTCTGACTGCAACACCTGCAAATAGGAGTTGTGTGGATTGGATGACATTTTACTTTTGCCTAGTGAGGTATGAAAGAAAATAGTAAATGTTGGTGTCATGTGTTTTGGAAAGTCTTTAAGGGCTTTGGTCGGATACTAGTTGGAGCAGGGTCAGATAGATCAAGGTAATATATTATGATTCATTACTGATCTGATGTAAGTTTATAGATTCTAGTAGAAATTAGTATACTACTCTCAAGCATAAACCACGAGTTTAGACTAACATGACGCCAGACTAAGTTTAAAGATGTTTAACACACATAATTTTCTAGGATCTATAAGCAGCTATTAATGAAGTCACAGGAGTTGATAAACCAGGAAATTACTCTGGGGAAAAAAAGAATCAGTTACTTTATTTTATGGCAAGGTGAATGATGGTAGAGATAAAAAGAAACTGATTTAATTACTTGGGAGTATTAGAGTGGACTTATCTAGTTCAAGAGAAAAGTATTGTTAATAACAATATAATATGGAAGAAGAGCAAACACGCATTTATGATATTGATAGCAACATCTTCACGTATAGGTAGAATGCAAGGTTTCATTTTGTAGCCATCAAATGTCAGATGTGTACATATTACTTCCTCTGCTGTTGCAGTGAGTCAGATTTCACCAAGAAACATTTCTATAGTGTTATCAATAATGAAGTCTTAGATTTCAGTTCGCTTTTCTAGTGATACAAACGTTTGTACATTGAAGGATGAAATTCGCACATGTTTGAGTAATGTTAAACTTACATGTAGGCAGTGGAAAAATTGTATTTTTATCAAATTATTGATTTTGGTCACAATAATTATTTTCGGGTCATTCAGACATGACGAAATTAATAAACAAAACAATGAAAATTAAAACAATTTCAAGCAATTAAATTTGATCCTGCTAGTGAATTATATTGAAAGCATATTGAAAAGAAAATATAAAAATACAGATAGTGAATTAATGGTTTATAGACATTTAATCGCGCGTCACTTAAACGCACCACATTTAATCGCATTCACTTAAACTCGAACCACTTAAACGGTATGACATATAATCGCGAAGACAGTCAATCGCATGACACTTAATCGTCATCAGTTAAAAGTGTTTTGTCGCAAAAACGTATATATAATTACGTACACAGGAAACAAATGATAAAAGTCTATAACAAATTATAAAAAAGAAAACATACGAGGTCTTTCATAACCTACTGTCGTACTATTATACTGTATCCAAGAAATTGGAAATAAGAAACTTCTATGTACAGTCTGGGACTGGAACTTAATAAACAAATATTTCCGATTGTCCAAATGTAGTGACAGTACGGACAACACGTTCATTCAAAATGCGGAATTTATGACTCAGTCGATGAACAACGCCGGCTGTCGCTTGGAGAAATGCAGCTTTCTGTTGCTGCATGTCCTTTTTAAGACCATGTAGGAACGTTCAAATCGTTGGGTGATGACATGCAAACAGCGATTGCAAATCATGATGACATCCTTCCACGCCATTCGTTGTCCTGGCAACACCAACAGAAACTGCTATATGTTGATTCCATAACTCGGTCTGGAATAATGCAGGAGCATAATTCGAACCGCAAACAAGTTGTCTATGCCCGCGAACGTAAGTATGTTCGAGAAATGTTGTCAGTTCATCGAGACGATTGACACCTTCGGGCATAGAATCAAATATAGCTGATATACATGTAAACAAATGCTAGCCTATTGGACCTGTCGCCACTGTCGCCTGTCAGCAGCGTGAAAGTGTCGTGCGATTAAAAGTACGTCCGTTTAGTTGTCGCGCGGTGAACTGTCTTAGTGTTAAGGGGTGGGCAACTTCTTCAGTCGGCGGGCCGGGTATGGGAAAATGAAGTCCTTGGCGGGCCGGATTACTAAATCAATACCTTAATCGCGTATTTATCCACCTATGCAAGGAATAAATCGTATTTAATGTAAACTTTAAACTTGTAAACATTAAAGCATAAAGACCAAAAACAGTATTTAATGAATTTAACGTAATGTACTTCAATAACTGCTGAAGTCAATGAGACATCTGTGGTCGATCAAAGTTTTTAACAAGTTGTTTGAACTCTGGCTGCATGTCGGACGTAGAAATTTTCAGTAAAGACTGCACGTGAACATCAGTTAGATTGGAACGCAGCTTTGTCTTGTTAATGTTCATGGTCGGAAATGTTTGTTCGCAAATGTATGTAGACCCGAACACAACAAGTAGTTTCATGGCCATCTTTCTCAGGTTGGCAAACTTGGACTCATTCAGTGACGCATAAAATTTGTCAATGCTTTCAGATTGGAATTTCTCTTTCAGGGTAGAATTACACTGCAGATCAATCAGTTCCAGCTGTAGAGCATCCGGCGCCTTTTCAAAGTCAGTTGTAAACGGTGATGACAAGATATCAAACTCAGCAGCAAGTTTCTGGAAGTCTGCAAAACGACGAGAAAATTCATTGTCTAGTGCAGATATCATATTGGTGTACTTCTCAGTTGACATCATCTGGGGTGCCATAGTTTCGAGTGTTGGAAAGTGTGTTGTGATATTCTTACTGAGCTGGCGAGAAAACAGTTTTAGCTTCACCTTGAATGTTGAGTACATTTCGTGAGCAAAAGTGCCCTTCTCTTTAAGTCTGGTGTTCAATTCATTCATATGTTCAAAGAGATCAACTGCAAACGCCAGATCTGACAGCCATTCTGATTTTCTGAGTTGAGGATATTCTGTATCTTTCCCTTTCATCTCCAAAAACAGTAAGATTTCTGTTTTCAGGTCCCAGACACGTCTCAGAACTTTCCCCAAACTCATCCAGCGTACAGCGGTATGATACAAAACATCACTGTGATCAGAACCGCAAACTTCCAGGAGTGTGATAAACTGTCTGTGATTTAGACCTCTCGCCCTGATGAAATTAACAATTCAAAACTGGATCCACAACATGTTTCATGTCAAGCACACTTTTACACAGCACTTCCTGGTGTATTATGCAATGTAGAAATATCAATTCCCTGGTGCAATTGACCTCTGCAACACGGTCACCCAGTCTCTTCAGTAGACCAACTTTCTTTCTTGTCAAAGATGGAGAACCATCCGTAGTAACACTTACTATTTTCTGCCATGGTAATTGCATTGTGTGCAAGGCATTTTCCACACATTCGAAAATATCTTCCCCGGTAGTAGTGTCTTTCATTGATTCCATTGACAGCAATTCTTCTGTGATTTCAAAGTTTTCTGAAATGCCTCGTACAAAGATGAACAACTGTGCATTGTCACCGATGTCAGTGCTTTCATTCAATGCCAGGGAAAACAGCTGAAATGAAGGTACACGCCCTTTCAGTTGTGATGTCAGGTCTTCACCAATTGCTTCATGCAGCGAGCCACAGTTCTTCTCGACAAACTGACTTCTTCAAACTTCTTTCTGTGTTCTGGACAGACTTGATCAGCTACATCGAGCATGCACTTTTTGACAAATTCACCATCACAGAACGATTTGCTGTGCTTAGCAATGTTGTATGCGACCACAAAGCTGGCATGAGTAGCAGCTTTCTGGGCTACTTTGGCTCTTATGAATACATTCTGCTGCTTTACAAGTTTTCTGTCCAGTTCTGTTGCTTTTGTTTGCTGTTCCGCTGCTGATAAATTACTGCCATAGCCTGCATGTTTCGTCGCATAATAGCGGCTAATGTTGTACTCTTTCAACACGGCAACACTTTCACTGCACAGCAAACATACTGCTTTCTTGCCACTTCTGTGAAAAAGTACTTAGGCATCAAATCTTTGTTAAATGCGTGACACTCGCTGTCAACTTTACGTTTCTTGGCAAAATCCATGATAAAAATTTTATTGTAAATTCTAAATCTAACCGAAAACAACCAAAGAATAACTAAGAGTCACTATTGCTGCAACACAGTAAGAAAGTAGTGGGAGATTGCGGCAGGATGTGGAGGGGCCACATTACCATGTAGGGCCAGAAACAGTCAGCGGGCCGGGGCCGGCCCGCGGGCCGTATGTTGCCCGTCCCTGTGTTAAACTGTCTCTGCGGTTATCTGTCTGCGGTTATCTGTCTGGGTTTAACTGTCCGCTATTAAGTGACGCGCGATTAACTGTCTGAGCAACGAATTAATAAATATAACACTTTTAATGATCATCATGAAAATAGGGTACTACTCTTTTCCTGTTTACTATAAAAACCTAATTAAGATTATTTCGAGAAAATAAGTATAACTTTAAAAAGGTAGATGTTTATGTTAGAAAAATAATATATTCATGGTATAGTACTCAAATATTTTACAAAGAGTAATAGAAGCATACAAGGAAGTCAATGAAAATCAATAAATATAAGCGGTAAAATATAGCTGAAATGTTATTTAGACCAACAAAACATTTTCTAACATATAGAGGAATGACAGACAGGCAGGTTTGGATTCAGTTTATTTTAAGGTCAGTAGAGACCAGGGTAAATTGTTGAAGCAATATTTCAAATAACTTCTTTATAAAATAGGAAAGAGACATTTAAAAATTAAAACATCTCCAGGAATAGGCACTATAGAGTCAAAACAATAAGAAACAGTACATTTTTGGAACTGGGTCAGTCAAAGTATAATTATTAATTAATCAGATTCGGTGATTATATATATATATATATATATATATATAGAGAGAGAGAGAGAGAGAGAGAGAGAGAGAGAGAGAGAGTGAGAGAGTGAGTGAGAGACAGACAGACAGATAAATAGATAGATAGATAGACAGACAGACAGACAGATAGATAGATAGATAGATAGATAGATAGATAGATAGATAGATAGATAGATAGATAGATAGATAGATAGATAGATAGGAAGATAGAGATAGATGCAGAGGTAAGTATATTATATGTTGATTAAATCACTAAATATAATTAATAGTTAATAAAGCGCCACATAAACTGCAAATTCATAATATTTTCATTAATAGGTTTGGAGATGGAAGATTACACTCGCAAGGTCTTATCGAGTTCACCATTATTTGCAAATTATAATATTATATTAAGAAATTTTAGCATCGTTATTTGAAAAGCAATTCATCGCATATTTCATCTGAAATATCCAGTTCTAGTGAAATATTTGTTGTTCTAAAGAAATCAAACCAGTTTAAAGATACGTATATTTTAACGAGAAAGAGTATCTATCTATCTATCTATCTATCTATCTATCTATCTATCTATCTATCTATCTATCTATCTATCTATCTATCTATCTACCTACCTACCTACCTATCTATCTATCTATCTATATGTCTGTCTGTCTATCTATCTATCTATCTATCTATCTATCTATCTGTCTATCTATCTATCTATATATCTATCTATTTATCTATCTATCTATCTGTCTGTCTATCTATCTATCTATCTATCTATCTATGTATCTATCTATCTATCTATCTATCTCCATGCCCGTCATCTAGTGTCTCTGTCTGACTATTGTCCTATCTAATAACTGATAATATTGAACTCTATGACTTTTGTATTCCTTTCAGAGCGAAACAGGAAACAGTTGCAGATCGCATTGTGATATATATGGAGAAAACTTCGAACACACGATACCTTCTCTTGTTTCATCAGACGTACAGGGGTATTTGAATGAAGAAAAGTCATCATGCTCAGAGAACTATATTGATCGTACCTGCCAGCATAAGAGAACGAGTTCGTCCTCCTGCGAACCGATCAATTTGCAGCACCAACATCTTTCACCGTTATTTTCAGCATCAAGGAAAGATGCATTAACCTCGCGCCTAAATGCAAATACATCGCCTGCAAATGTGAAGAAAAATATCATTTTAATAAAATTACTTAATATAAGTTATTCACTTTGATTCTAGGTTGCCAAACAGTAGTTGACTATATACAACAAATAAATCTTAATTCTATTATATATTTCATGAAAAAGGAAATCACCATGTATTCATTTATAATTGGGAAGATTATAACAGATTGAGATTTAACTTCAATCATTTGCATGTTTGCAAATATAGGAAGATAAACACTTAGAGATAGATAGATAGATAGATAGATCGATAGACAGATAGATAGATAGATTGTGTAATGGATGAATTGCTGTGTATGTTTTATTATTTTTTATTATATGGATGGATGGATGGGTAGAAAGAGATGGTTCACCGACAAAACCGCTAACGACAAATGCGCGCCGACAAAACCGCGATGGACAAAATCGCGACGACAAAATCGCGCCGACAAAATCGCGCCGACAAAATCGCGATCGACAAAATCGCGATGATACATGTTAAATCGTACAAGAATGTAATAATAACAACGTAGATATCAATATTACGATACACAAAGCAATGTTAAGAGATACTGAGTGCAAATAATCCTCAAAATAAGGCAATGAAAAGAATGAAGCATACATCAAATCTTAATAATTTTATTTAAAGATCACTATTATGAGATACTACGTGCAAATAATCCTCAAAATAAGGCAATGAAAAGAATGAAGCATACATCAAATCTAAATAATTTTATTTAAAGATCACTATTATGAGATACTACGTGTAAATAATCCTCAAAATAAGGCAATGAAAAGAATGAAGCATACATCAAATCTAAATAATTTTATTTAAAGATCACTATTATGAGATACTACGTGTAAATAATCCTTACACAAATGCAATGTAAAGAACGAAGCATACATCAAATCTTAATAATTTTACCATAAAGATCAATATTAAGAGATACTACGTGCAAATAATTCTTACACAAAGGTAATGAAAAGAATGAAGCATATATCTAATCTTAATAATTTTGTTTAAAGAGCAATATTAAGAGATACTTAGTGCAAATAATCCTTACACAAAGGTAATGAATAGAATGAAGCACACTGTCGCCACTATACTCTGGGGTGACTTTGTAATAATGACTTATACCAACTCTGTATAATTAGTTATGATACAAGACATCTACAAGTGCCGGTGCAGATCATGGGTCACTGGTTAAATATGTATATCTGCAACTGTTACGCTGATATACTGGTACGTCGCCAATTTGGCTCCGCCCCCAACTCAGAATCAGCTGAGATTTAATGTTTATGAATAATATATATACAATGATTACAATTAACGAACAGAGGACAAGACGTACTCATTACAGTATCACTTGAACTACGAAAATAACGATAGAACTAACAAACACGCGTTTTAAAATAATAACAAGAAATTTAATAAAAGAAAAAGTTAACAAGATTTAGAAGATTAAGTTCATCCTTAGCCAGTTCATTGGACTGAAGTCACTGTCTGAATAGGCACTTAGCTTAAGCACAGAAATGACGTCAATCTTGTAGACTTGAATTTTCCAGTCAATAGATCGGCGCGTCCCAATTCAGCCGGGACAAGTAGAACGGCCACACAGGCACAGCCACACAGGCAAACAACAGGCAGCTATAAACGAGCAGCCGAGAATACACAATAGCAAGAAAAAAAAACCCTGCAACACAAACAATTGCAAAGCCTAAGTGTCCAGTCCAGTGCTCGATTAATAATTACTAAGTTTGGCATAGGCCTCTGAAAGGAAGAATATTAATATATTCATAAATAAAACATAGTATATAACATCCTAATAAAACTTAACCATTCACACAAATACAAAGACGCTTTTACCTATATAGCCAGGGTTTTCTCCTCTCATATACGACCCAGTGTTGTTTTGGGCGGACTACCCTTTCAGTCGTCACCCTCAGACGATTTTTCAGGAAGTAGTGAAGATAACATTTTCACTGTGGTTTTTATTACCCTGCTTAGACCAGCTTCTGACCTGTTCAATTCACTAGCTCTAAGATGATTATGTCCCTCTAGCAACTCTAACCACCCGCTAAGCGTACGCACTGACCACACGCTGACGGCCGCGCTCGCAGACTTCAAACACCGCAGACATCAAACGCCAGTCCCTAAATCTTCCACACATGTCTCTCATTCGTTCCAGGGCTTCCCTTCTCTGTAAACAGGACGCAATACGCACTCATTCCACAAATGAAAATTTATATAAAATGTATATGTGGGAATATTTTCCCATCATACAACACACACATCAAATCTTAATAATTTTACCATATAGATCAATATTAAGAGATACTACGTGCAAATAATCCTTACACATAGGTAATGAAAAGAATGAAGCATATATCTAATCTTAATAATTTAGTTACGTAATAGAGCGAACATACATAACACTTCCTGCCATTCTTTACTTGGTGATGTTTATCGCGATTTTGTCGGCGCGCATTTGTCGGCGCGCATTTTGTCGATTTCAAAGGGCGCGATTTTGTCGGCGTGATTTTGTCCATCGCGGTTTTGTCGGCGCGCATTTGTCGTTCGCGGTTTTGACGGGTCACCAGAAAGAGATAGAGAGGTGGTTCTGTGGGTGGATTGATTAATGGATGTACGACGGACGAACAGAAAGAGTGACTAACAGAGAGATGAAGAGAAACAAAGAAAAAACATGCAGATACGCAAATAACATATTTGCAAATACACTTAAATAAATTTCTGTTTTCTGACTTTGTCTTTCTTTTAGAGCGAAACAGAAAACAGTTGCAGAACACATTCCGATATGTTTGGAAAAAAATACCATCCCATGCTTCTCCCTGTTGTTTCATTAGAGCAACATCTTTCACCGTTATTAACAACATCGTGTCCATCACCAAACACCACACATGCCGAGGTAAGTATATAATATGTTGATTAAATCACTAAATATAATTAATACTTAATAAAGCGCCACATAAAATGCAAATTCATAATATTTTCATTAATACGTTTGCAGATGGAAGATTACACCCCCAAGGTCTTATCGAGTTCACCATTATTTGCAAATTATAATATTATATTAAGAAATTTTAGCATCGTTATTTGAAAAGCAATTCATCGCCTATTTCATCTGAAATATCCAGTTCTACTGAAATATTTGTTGTTCTAAAGAAATCAAACCAGTTTAAAGATACGTCCTATTTTAACGAGAAAGAGTATCTATCTATCTATCTATCTATCTATATTATCTATCTATCTACCTATCTATCGGTCTATCTATCTATCTATCTATCTATCTATCTATCTATCTATCTATTTATCTATCCATCTATCTATCTATCTATCTATCTATCTATCTATCTGTCTGGCTATCTATCTCTCTATTTATCTATCTATCTATCTATCAGTCTCTCTCTCTCGCTCTATCTATCTGTCTATCTATCTATTTATCTATCTATCTCTCTATCTCTCTAATACACTCAAATATCTATCTATCTATCTATCTATCTATCTGTCTCCATGCCCGTCATCTAGTGTCTGTCTGTCTATTGTCCTATCTAATAACTGATAATATTCAACTCTATGACTTTTGTATTCCTTTCAGAGCGAAACAGGAAACAGTTGCAGATCGCATTGTGATATATATGGAGAAAACTTCGAACACACGATACCTTCTCTTGTTTCATCAGACGTACAGGGGTATTTGAATGAAGAAAAGTCATCATGCTCAGAGAACTATATTGATCGTACCTGCCAGCATAAGAGAACGAGTTCGTACTCCTGCGAATCGATCAATTTGCAGCACCAACATCTTTCACCGTTATTTTCAGCATCAAGGAAAGATGCATTAACCTCGCGCCTAAATGCAAATACATCGCCTGCAAATGTGAAGAAAAATATCATTTTAATAAAATTACTTAATATAAGTTATTCACTTTGATTCTAGGTTGCCAAACAGTAGTTGACTATATACAACAAATAAATCTTAATTCAATTATATATTTCATTAAAAAGGAAATCACCATATATTCATTTATAATTGGGAAGATTATCACAGATTGAGATTTAACTTCAACCATTTGCATGTTTTCAAATATAGGAAGATAAACACTTAGAGATAGATAGATAGATAGATAGATAAATAGATCGATAGACAGATAGATAGATAGATTGTGTAATGGAGGAATTGCTGTGCATGTTTTATTATTTTTTATTATATGGATGGATGGATGGGTAGAAAGAGATAGAGAGGTGGTTCTGTGGGTGGATTGATGGATGGATGTACGACGGACGAACAGAAAGAGTGACTAACAGAGAGATGAAGAGAAACAAAGAAAAAACATGCAGATACGCAAATAAAATATTTGCAAATACACGTAAATACATTTCTGTTTTCTGACTTTGTCTTTCTTTTAGAGAGAAACAGAAAACAGTTGCAGAACACATTCCGATATGTTTGGAAAGAAATACCATCCCATGCTTCTCCCTGTTGTTTCATTAGAGCAACATCTTTCACCGTTATTACCAACATCGTGTCCATCACCAAACACCACACATGCCGAGGTAAGTATATTATATGTTGATTAAATCACTAAATATAATTAATAGTTAATAAAGCGCCACATAAAATGCAAATTCATAATATTTTCATTAATACGTTTGCAGATGGAAGATTACACTCGCAAGGTCTTATTGAGTTCACCATTATTTGCAAATTATAATATTATATTATGAAATTTTAGCATCGTTATTTGAAAAGCAATTCATCGCCTATTTCAGCTGAAATATCCAGTTCTACTGAAATATTTGTTGTTCTAAAGAAATCAAACCCGTTTAAAGATTCGTCCTATTTTAACGAGAAAAAGTATCTATCTATCTATCTATCTATCTATCTATCTATCTATCTATCTATCTATCTATCTATCTATCTATCTATCTATCTATCTATCTATCTATCTATGTATCTATCTATCTATCTATCTACGTCTTTCTGTCTCTCTATCTATCTATTTATCTATCTATCTATCTATATATCTATCTACCTATCCATCTATCTATCTATCTATCTATCTGTCTGGCTATATCTGTCTATTTATCTATCTATCTATCTATCTCCCTCTCTCTATCTATCTATCTGTCTATCTATCTATTTATCTATCTCTCTCTCTATCTATCTGTCTATCTATCTATCTATTTATCTATCTATCTGTCTATCTATCTATCTCTTTATATATCTATCTATCTATCTATCTGTCTCCATGCCCGTCATCTAGTGTCTCTGTCTGTCTATTGCCCTATCTAATAACTGATAATATTGAACTCTATGACTTTTGTATTCCTTTCAGAGCGAAACAGGAAACAGTTGCAGATCGCATTGTGATATATATGGAGAAAACTTCGAACACACGATACCTTCTCTTGTTTCATCAGACGTACAGGGGTATTTGAATGAAGAAAAGTCATCATGCTCAGAGAACTATATTGATCCTACCTGCCAGCATAAGAGAACGAGTTCGTCCTCCTGCGAACCGATCAATTTGCAGCACCAACATCTTTCACCGTTATTTTCAGCATCAAGGAAAGATGCATTAACCTCGCGCCTAAATGCAAATACATCGCCTGCAAATGTGAAGAAAAATATCATTTTAATAAAATTACTTAATATAAGTTATTCACTTTGATTCTAGGTTGCCAAACAGTAGTTGACTCTATACACAAATAAATCTTAATTCTATTATATATTTCATTAAAAAGAAACTAACCATGTATTCATTTATAATTGGGAAGATTATAACAGATTGAGATTTAACTTCAATCATTTGCATGTTTGCAAATATAGGAAGATAAACACTTAGAGATAGATATATAGATAGATAGATAAATAGATCGATAGACAGATAGATAGATAGATTGTGTGATGGAGGAATTGCTGTGCATGTTTTATTATTTTTTATTATATGGATGGATGGATGGGTAGAAAGAGATAGAGAGGTGGTTCTGTGGGTGGATTGATGGATGGATGTACGACGGACGAACAGAAAGAGTGACTAACAGAGAGATGAAGAGAAACAAAGAAAAAACATGCAGATACGCAAATAAAATATTTGCAAATACACGTAAATACATTTCTGTTTTCTGACTTTGTCTTTCTTTTAGAGAGAAACAGAAAACAGTTGCAGAACACATTCCGATATGTTTGGAAAGAAATACCATCCCATGCTTCTCCCTGTTGTTTCATTAGAGCAACATCTTTTGCCGTTATTACCAACATCGTGTCCATCACCAAACACCACACATGCCGAGGTAAGTATATTATATGTTGATTAAATCACTAAATATAATTAATAGTTAATAAAGCGCCACATAAAATGCAAATTCATAATATTTTCATTAATACGTTTGCAGATGGAAGATTACACTCGCAAGGTCTTATTGAGTTCACCATTATTTGCAAATTATAATATTATATTATGAAATTTTAGCATCGTTATTTGAAAAGCAATTCATCGCCTATTTCAGCTGAAATATCCAGTTCTACTGAAATATTTGTTGTTCTAAAGAAATCAAACCAGTTTAAAGATTCGTCCTATTTTAACGAGAAAAAGTATCTATCTATCTATCTATCTATCTATCTATCTATCTATCTATCTATCTATCTATCTATCTATCTATCTATCTATCTATCTATCTATCTATCTATCGGTCTATCTATCTATGTATCTATCTATCTATCTACCTACGTCTTTCTGTCTCTCTATCTATCTATTTATCTATCTATCTATCTATCTATATATCTATCTACCTATCCATCTATCTATCTATCTATCTATCTATCTATCTATCTATCTGTCTGGCTATATCTGTCTATTTATCTATCTATCTATCTATCTCCCTCTCTCTATCTATCTATCTGTCTATCTATCTATTTATCTATCTCTCTCTCTATCTATCTGTCTATCTATCTATCTATTTATCTATCTATCTGTCTATCTATCTATCTCTTTATATATCTATCTATCTATCTATCTGTCTCCATGCCCGTCATCTAGTGTCTCTGTCTGTCTATTGTCCTATCTAATAACTGATAATATTGAACTCTATGACTTTTGTATTCCTTTCAGAGCGAAACAGGAAACAGTTGCAGATCGCATTGTGATATATATGGAGAAAACTTCGAACACACGATACCTTCTCTTGTTTCATCAGACGTACAGGGGTATTTGAATGAAGAAAAGTCATCATGCTCAGAGAACTATATTGATCGTACCTGCCAGCATAAGAGAACGAGTTCGTCCTCCTGCGAACCGATCAATTTGCAGCACCAACATCTTTCACCGTTATTTTCAGCATCAAGGAAAGATGCATTAACCTCGCGCCTAAATGCAAATACATCGCCTGCAAATGTGAAGAAAAATATCATTTTAATAAAATTACTTAATATAAGTTATTCACTTTGATTCTAGGTTGCCAAATAGTAGTTGACTATATACAACAAATAAATCTTAATTCAATTATATATATTTCATTAAAAAGAAACTCACCATGTATTCATTTATAATTGGGAAGATTATCACAGATTGAGATTTAACTTCAATCATTTGCATGTTTGCAAATATAGGAAGATAAACACTTAGAGATAGATATATAGATAGATAGATAAATAGATCGATAGACAGATAGATAGATAGATTGTGTGATGGAGGAATTGCTGTGCATGTTTTATTATTTTTTATTATATGGATGGATGGATGGGTAGAAAGAGATAGAGAGGTGGTTCTGTGGGTGGATTGATGGATGGATGTACGACGGACGAACAGAAAGAGTGACTAACAGAGAGATGAAGAGAAACAAAGAAAAAACATGCAGATACGCAAATAAAATATTTGCAAATACACGTAAATACATTTCTGTTTTCTGACTTTGTCTTTCTTTTAGAGAGAAACAGAAAACAGTTGCAGAACACATTCCGATATGTTTGGAAAGAAATACCATCCCATGCTTCTCCCTGTTGTTTCATTAGAGCAACATCTTTTGCCGTTATTACCAACATCGTGTCCATCACCAAACACCACACATGCCGAGGTAAGTATATTATATGTTGATTAAATCACTAAATATAATTAATAGTTAATAAAGCGCCACATAAAATGCAAATTCATAATATTTTCATTAATACGTTTGCAGATGGAAGATTACACTCGCAAGGTCTTATTGAGTTCACCATTATTTGCAAATTATAATATTATATTATGAAATTTTAGCATCGTTATTTGAAAAGCAATTCATCGCCTATTTCAGCTGAAATATCCAGTTCTACTGAAATATTTGTTGTTCTAAAGAAATCAAACCAGTTTAAAGATTCGTCCTATTTTAACGAGAAAAAGTATCTATCTATCTATCTATCTATCTATCTATCTATCTATCTATCTATCTATCTATCTATCTATCTATCTATCTATCTATCTATCTATCGGTCTATCTATCTATGTATCTATCTATCTATCTACCTACGTCTTTCTGTCTCTCTATCTATCTATTTATCTATCTATCTATCTATCTATATATCTATCTACCTATCCATCTATCTATCTATCTATCTATCTATCTATCTATCTATCTATCTGTCTGGCTATATCTGTCTATTTATCTATCTATCTATCTATCTCCCTCTCTCTATCTATCTATCTGTCTATCTATCTATTTATCTATCTCTCTCTCTATCTATCTGTCTATCTATCTATCTATTTATCTATCTATCTGTCTATCTATCTATCTCTTTATATATCTATCTATCTATCTATCTGTCTCCATGCCCGTCATCTAGTGTCTCTGTCTGTCTATTGTCCTATCTAATAACTGATAATATTGAACTCTATGACTTTTGTATTCCTTTCAGAGCGAAACAGGAAACAGTTGCAGATCGCATTGTGATATATATGGAGAAAACTTCGAACACACGATACCTTCTCTTGTTTCATCAGACGTACAGGGGTATTTGAATGAAGAAAAGTCATCATGCTCAGAGAACTATATTGATCGTACCTGCCAGCATAAGAGAACGAGTTCGTCCTCCTGCGAACCGATCAATTTGCAGCACCAACATCTTTCACCGTTATTTTCAGCATCAAGGAAAGATGCATTAACCTCGCGCCTAAATGCAAATACATCGCCTGCAAATGTGAAGAAAAATATCATTTTAATAAAATTACTTAATATAAGTTATTCACTTTGATTCTAGGTTGCCAAATAGTAGTTGACTATATACAACAAATAAATCTTAATTCAATTATATATATTTCATTAAAAAGAAACTCACCATGTATTCATTTATAATTGGGAAGATTATCACAGATTGAGATTTAACTTCAATCATTTGCATGTTTGCAAATATAGGAAGATAAACACTTAGAGATAGATATATAGATAGATAGATAAATAGATCGATAGACAGATAGATAGATAGATTGTGTGATGGAGGAATTGCTGTGCATGTTTTATTATTTTTTATTATATGGATGGATGGATGGGTAGAAAGAGATAGAGAGGTGGTTCTGTGGGTGGATTGATGGATGGATGTACGACGGACGAACAGAAAGAGTGTCTAACAGAGAGATGAAGAGAAACAAAGAAAAAACATGCAGATATGCAAATAACATATTTGCAAATACACGTAAATAAATTTCTGTTTTCTGACTTTGTCTTTCTTTTAGAGAGAAACAGAAAACAGTTGCAGAACACATTCCGATATGTTTGGAAAGAAATACCATCCCATGCTTCTCCCTGTTGTTTCATTAGAGCAACATCTTTTGCCGTTATTACCAACATCGTGTCCATCACCAAACACCACACAAGCCGAGGTAAGTATATTATATGTTGATTAAATCACTAAATATAATTAATAGTTAATAAAGCGCCACATAAAATGCAAATTCATAATATTTTCATTAATACGTTTGCAGATGGAAGATTACACTCGCAAGGTCTTATTGAGTTCACCATTATTTGCAAATTATAATATTATATTATGAAATTTTAGCATCGTTATTTGAAAAGCAATTCATCGCCTATTTCAGCTGAAATATCCAGTTCTACTGAAATATTTGTTGTTCTAAAGAAATCAAACCAGTTTAAAGATTCGTCCTATTTTAACGAGAAAAAGTATCTATCTATCTATCTATCTATCTATCTATCTATCTATCTATCTATCTATCTATCTATCTATCTATCTATCTATCTATCTATCTATCTATCTATCTATCTATCGGTCTATCTATCTATGTATCTATCTATCTATCTACCTACGTCTTTCTGTCTCTCTATCTATCTATTTATCTATCTATCTATCTATCTATATATCTATCTACCTATCCATCTATCTATCTATCTATCTATCTATCTATCTATCTATCTGTCTGGCTATATCTGTCTATTTATCTATCTATCTATCTATCTCCCTCTCTCTATCTATCTATCTGTCTATCTATCTATTTATCTATCTCTCTCTCTATCTATCTGTCTATCTATCTATCTATTTATCTATCTATCTGTCTATCTATCTATCTCTTTATATATCTATCTATCTATCTATCTGTCTCCATGCCCGTCATCTAGTGTCTCTGTCTGTCTATTGTCCTATCTAATAACTGATAATATTGAACTCTATGACTTTTGTATTCCTTTCAGAGCGAAACAGGAAACAGTTGCAGATCGCATTGTGATATATATGGAGAAAACTTCGAACACACGATACCTTCTCTTGTTTCATCAGACGTACAGGGGTATTTGAATGAAGAAAAGTCATCATGCTCAGAGAACTATATTGATCGTACCTGCCAGCATAAGAGAACGAGTTCGTCCTCCTGCGAACCGATCAATTTGCAGCACCAACATCTTTCACCGTTATTTTCAGCATCAAGGAAAGATGCATTAACCTCGCGCCTAAATGCAAATACATCGCCTGCAAATGTGAAGAAAAATATCATTTTAATAAAATTACTTAATATAAGTTATTCACTTTGATTCTAGGTTGCCAAATAGTAGTTGACTATATACAACAAATAAATCTTAATTCAATTATATATATTTCATTAAAAAGAAACTCACCATGTATTCATTTATAATTGGGAAGATTATCACAGATTGAGATTTAACTTCAATCATTTGCATGTTTGCAAATATAGGAAGATAAACACTTAGAGATAGATATATAGATAGATAGATAAATAGATCGATAGACAGATAGATAGATAGATTGTGTGATGGAGGAATTGCTGTGCATGTTTTATTATTTTTTATTATATGGATGGATGGATGGGTAGAAAGAGATAGAGAGGTGGTTCTGTGGGTGGATTGATGGATGGATGTACGACGGACGAACAGAAAGAGTGACTAACAGAGAGATGAAGAGAAACAAAGAAAAAACATGCAGATACGCAAATAAAATATTTGCAAATACACGTAAATACATTTCTGTTTTCTGACTTTGTCTTTCTTTTAGAGAGAAACAGAAAACAGTTGCAGAACACATTCCGATATGTTTGGAAAGAAATACCATCCCATGCTTCTCCCTGTTGTTTCATTAGAGCAACATCTTTTGCCGTTATTACCAACATCGTGTCCATCACCAAACACCACACATGCCGAGGTAAGTATATTATATGTTGATTAAATCACTAAATATAATTAATAGTTAATAAAGCGCCACATAAAATGCAAATTCATAATATTTTCATTAATACGTTTGCAGATGGAAGATTACACTCGCAAGGTCTTATTGAGTTCACCATTATTTGCAAATTATAATATTATATTATGAAATTTTAGCATCGTTATTTGAAAAGCAATTCATCGCCTATTTCAGCTGAAATATCCAGTTCTACTGAAATATTTGTTGTTCTAAAGAAATCAAACCAGTTTAAAGATTCGTCCTATTTTAACGAGAAAAAGTATCTATCTATCTATCTATCTATCTATCTATCTATCTATCTATCTATCTATCTATCTATCTATCTATCTATCTATCTATCTATCTATCTATCGGTCTATCTATCTATGTATCTATCTATCTATCTACCTACGTCTTTCTGTCTCTCTATCTATCTATTTATCTATCTATCTATCTATCTATATATCTATCTACCTATCCATCTATCTATCTATCTATCTATCTATCTATCTATCTATCTATCTGTCTGGCTATATCTGTCTATTTATCTATCTATCTATCTATCTCCCTCTCTCTATCTATCTATCTGTCTATCTATCTATTTATCTATCTCTCTCTCTATCTATCTGTCTATCTATCTATCTATTTATCTATCTATCTGTCTATCTATCTATCTCTTTATATATCTATCTATCTATCTATCTGTCTCCATGCCCGTCATCTAGTGTCTCTGTCTGTCTATTGTCCTATCTAATAACTGATAATATTGAACTCTATGACTTTTGTATTCCTTTCAGAGCGAAACAGGAAACAGTTGCAGATCGCATTGTGATATATATGGAGAAAACTTCGAACACACGATACCTTCTCTTGTTTCATCAGACGTACAGGGGTATTTGAATGAAGAAAAGTCATCATGCTCAGAGAACTATATTGATCGTACCTGCCAGCATAAGAGAACGAGTTCGTCCTCCTGCGAACCGATCAATTTGCAGCACCAACATCTTTCACCGTTATTTTCAGCATCAAGGAAAGATGCATTAACCTCGCGCCTAAATGCAAATACATCGCCTGCAAATGTGAAGAAAAATATCATTTTAATAAAATTACTTAATATAAGTTATTCACTTTGATTCTAGGTTGCCAAATAGTAGTTGACTATATACAACAAATAAATCTTAATTCAATTATATATATTTCATTAAAAAGAAACTCACCATGTATTCATTTATAATTGGGAAGATTATCACAGATTGAGATTTAACTTCAATCATTTGCATGTTTGCAAATATAGGAAGATAAACACTTAGAGATAGATATATAGATAGATAGATAAATAGATCGATAGACAGATAGATAGATAGATTGTGTGATGGAGGAATTGCTGTGCATGTTTTATTATTTTTTATTATATGGATGGATGGATGGGTAGAAAGAGATAGAGAGGTGGTTCTGTGGGTGGATTGATGGATGGATGTACGACGGACGAACAGAAAGAGTGTCTAACAGAGAGATGAAGAGAAACAAAGAAAAAACATGCAGATATGCAAATAACATATTTGCAAATACACGTAAATAAATTTCTGTTTTCTGACTTTGTCTTTCTTTTAGAGAGAAACAGAAAACAGTTGCAGAACACATTCCGATATGTTTGGAAAGAAATACCATCCCATGCTTCTCCCTGTTGTTTCATTAGAGCAACATCTTTTGCCGTTATTACCAACATCGTGTCCATCACCAAACACCACACAAGCCGAGGTAAGTATATTATATGTTGATTAAATCACTAAATATAATTAATAGTTAATAAAGCGCCACATAAAATGCAAATTCATAATATTTTCATTAATAGGTTTGCAGATGGAAGATTACACTCGCAAGGTCTTATTGAGTTCACCATTATTTGCAAATTATAATATTATATTAAGAAATTTTAGCATCGTTATTTGAAATGCAATTCATCGCCTATTTCATCTGAAATATCCAGTTCTACTGAAATATTTGTTGTTCTAAAGAAATCAAACCAGTTTAAAGATTCGTCCTATTTTAACGAGAAAGAGTATCTGTCTATCTATCTGTCTATCTATCTATCTATCTATCTATCTATCTATCTATCTATCTATCTATCTATCTATCTATCTATCTATCTATCTATCTACCTACCTATCTATCTGTCTATCTATCTATCTATCTGTCTATCTATCTATCTGTCTATCTATTTATCTATCTATCTATCTATGTATCTATCTATCTATCTATGTATCTATCTATCTATCTATCTATCTATCTATCTATCTATCTATCTATCTATCTATCTATCTATCTATCTATCTATCTATCTATCTATCTATCTATCTATCTGTCTCCATGCCCGTCATCTAGTGTCTCTGTCTGTCTATTGTCCTATCTAATAACTGATAATATTGAACTCTATGACTTTTGTATTCCTTTCAGAGCGAAACAGGAAACAGTTGCAGATCGCATTGTGATATATATGGAGAAAACTTCGAAAACACGATACCATCTCTTGTTTCATCAGACGTACAGGGGTATTTCAATGAAGAAAAGTCATCATGCTCACAGAACTATATTGATCGTACCTGCCAGCATAAGAGAACGAGTTCGTCCTCCTGCGAACCGATCAATTTGCAGCACCAACATCTTTCACCGTTATTTTCAGCATCAAGGAAAGATGCATTAACCTCGCGACTAAATGCAAATACATCGCCTGCAAATGTGAAGAAAAATATCATTTTAATAAAATTACTTAATATAAGTTATTCACTTTGATTCTAGGTTGCCAAACAGTAGTTGACTATATACAACAAATAAATCTTAATTCTATTATATATTTCATTAAAAAGGAACTCACATTGTATTCATTTATAATTGGGAAGATTATAACAGATTGAGATTTAACTTCAATCATTTGCATGTTTGCAAATATAGGAAGATAAACACTTAGAGATAGATAGATAGATAGATAAATAGATCGATAGACAGATAGATAGATAGATTGTCTGATGGAGGAATTGCTGTGCATATTTTATTATTTTTTATTATATGGATGGATGGATGGGTAGAAAGAGATAGAGAGGTGGTTCTGTGGGTGGATTGATGGATGGATGTACGACGGACGAACAGAAAGAGTGACTAACAGATAGATGAAGAGAAACAAAGAAAAAACATGCAGATACGCAAATAACATATTTGCAATTACACGTAAATAAATTTCTGTTTTCTAACTTTGTCTTTCTTTTAGAGCGAAACAGAAAACAGTTGCAGAACACATTCCGATATGTTTGGAAAAAAATACCATCCCATGCTTCTCCCTGTTGTTTCATTAGAGCAACATCTTTCACCGTTATTAACAACATCGTGTCCATCACCAAACACCACACATGCCGAGGTAAGTATATTATATGTTGATTAAATCATTAATATAATTAATAGTTAATAAAGCGCCACATAAACTGCAAATTATTAATATTTTCATTAATAGGTTTGGAGATGGAAGATTACACTCGCAAGGTCTTATCGAGGTCACCATTATTTGCAAATTATAATATTATATTAAGAAATTTTAGCATCGTTATTTGAAAAGCAATTCATCGCCTATTTCATCTGAAACATCCAGTTCTGCTGAAATATTTGTTGTTCTAAAGAAATCAAACCAGTTTAAAGATACGTCCTATTTTAACGAGAAAAAGTATCTATCTATCTATCTATCTATCTATCTATCTATCTATCTATCTATCTATCTATCTATCTATCTATCTATCTATCTATCTATCTATCTATCTATCTATCTATCTATCTACATATCTATCGGTCTATCTATCTATCTATCTACGTCTTTCTGTCTATCTATCTATCTATCTATCTATCTATCTATCTATCTATCTATCTATCTATCTATCTATCTATCTATCTATCTACGTCTTTCTGTCTCTCTATCTATCTATTTATCTATCTATCTATCTATGTATCTATCTATCTATCTGTCTGTCTGTCTATCTATCTATCCATCTATCTATCTATCTATCTCTCTCTCTATTTATCTATCTATCTATCTCTCTCTCTCTCTATCTATCTGTCTATCTATCTATTTATCTATCTATCTCTCTATCTATCTGTCTATCTATCTATCTATTTATCTATCTATCTGTCTATCTATCTATCTATTTATCTATCTATCTATCTATCTATCTATCTATCTATCTATCTATCTGTCTCCATGCCCGTCATCTAGTGTCTCTGTCTGTCTATTGTCCTATCTAATAACTGATAATATTGAACTCTATGACTTTTGTATTACTTTCAGAGCGAAACAGGAAACAGTTGCAGATCGCATTGTGATATATATGGAGAAAACTTCGAACACACGATACCTTCTCTTGTTTCATCAGACGTACAGGGGTATTTGAATGAAGAAAAGTCATCATGCTCAGAGAACTATATTGATCGTACCTGCCAGCATAAGAGAACGAGTTCGTCCTCCTGCGAACCGATCAATTTGCAGCACCAACATCTTTCACCGTTATTTTCAGCATCAAGGAAAGATGCATTAACCTCGCGCCTAAATGCAAATACATCGCCTGCAAATGTGAAGAAAAATATCATTTTAAAAAAATTACTTAATATAAGTTATTCACTTTGATTCTAGGTTGCCAAATAGTAGTTGACTATATACAACAAATAAATCTTAATTCAATTATATATATTTCATTAAAAAGGAACTCACCATGTATTCATTTATAATTGGGAAGATTATAACAGATTGAGATTTAACTTCAATCATTTGCATGGTTGCAAATATAGGAAGATAAACACTTAGAGATAGATAGATAGATAGACAGGCAGTTAGATAGATAGATAGATAAATAGATAGATAGACATATAGACAAATAGATAGATAGACAGATAGATAGAGAGATAGTGTGATTTAGGAATTGCTGTGCATGTTTTATTATTTTTTATTATATGGATGGATGGATGGGTAGAAAGAGATAGAGAGGTGGTTCTGTGGGTGGATTGATGGATGGATGTACGACGGACGAACAGAAAGAGTGACTAACAGAGAGATGAAGAGAAACAAAGAAAAAACATGCAGATACGCAAATAACATATTTGCAATTACACGTAAATAAATTTCTGTTTTCTAACTTTGTCTTTCTTTTAGAGCGAAACAGAAAACAGTTGCAGAACACATTCCGATATGTTTGGAAAAAAATACCATCCCATGCTTCTCCCTGTTGTTTCATTAGAGCAACATCTTTCACCGTTAGTAACAACATCGTGTCCATCACCAAACACCACACATGCCGAGGTAAGTATATTATATGTTGATTAAATCATTAATATAATTAATAGTTAATAAAGCGCCACATAAACTGCAAATTATTAATATTTTCATTAATAGGTTTGGAGATGGAAGATTACACTCGCAAGGTCTTATCGAGGTCACCATTATTTGCAAATTATAATATTATATTAAGAAATTTTAGCATCGTTATTTGAAAAGCAATTCATCGCCTATTTCATCTGAAACATCCAGTTCTGCTGAAATATTTGTTGTTCTAAAGAAATCAAACCAGTTTAAAGATACGTCCTATTTTAACGAGAAAGAGTATCTATCTATCTATCTATCTATCTATCTATCTATCTATCTATCTATCTATCTATCTATCTATCTATCTATCTATCTATCTATCTATCTATCTACATATCTATCGGTCTATCTATCTATCTATCTACGTCTTTCTGTCTATCTATCTATCTATCTATCTATCTATCTATCTATCTATCTATCTATCTATCTATCTATCTATCTACGTCTTTCTGTCTCTCTATCTATCTATTTATCTATCTATCTATCTATGTATCTATCTATCTATCTGTCTGTCTGTCTATCTATCTATCCATCCATCTATCTATCTATCTATCTATCTATCTCTCTCTCTATCTATCTATCTGTCTATCTATCTATTTATCTATCTATCTCTCTATCTATCTGTCTATCTATCTATCTATTTATCTATCTATCTATCTATCTATCTGTCTCCATGCCCGTCATCTAGTGTCTCTGTCTGTCTATTGTCCTATCTAATAACTGATAATATTGAACTCTATGACTTTTGTATTACTTTCAGAGCGAAACAGGAAACAGTTGCAGATCGCATTGTGATATATATGGAGAAAACTTCGAACACACGATACCTTCTCTTGTTTCATCAGACGTACAGGGGTATTTGAATGAAGAAAAGTCATCATGCTCAGAGAACTATATTGATCGTACCTGCCAGCATAAGAGAACGAGTTCGTCCTCCTGCGAACCGATCAATTTGCAGCACCAACATCTTTCACCGTTATTTTCAGCATCAAGGAAAGATGCATTAACCTCGCGCCTAAATGCAAATACATCGCCTGCAAATGTGAAGAAAAATATCATTTTAATAAAATTACTTAATATAAGTTATTCACTTTGATTCTAGGTTGCCAAATAGTAGTTGACTATATACAACAAATAAATCTTAATTCAATTATATATATTTCATTAAAAAGGAACTCACCATGTATTCATTTATAATTGGGAAGATTATAACAGATTGAGATTTAACTTCAATCATTTGCATGGTTGCAAATATAGGAAGATAAACACTTAGAGATAGATAGATAGATAGACAGGCAGTTAGATAGATAGATAGATAAATAGATAGATAGACATATAGACAAATAGATAGATAGACAGATAGATAGAGAGATAGTGTGATTTAGGAATTGCTGTGCATGTTTTATTATTTTTTATTATATGGATGGATGGATGGGTAGAAAGAGATAGAGAGGTGGTTCTGTGGGTGGATTGATGGATGGATGTACGACGGACGAACAGAAAGAGTGTCTAACAGAGAGATGAAGAGAAACAAAGAAAAAACATGCAGATACGCAAATAACATATTTGCAAATACACGTAAATAAATTTCTGTTTTCTGACTTTGTCTTTCTTTTAGAGAGAAACAGAAAACAGTTGCAGAACACATTCCGATATGTTTGGAAAGAAATACCATCCCATGCTTCTCCCTGTTGTTTCATTAGAGCAACATCTTTTGCCGTTATTACCAACATCGTGTACATCACCAAACACCACACAAGCCGAGGTAAGTATATTATATTTTGATTAAATCACTAAATATAATTAATAGTTAATAAAGCGCCACATAAACTGCAAATTATTAATATTTTCATTAATAGGTTTGGAGATGGAAGATTACACTCGCAAGGTCTTATCGAGTTCACCATTATTTGCAAATTATAATATTATATTAAGAAATTTTAGCATCGTTATTTGAAAAGCAATTCATCTATTTGAAAAGCAATATCTATCTATCTATCTATCTACGTCTTTCTGTCTCTCTATCTATCTATCTATCTATCTATCTATCTATCTATCTATCTATCTATCTATCTATCTATCTATCTATCTATTTATCTATCTATCTATCTATCTATCTATCTATCGATCTATCTATCTATCTATCTATCTATCTATCTATCTATCCATCTATCTCCATGCCCGTCATCTAGTGTCTCTGTCTGTCTATTGTCCTATCTAATAACTGATAATATTGAACTCTATGACTTTTGTATTCCTTTCAGAGCGAAACAGGAAACAGTTGCAGATCGCATTGTGATATATATGGAGAAAACTTCGAAAACACGATACCATCTCTTGTTTCATCAGACGTACAGGGGTATTTCAATGAAGAAAAGTCATCATGCTCACAGAACTATATTGATCGTACCTGCCAGCATAAGAGAACGAGTTCGTCCTCCTGCGAACCGATCAATTTGCAGCACCAACATCTTTCACCGTTATTTTCAGCATCAAGGAAAGATGCATTAACCTCGCGACTAAATGCAAATACATCGCCTGCAAATGTGAAGAAAAATATCATTTTAATAAAATTACTTAATATAAGTTATTCACTTTGATTCTAGGTTGCCAAACAGTAGTTGACTATATACAACAAATAAATCTTAATTCTATTATATATTTCATTAAAAAGGAACTCACATTGTATTCATTTATAATTGGGAAGATTATAACAGATTGAGATTTAACTTCAATCATTTGCATGTTTGGAAATATAGGAAGATAAACACTTAGAGATAGATAGATAGATAGATAAATAGATCGATAGACAGATAGATAGATAGATTGTCTGATGGAGGAATTGCTGTGCATATTTTATTATTTTTTATTATATGGATGGATGGATGGGTAGAAAGAGATAGAGAGGTGGTTCTGTGGGTGGATTGATGGATGGATGTACGACGGACGAACAGAAAGAGTGACTAACAGAGAGATGAAGAGAAACAAAGAAAAGACATGCAGATACGCAAATAACATATTTGCAATTACACGTAAATAAATTTCTGTTTTCTAACTTTGTCTTTCTTTTAGAGCGAAACAGAAAACAGTTGCAGAACACATTCCGATATGTTTGGAAAAAAATACCATCCCATGCTTCTCCCTGTTGTTTCATTAGAGCAACATCTTTCACCGTTATTAACAACATCGTGTCCATCACCAAACACCACACATGCCGAGGTAAGTATATTATATGTTGATTAAATCATTAATATAATTAATAGTTAATAAAGCGCCACATAAACTGCAAATTATTAATATTTTCATTAATAGGTTTGGAGATGGAAGATTACACTCGCAAGGTCTTATCGAGGTCACCATTATTTGCAAATTATAATATTATATTAAGAAATTTTAGCATCGTTATTTGAAAAGCAATTCATCGCCTATTTCATCTGAAACATCCAGTTCTGCTGAAATATTTATTGTTCTAAAGAAATCGAACCATGTTAAAGGTACGTCCTATTTTAACGAGAAAGGGTATCTATCTATCTATCTATCTATCTATCTATCTATCTATCTATCTATCTATCTATCTATCTATCTACATATCTATCGGTCTATCTATCTATCTATCTACGTCTTTCTGTCTATCTATCTATCTATCTATCTATCTATCTATCTATCTATCTATCTATCTATCTATCTATCTATCTATCTATATACGTCTCTCTATCTATCTATTTATCTATCTATCTATCTATGTATCTATCTATCTATCTGTCTGTCTGTCTATCTATCTATCCATCTATCTATCTATCTCTCTCTCTCTCTATCTATCTGTCTATCTATCTATTTATCTATCTATCTCTCTATCTATCTGTCTATATATCTATCTATTTATCTATCTATCTGTCTATCTATCTATCTATTTATCTATCTATCTATCTATCTATCTATCTATCTATCTGTCTCCATGCCCGTCATCTAGTGTCTCTGTCTGTCTATTGTCCTATCTAATAACTGATAATATTGAACTCTATGACTTTTGTATTACTTTCAGAGCGAAACAGGAAACAGTTGCAGATCGCATTGTGATATATATGGAGAAAACTTCGAACACACGATACCTTCTCTTGTTTCATCAGACGTACAGGGGTATTTGAATGAAGAAAAGTCATCATGCTCAGAGAACTATATTGATCGTACCTGCCAGCATAAGAGAACGAGTTCGTCCTCCTGCGAACCGATCAATTTGCAGCACCAACATCTTTCACCGTTATTTTCAGCATCAAGGAAAGATGCATTAACCTCGCGCCTAAATGCAAATACATCGCCTGCAAATGTGAAGAAAAATATCATTTTAATAAAATTACTTAATATAAGTTATTCACTTTGATTCTAGGTTGCCAAATAGTAGTTGACTATATACAACAAATAAATCTTAATTCAATTATATATATTTCATTAAAAAGGAACTCACCATGTATTCATTTATAATTGGGAAGATTATAACAGATTGAGATTTAACTTCAATCATTTGCATGGTTGCAAATATAGGAAGATAAACACTTAGAGATAGATAGATAGATAGACAGGCAGTTAGATAGATAGATAGATAAATAGATAGATAGACATATAGACAAATAGATAGATAGACAGATAGATAGAGAGATAGTGTGATTTAGGAATTGCTGTGCATGTTTTATTATTTTTTATTATATGGATGGATGGATGGGTAGAAAGAGATAGAGAGGTGGTTCTGTGGGTGGATTGATGGATGGATGTACGACGGACGAACAGAAAGAGTGTCTAACAGAGAGATTAAGAGAAACAAAGAAAAAACATGCAGATACGCAAATAACATATTTGCAAATACACGTAAATAAATTTCTGTTTTCTGACTTTGTCTTTCTTTTAGAGAGAAACAGAAAACAGTTGCAGAACACATTCCGATATGTTTGGAAAGAAATACCATCCCATGCTTCTCCCTGTTGTTTCATTAGAGCAACATCTTTTGCCGTTATTACCAACATCGTGTCCATCACCAAACACCACACAAGCCGAGGTAAGTATATTATATTTTGATTAAATCACTAAATATAATTAATAGTTAATAAAGCGCCACATAAACTGCAAATTCATAATATTTTCATTAATAGGTTTGGAGATGGAAGATTACACTCGCAAGGTCTTATCGAGTTCACCATTATTTGCAAATTATAATATTATATTAAGAAATTTTAGTATCGTTATTTGAAAAGCAATTCATCTATTTGAAAAGCAATATCTATCTATCTATCTATCTACGTCTTTCTGTCTCTCTATCTATCTATCTATCTATCTATCTATCTATCTATCTATCTATCTATCTATCTATCTATCTATCTATCTATCTATCTATCTATCCATCTATCTATCTCTCTATCTCTCTATTTATCTATCTATCTGTCTATCTATCTGTCTGTCTATCTATCTATCTATCTCTTTCTATCTATCTGTCTGTCTGTCTATCTATCTATCTTTCTATCTATCTATCTATCTATCTATCTATCTATCTGTCTGTCTGTCTATCTATATAGTTCCAAATGTATATGATTAAGCACATGTTACATCCCACTTGTCTCAATGAATTCAAGAACAAATTTACATGATTGTAAGATTGTTATTTGTACGTGGTTTTGAGATTTAGGTATTTAGCTTTCTTCCTCAGTTTGACGAACATTAGTTCATTGAGCCGTCTTGTTGAAATTGGTGTTCAGATGCTTCCGTTGATGGTGGATTGTCTCCCTCTAGTTGATTCAAGAACTGTGCTAATAGGTGGAATTTCAGGATTGAAATTGAGGTCTGATGTCCAAGACGAAATAAACCCACAAAGATAAATTTTCCTTTCTAGAGTGATATAGGTTAAGTGATAAATATGTATTTGGCTACAGCAATGGTAGGACACGACGTTTTAATAATACTCCAAATTTAATAACTTTAGCATCCCATTAAATGGGAACAGCTGATGGAAGCCGTATATGGATGTATGATTGCTAATTAATTAAGAGAGAGGGATAACGTGTCCGATCCTAGAAGGCAAACTTCACCAATTTACTTGTTGCAATATTGAATGGATTTTCCCATAGAACTTAAGTAGTAGGATTCAATATACAGGCTGAAAGAGTGTCACGGGTATGAGGAAATATTATTATTTTTTTTCTCTCTCTAAGTGTCATCATACCCTAAATGATTAACAAAACAGCCAAATTAATTTAAACATAGAAAGGGGCTAAAATGACCATTTTGTCTACAATGGAAAGCTAGGTGTGGAAATGCTGGCCGAGAAAGAAATAGGAGGGAGAGATAGGTTCGTGCCAGTGAATGGAAAGGCGTAATTAACTTTCAAGGTTGCATGCATTGCCAGAGCCATAAATCGTGTCAATGTACAGTTATACATGGGAGGCCACTGAGACGCTAATTTTGACTGTGAGAACACAGGCTCTGAGTTTTGAAATGTAACTCGTCTTTAAGAATCACCACTATAAATTTTGGTAGTTTACAGATATATTTTTATTGTGAAATTATTTGTTGAAATAGAATTTTGAGTTATTGGAAAGTTGAGATTTATTTGTTATAGTTAAATGTGTTGGTTTGTGTGTACAACCATTTCTTGCTATGACTAGTGTATGCTTGACAGGTGGCAATGAGTCACTGTGTTAGCGTAGTTTTAAAAACAAAATAAATGATCTGAGGGTCAGTTGTGCTCTGAGCTAGGTAGTTAGCCGGAAATTGATATGTCACTCACTAGGTGTCAACTTGGAATTCGATACCTGGCACTAATAGAAAGTGGACAGTCAGAAAATTTGCCAGATGTGCAGTGCTGGATGTGGATACTGTGTGCTGGAGGGGGTGTGTTCTAATCAGCTCAGTAAAAATGATGTACAAGGACATTGCGCATAAAAAAAGGATGACGGAGACAGAAACGAATGAGAAAGACACCAGGATTGTAGAGTTTGGTGGAGGGGTAAGAAGACCCTCTGAGTTTCTCCCTACTTTTTGTACCAAGGACTCTACGAGCTTGGCCAGCAACCAGCTAGAGAACTCTTGGACACTGCAATAAAGTGCCAGAAGTCTACCTAGCTGTATTTGAAGGCGCACCAAAAGGGCCATCACAGATCAAGATGGACCAGTCGTACGGACAGTCATCTTGGGTTCATCAAAGACTGTGCAAAGACCGTGGGCAATTGACTATTTTCCAATGGAAGAATGGATTGGAAGTTTAGTGTCACTGCGCTGGGAGATATTGCAGATAAGCAGTACACAATCGTGTGGCATGTCGCAGTAACAGCAAGGTTGACCATTAATTAATGTAAAGAGAAAAAATGAGAAACATAAGAGAAGAGAAGAAATGAGAAACTAAACAAGAAGTAATGAAAAAGTAAGAGTTGAGAAATAGGCCTAACAAGAAGCGTAACGTAGCAGCAGGATGGCTGTACTTGGGTTCCAGGGAGTGAACCACGATGTCGGTGGTGTTTTGTGAATAAAGTGACAATAACTGTGTGAGTAGAAAAATACTAACTAGTGTAGGAATCTCAGAGCACATAAACCTAAAACTTAAAACTAAACTTAGAATCTTAATTACGAATTAAACCTTAAATAAAAAATAAACTTAAACTTAAGTCTACGATTATCAGTGAAGAATCATTTTAAGATTAGTAAGGAAATGTTGATGTGACTATCTTGGAAAGGACTTGCAAGTCGAATGACATTGTTTTTCTTTTGAATTATAATTATTGAAATTTGATATAGGAGTAGTGGCTCCAGAACTTTTAAATAATGACTGGTATTAAAATGCTTAGCCCTATTTAGAAATAGTATTGCATGAAAAATTTTGAATTTTGCATTTCTTTTATTTTATTTCATCATTCATCATTATTTTCTTTCTTTTCTTTTCCCCTACCCCACGGGTGTGAGTTGTAGACAGCTGACTAACCAACGTGTGAGAGGAAACCCATAGATCAATAACTTTCAATTTATATTTTGACATTGAGACTTTTCTGTCTATGGTTTAGAAAGAGTGGCTGTGGTCGTTGTTACACATTGTGTCGTCTGTGCTGTATACACTTCACCCTTACCCATATGCAATCACACATGCAAACATGTCGGCAATACATACATGCAGAATAAAATTTGAGCCAAATAACCATCTTGTATTCTGTGTGTGCATTTGTAATAATATCTATGCAAGTCCTACGTGGCGTCAGCTAGCCACCACCCTCCTTTCTTCGGAAAGAAGGGTAGCAGTGACAATGAGTAAGTTAGGCCATGGGCTGTTATAAGTGTTAAAACTAAAATTCATAATAATAAATTGGATAGTTAATCCTGCGGCAGCATCGTTAATATAACCCTACGTATGACACATACCAAAGCCTCCAAAAAGGAAGAATAGTTTCTTTAAGTCAAAAATGTACAGCAGGTAAATTGTATATTCCTTAAACTTTTATTAATAAGCAAGTAAGATGATGAAGAATTACGCTGCAAGGTCTTATTCATTTGATTCTCACTAAGAAAATATAACATTGTATTTTAAAAAATTGAAACTAATCAGGTATACTGTATATAAACATTCATATATTCATAATACTTTCATGCACACACTGAAATAGAGATATTGTGTTCTTATGTGCGACACTTAATTTTTGCAGCGAGAGGTGCCTCTTCAAATTTGAGAATATCATCTCTCTGTCTATGATAATCTCAATTACAGATATTGGATCGAAAGGATAATCTCCATTCCAGCGTTAACGATTAGTGTTATAGGTAAATAGCACAGATAAGCACTGACCTGGCATATATCCAAAATACTAGCAGTGGGCACCCATGCTTAACTTCCTACGTCCAATTTATTATTTATTATATCTATCCACTACTGCAGACCTCTCTTCCCAAAGCATCCAACTCAGAAAGCATGGCTGTTAACAAAGAAATAGTATAATTAACAATACCAATTATCTTCACACTATACAAAATAATTTAACATTCCATCAAATACAAGTAAGGATATTCACAACATACACATATAGAAGTACACAGGAATATACACACCTTGCAGGGTCGATGTGTCATCCATCTTGACCGCTGCCCCAATCAGGTGACGGTGACACTATAATTCTTCATAACATTCACCGTTTCCCCTATAGGACATTCATGATAATATTCACTGTCAAAATGCATATAGATGAACACAATATAATTGGGACACTGCAGAGGGCATATAAAGATATAAATAGGTATTTCTCATAAACTTGACCTTGACCTGTTATTTTTCTCTTTCCTAGTCCTCGCGCACAGTAGTGACATCAAAGATGAAGGACGCTCCATCCACTCATTTGTTCAAGGCTGACAACTGTGCTTGTCACCAATACCACATAGAAAAAGGCAAAACCAAGTTGAAGATATAAAGATATAGAGGTGCTGCCAACAGACTCTGAAAACATCAATGCTATTTATGTAGGGATTCTAGGTGGACTGTTAGTAACTGTCTCTCTCTTTAACAACTTTAACCTAAGACTTTATTTCGCAATTACATAATAGAATTATTTAGTTCACTACAAGTGATCACTGAACTCAAGCTTTTTGCCTTCTTACAAATATATACTCTTCCAAATACAGTCATATAGTCATATAGAATTGAACAATGTAATATTCACAGACACCATTGAAATAGGAAAATCTCTAAATCATAAGGCACTATTTTACAGATTAAAATTGTGATTTAAAAAATTCTCTGAATTAGGAAACAATATTTTACTGAGATCTGCATCAGACTTACTACATTTTGCAAAATAGTGGCTATGTACATTTAATTGTGCATTACATTAATATTGAATAAAATCACATGGTATCTTCTACTGAATAAAATATCTTAGAATTATAAGACATCAACCAGAGTTACACATGAAAATTACATTTCTATTTACCTGAAAGAAAAGCATGAAGATTAAAACTTCAGAATTTTTTACAACTCTGTGACTCCCAAATGGAGACCAGGGAGAAAACAAGCCCACCTGTGTGTATGGTTTCCCGCACAGTGGTGGGTTGGAGTTATTTTCTCTATGACGCAGCTTGCATCCCAACACTCCCTTAATTCCATTGGTCAGTTACAGGTGGTCATGATCAGGCCACTGGTCACTTAGAACATATCATGTGGTCTACCTGATGACTGTAACCATTTAGCGTCATAGATGTTTATCAGTAACAATGCCTTCAGTCAGGCCCACTACTTCAATGAGAAAATGACTAGATAGATAGATAGATAGTATCACCAAATGGGAAAGGGAAAAAGGGAGAAACAAACTTAAAAGGGGAAGGATGAAAGGGAGATAAAAACTTATGAATACAGAAATGAACAGTGGAGCAATTTTAGCGACTGCTAATGTCACATAAGTCACCATAGTCACATCTTTATTCAGTCTTTTGGTAATTTGTGAGCACTCCCTACTGTCGAGTTGGTTGTCTATGTCATAGCATCTGACATGCATTCACCATGGGTGTTTGTCTTGCTCTTTCACTATGCATGCATGATTATGTATGCTCATGTGTTTTGCATGCGAGGTTGCACATGGAGTGAAAAACTATAAACAATACAAAGTAAACACCACACTCACACTTTTAAACAATAGTAGGCAATTACTATTTTTGGATGAATATGATTTAAATTTATTGTCCTATGGATTCTCTCTCATGCAGAAAATAAGAGAAAATTTTAAACACTCACCTTAAAAGCCATCCGGTCATAAATCACTGTGACAGAGTCAGACAAAAAATTCTGTGTCGTGAACTCTTAACCCAGTTCTGCAAATTTCAAATTTGAATTCGAATGTAGTTTCTTTGTTAGGGCCTTCCCTACATCATCTGTATTCAAATAAGAGAGAGACTCATTTCTACGTTATGTAACTTTGGGATAATAGTCGACTGTAGGTCGAACCTGTAGTGTCACCTCGTGACTGGTCACGTGACGGATTCATGCATTTTTTTATTTATAGACCCTGCTTAGGTATTTATAGACTTTTAATTAGCAATTTAAATTAATATCTCCTCGTTATCCTAAACAGACTGGTTGCTCAAATTCATCCTTCAATTCTTACGAAAATGCGTCGTGTAGTAGAGACAAACAGATTCTCGAACAGACAAACTTGCGTACAATAGCCGGCTTGGAAACCGTTAAAACTCTCTTAATAATTATGCATTCAGAATGTTACATTTAGCTCAATCAACCCCATCCAAACCACGATTAGGTCTATATATGCATAAAAATCACTACTAAAGAGGTTTCAACAATTAAAAGAATTTAATAATTAACATTTAACAATAACAATTTGGTTATGAAGACACAGCTTCGGATTTAGAACTAAGGCACTATATCGGTGCGGTTATTCGATACGTTAGAGTTCAATGTTATGAGAAAGTTTTGCACGATGCAGTTTCTGATTCGGTTATTTTGAGCAGGCACTTATCTGGCTCAATGGAGTCTTGATATACACATGGTCTTAAGGCCAACTTGATCCTTTCCACATATCAAGCGATACATGCGTCGGTACTTGTCAATAGCTTCAGTAGCCCATCGTCTCTCGACAGCTACACTAGAGGTGTACATGGACGTAGTATCATCAACAATGGCGGAATGGTACTTGTAACGGTAGTCCGACCAGAGTTAAGTAAGGAACATGAACCAACATAGAAAATTGAAAGTAGAAAACATTGAAACGTTCAAACCCGCTCTGGAATAGAATTTAATTCCTATGAGCGATTTGCTTTGTACTCGCAAATCTGAAAGGCACGTGATCGATAATAATGCATAATTATAGTTTAAATCCTCGACTATTGTGTCTTTTACAATATATTTATATTCATAAAAAGATACAATACAATCCACATGTGTGTTAATTTTAACATTACATGAACATATGAATTTCCAAATGTTTACATTATCAAACTGGAATTCATACAAAGAAGAATTAAATATAATCCAAATTAAGCACGAGCGCTTTACAAATTAAACAACGAAATTACATGCAAGGAAAACAATTTGAATCACAACGTGCACAGACGTTCTGCGGCACAAGAGAATTAAGGTTTTTACAAATTAAAAGTTAAAAGGTTACAATTAATTTATGTACAATGAAACATCTAGGCTTTAGTCATTTCTATCGATCCACGTACATTTCGGAGGAGAATTACAATAATATCCTGCACAAACACATACATATACAAATCATAAATAAAAGAATGCAATTAATATTGTAAGAAGTAGACGTGTTACCTTCTTATAGTAGACTTTGCATCAAAGACAACAGGTTCTCATGTTCTTAACGACTCAGCAATTCGGCGGCTAACGTGCTGGTGTGTGTGTCAGCCGGTCTGCATCGGGAGTGAAGAATTTTACTGCGTGTCGGTGTATTTATTAAAATGTACGAATGCATCACGTGACTGGTCATGAGGTGATGCTTGTGGATTCGACCTACAGTCGACCATTGTCTAAAAGTTACATAGCGTAGAATGAACTCTTTTGAATTTTTGAATACTGGTGTATGTCGGGAATTGCCCTAACAAAGGAACTTCATTCAAATTCAATTTTGAATTTGCAGAACTGGTCCAGGAGTTCATGACACAGAATTTGGTCAGAATCCGTCACAATGATTTATGAGACCAGCCAATGGGCTGAGATTAAAAAGTTTACCTGCTGTAGATAAATCTACTGTCTAATCACTTTCAATTTGGAGTGGCAAGAAGAAGTCTGGTTTTGAAAGGTGGTCATTAGCTTGATGGTGAGTTAGCTGACTGATTGAGAAAGAATGGGCTTATAAATATTTCATATACTTTTCCTACTGATATGTAATAATTGTGTTTTAATAAGATGTATTATGAGAGAAGACTATTATTTCTACAATTGTTTGAACTAAGCTGCTCATGTATAGTATACTAAACACTTGACATTGTTTTGATATACTGTATTTATTATGCCATGTGAGTGTATCAGGCTAATGAATACTGCTGCAGGAAACTGTAAGTTGAGACTGGAATATAAGGAAGAATGTAGTTATAAAGCAATAGACTGGAGACATGACATTTGTTCTCTGGTTGTATTTTGCAGAGGCAAGTAGACTTTATCCATTTCCATTTCAACTTTTGATTTAATCCATCTGGTTTCCTGTTTGTAAACCACTATGACTGACCGTGGTAAAGGTGGGAAGTGACATTTAAGTGTAAGAATACACTCCTATCCACCAGTGTATGACATCAAGATGTGCTGGATAACTAAGAAATTGCTAGGATAGAGAAGTTGTTGGACTTCTCTACATTATTGTTCTGTTTGAAAGAGTTAAGGTTAAAAGCAGCACCATGGTTAACTCTAAGTAGCAGATCAGTGTGACTATTAAGACAGGAGTTAAAACAAGGTTATGTAAAAAACTATTATCACTTAACTCTAATAACTCCATTTCTGCTCTCTGATAAGACAATCCTGTGATTTGTATTGACATACTTTTGTATTGTATTTATGATGATGAGTAATTATAGAAATTATTGAATTGTGGTTTCATGGAAATATTGATGTCAAGTAATCTATTTCATTGTATTTGTCACATGTGTATTTGATTGTTGATTTATTAAATTTATTGAGCCTCTTATGCATATTGATAAGAAAGAGAAGAAAGTGGGTGGATGGGGATCGCTAAAGACAGAGTTGTCTTCTCAATTAGTAAGACGTTTTCCATCTTATGGAATATTGTGTGACAGTAAATATTTATTTTTAATGCTGTGGAAGAGAGAAAACATTTACAGCGCCAGTATATCCACCAAGTGAGATGGATGAGTGGTGTCTGCTGGAGGATCATTAATAAAATAAGATTTTCATCACCTACAATTAGTTTTGGATGATTAATTAATTAATAATAATAATATCCATTAACTAGTAGACTAGTTAGATACAAAATTTTTGTATCAGCTAAAACATTAAGATTCATTATTTTAAAATTTTAAAATAATGAATCATCCTTGACGCTAGCATGTGCTGGTCCTGTGAAACTAAACATTAAGATTCATTATTATATTTTAATAATTTGTCCATGATGCTGCATATGTTGTTAATGTGACACGTAACATTAAACATTTTTATTAAAACCTGGTGGACTTGTCTCAACATAACACGTGCGTGATATACTTTGACCTATCTAAAACTTCAAGCACTTAAAACAGCTTCAGTGCACTTAAGTTTCAACTGCTGTATTTATTCTAACTGCTAAATTCTCAAACCTTTCAAATAATATATTCAGAGAACGTATTTCACAATTAAGTTGCTGAGTTCTTTCTAACTTTACAAAAATCCAATTATTGTAAACACAAAAATGTTTCAAATTGCATAGAGGTTTTTATCAAACATTCTCACTTAATGTCTACAATAAAATAATTGAAAAAAATCATTGCTAAGAGTTACACAGTAGCAATTTGAAATTGTGTGTGTTTCATAGCAGATTTAAATCACCCCTGGAGCTTGCATTGATCATTGTATCTGATCTGGAGTGCCACAAAGGGACTACCACCTTACACTTGAGTTCCTGGGAGGGGAGGGGGGTTGGGCTGGCGGAAAGGGGTAAAGAAGGTCGCACAAGTTTGGCACACACCCGTAACCACCTTTTGTTGGTGTGCGTTTTGAAATGTGTGTGTGTGTGTGGTGTGCATTTTGAAATGTGTGCTTGTGTGTTTGTGCTTCCGTACAAGTTTAACGTCACCACTGAAGCTTGTATGGATCATTTCGTCTTCAGACATTGTCTGATCTAGAGTGCCTCAGTGGAACCCACATCCTCACACATGTGTTCGAGGTGGAGGGCAGGAGGGCTGGTGGAAAGGGGTGAGGAATGTTGAACCAGTTACGTACACACCCTCAAAGAGTGGATAATTTTGAAATGGGGAAGGGGATCGACAGCAATTTGCGTCACCACATGAGGCTGCATAGATCAATTCGTCATCAGACCTTTTCTAATCGTTAGTGCCCCAGTGGGACCCCACAGCCTCATATTGTGTTGGAGGTTGAAAGCGGGAGGGGATGAAAAAGGTCGCACCAATTTGGCACACACCCTCAACTGCCCTCCGTCTGTGGGTGAAATTTTGAAGAAGAAAAAAAGCGTGTTTCAAACAATGTACAGGGACATGTATGATAACCTCGAGCCATGCGATGTACACTTATTTAATAAAATAGCATTATGAATATACACTGTCACATGACCTTAAATATAACATACATATTAGTATTTTCATATAAATAAATATATATTTCTAAATATAAATAGAAGAATTCACTTTAATTACAATGTGCATGATGTAAATATTTCAAATATATATCCCTTACTTAGGAGAACATGAATAGGATGAGAAACTATACACACACAAAAATAAATTTAAAAAATAGCACAGTTGGGGACATAGCCGAAAGGTTGTGACAGACAGACAGGCAGGCAAGCAGACAGACATATAAATAGATAGATAGATAGATAGATAGATAGATAGATAGATAGATAGATAGATAGATAGATAGATAGATAGATAGACATATAGATAGATAGATAGAATTGTGTTATTAAGTGGGCTGAATGTGTTCTGATGTTATTTTTATCTTTATGGAAAGCGCCCGGAAGACATGAGATGCAGCGACCGTGATAATGCTTTAATGGAGACTGATGCTAACTGTGTGACGCAAGGAACAACAACGAATATAAATATAAAAAAGGTCGATACACTGTTAATTGCACCTATTCAGCCTGAGTCTAGCATTCATCAAACAGCGGAGGGAGAAATGGTTGGTGTTTACAGATTACATCGCCATCGTGATCGTGTATATATACACACACACACACACACTCACTCACTCACACACACACACACACACACACACACACACACACACACACACACACACTCTCTCTCTCTCTCTCTCTCTCTCTTACTCATTCACTCACAATCACACACTCAACCACCCACCCTAACACTCTCACACACACAGAACACTTGATGAAGAGTTAAATAAAATTAAATTAGTACGTTTTTCTACATATTACATAAAAGTATTTGACTAGGCTACTGAAACACAAAGGGACACTATACGTACAATAACTAAACACACATGTCTCTTTGAGCTTTTTGGTAAAGCTTGTTGTTACCGCTTTGCACAAAATAAAATGTTAGAAATAATATTGTTTCAAGTCTTCCGTTGTCATCAATTCGCTGGCAACGATCGAGAGACATATGCATCTAGTGTAATACAGTTTCACGGGCATATTGATGTGAGCTTATAATATTAAATTATTATTTAAATCTGTATTGTTAATCGAATAACACACCTTCAAGGTGCCGAAGCAAGGTACGGACTACTATTTTATCAATAGCTGTTACACTAATAGTTTGGGTAACGCCGCCAGTGAATTGACTCACACACACACACACACAAACACACAAATACGCACACATACAAACACACACACACACAAACACACAAATACGCACACATACAAACACACACACACACACAGAGCAAATAAAAGATAAGATGATATAATTCATTTCTTATTACAATTCACAACAATCACACAAAAAGAACTTACGCTACACTAACAGATACACATGACAGAAACAAATAACAAATATTTAATAATAAGAAACTATTCATATTTTAATTATAGATCAATTCAAAATAAAAATACATATCATTACCTAAAAATATTCTCTTCGTCATGGTTCCATAAAATGTGTTTCACTGTTGATTGTGTCAGCTCAAAGTGAACGGTTTCAGATTAGTCTTATCAAAGAATTTTAATTTGTGGACTGACGTCATATTTCCATCCACTAATCTGGTAAACACTTATTGACATTGTAGCATTGATACTTGCTCACAAGCAGGTAATATCTGTCTTTTTATAATAACTGCAATTTCTGAACTTCGAACTTGACAGCAGCAAGAATTTTTAAATTAGGGAACACAAAATCCTGAAACTTAATTAATTAAAAATCCTAAGCATATGACAACGTATCACACAAATGATTAATTATTTAAATCTGGATCTTTTCAAGACAAGTAGTATTAGATAATATTTATAATAACAAAACAATTTGTTCCAATTTGTAATATGAAAGTCCTAGTCATTTACACAAGCAAATACAAAATGCTTTACCTTTACTCAGACAAAAGGTCTATCTTTGCTCCTTTAAGAAAAAAGCAATTATCACCATAGCAGGAAGGGACTCTAGCGATACTTTACTGGAAGGCTGAATTGTGAAAAAGAACAAAGTGTTAGGAACCACTGTACTCTAGATTTCAGCCTAAAGTTTCTACCCATCTTTCCCTTGAATAAATTTCTCAAGGAATAGCATTACACGATACAATGAGAGCTAAACTATTTCTAATTAATATCAATGACTTTCTCACATCTTCACATGTCACATCCAAACATGGTTTCAAGGTAACAAAAGTTTCAAACTGAAATAGTTATTTAAAGTATCTTTTGGTCAACGTGAGCTGTTTACAGTCTGTCTGAGAGCTGTTACTGACAAAATGTATCCTATTATAAATTTGTATAAATTATACAATTTTATAATCTTTTATTTGTTAGTTACAAATTGTTACATAATAGCCCACACCCACCCTCTTCAAAACATAGACTACAAGCAAACCCGATTCAAGAACGGATTACCCTTTTCCCTAGAGAAATGTCTGAGTTTCTACTTACTTAAACTAACCAATCAGAGTGCAGAGCAACTACGCCCAACAAATGCGCCAGAAATCTACCTGTAAATCCCTGGTTATTGGTTAGCAACACAGAAGGAAACCATCCTCTGTATATATTACTGCCAAAGGTGAGGGTTTTGCTTGCCTAACTAATATTATATTCATGTTTATTTCTTAAAATTAACTATATTTTATATTGTTGTATTTTGCTTATGATATTAAATATTATTATTACCATGATAATAAGAGTGTTCTGTCAGAGAAGACATGAGAATGAAGTCTTAGCCCATGTGTAATTTACTGGCAGATCGGCATTTTATCTGAGACATTGATTCGATGAGCGCTGAGCCATGAAGTGACGCCAGAATGAAACAACTCACTGGACAGAGACATAGTTCCACGGACCAAGAAGCTGAACACTTACAGTCACGTTTCAATCAAATTCAATCGAATTTTATTGATAGTACTTTTAGAGTTGACTCATAAACAGTCAGCGTTCTCTTATAAACCCATTTATAGTTCACGAACGGAATTTTTACCAGTGCCGCAGGAGTCAAACACATTTTCTCTTGCATCATATGATTATGATTATATACATTTATAGACTCTACTTGTAACTGCTGAGTTATTCGTTATATGTAACCATGATGTCTTATGCTATTTCTTGTTCAATACATTTATTGTTCTACTTAGACCACTCCTGTTATCATGACTCACATGTTCTGGCAGACTAAATTTGCCTATCCCTTTTTCTAAACTTAATAATTATATAGTTGTTGCCAATGTTAACGTGACGCGACCTTGGAAACTGTTTATGATGATATTTTGTGGGCTAAGAGATGGAGTAAACAACTCAGGGTGAGAATATGCTAGATGGAATCCAAACCAGTTCCAAGCGGATGAGTAGTTTCCTGATTAATAGTCTCACATACTCTCATAACAACTTCTTCCATCAGGGATGGATCGAAAGTTATTTTGTTAATCTAATCCCATTGATTTTGATATAACTCAAGTCTGGTCATAAAGGCGATCATTAGCTTGTGGCAAGTTAACTGTCTTATAAAGAAAGACTTAGACATATTTCGTACATGTTTGTTATTGATCTGTGATTTGAATTGGAGAATGCTTATGTAATTGAATCATTATTTCTATGTTCACTAATTTGATTACGTTGTACATTATACTTGTGAATTTTGATTGATATTTCTTATGCTGCATGTGTATCCGGCTAACAAATATAATAGCAGAATTTGTAAGCTGAAAATGTAAGTGAGAAAGGAATTTAGAGATGAAATTTGCCTGAAATTTAGAGCTGCCTTAATTTGACTTTTGCTGAAAGTAGCATGCTACCATTTTGTTTGTTTGTAACCTTGTATCCACTTCAGACTGCAGTGACTACTGTACTTAACTGGATTCATGTTGGTGTGTGTATCCAGTACAGTCATAGAATTTATCAGTATACCTGTTGATATAAGTTGATTCTTTTCAAGAGCCAGTATGATGGAAGTTAAAGTTTGAGTTTGGTGTTGAGAATTCATAAAGACGTTTTGAACATTCCTTGTGATGTGCTTGAGTAGTGCACACGAAGATTCTAGAGTACTACACATGATATGCTTTAATAGTGAATTTATAGTTTGGGACGATTGTATATGGTGGTCT
The DNA here is from genome assembly GCA_028829895.1 of Sinotaia quadrata. Taxonomy (NCBI): domain Eukaryota; kingdom Metazoa; phylum Mollusca; class Gastropoda; order Architaenioglossa; family Viviparidae; genus Sinotaia; species Sinotaia quadrata. Next base: position 56,914,954 of record CM054178.1, on the reverse strand, counting down.
TTGTGAGTATATTGAAGATTTTGGAACAGTTGTGTAATTTGCCTAGAAGGGGTACATTGGACCATAATCTATAAGAAAGAAAGTGACTTGTTGCAAGCCGGGTGATTGTGAACATGTGCCTGGCGACAGCTGTTATCATTCAAAAGGTTACGTGCCTGACTATACTTATCTCTAAGAAACTCCACTCTCATTTCTATGATGAAACCATATCTATGAACTTGATTATATGAATGCTAATTTGACTGCTGATGTCTATGCTAGGATAACCTGAATGAGTGTCTAACATTTAATAAAACATTGTTGTAAAGTGATGTACATGTCATCACTCTTTTGATTATATTCACATGTTGCATATTTGATTGTTAATTTAATACATTTATTAACCTTCTTGTATATATATTAAACCTTATGTTGGAGTAATAGTGGGTGGATGTGGGGCTCGTTAAATATAAACACAAGATGGAATTTTATTACTCATTTAGTAAGATGTTTCCACTTTCAGAAACATTATGTGACAATAAAACGTCTATCTTATTATAGTGTAAAGAGCAGAGTTTTACGACACCCTTTTATTCCACCACCTGAGAGACATATTGGTCTTGTGGGATAATCATTAATAAATTTAAGATTCTCAATCACCTGTAATTAGTTATGTGTTATTAATTAATAAATAATAACCATAACTTAGGGTGCTGACACAGTACCTGATTGGGCATATGAACTTCCTCACTGAGATCACTGCCCTCCACCCAAGAAGGACTCAAAGGCACTGTGTCCAGATGGGTAGTGGGCAGATGTTCAAATTTGCACGGGATAAAGCCGAGCCTACCCTCCACGAGACCACTGCTGCCTTGCAGGTTAGGTTTTGGATAACCAAAGGCTAGGGTGCTGACACAGTACCTGATTTGGCATATGAACTTCCTCACTGAGGTCACTGCCCAGGGCGGAGGTGTCCCAAGAAGGGCCCAACGGCCATGTGTCCAGGACCAAGGCGAGCCACTAGTAATGTGGAGTTTTGGCTATGGTCAACAGCCTGGAGAGGGATGGGCTACGCCAGGTTCAGTAGCTCAAGATACACCACATGCAATGACAACTTTACCTCAACCCATACTGGATTGATCGTCGCCGGGAACAAGGACTGTGCCTTCTGTCTTGCACCAGGGCAGAGGTGTTATGTATGCTACTTGTGCACCATCATTATCATCAAATCTCTGTGCCAGAAACAACATCAGCATCGGTACGTGGAACATCAGAACAATACGAATGCCTGGAAAGGCAGAGGAACTGACACATGAAATGAACAGATACTATTGGACCATCCTGGGACTGTGCGAAGTACAATGGGAAACATCAACACAGGAAGGCCCAAACTATACTACTCTGGCAGAGATGATAAATATGAACATGGTGTCAAATTTCTTGTCCACAAAGACATCGTGAACACTGTTATGAGTTGTTAGCCAGTCTCCAGCAGGCTTCACACCATATGCTTGAGGGCAACCTCACTCGATACCACCATTGTGCAAGCTTACACTCCAACCACAAGCATGATGATGAAAACATGGATATCTTCTGTGTCCAACTGCACGAAGTCCTAGAACAGTCCACAAAAAAAGACATTCTTGTGGTGCAAGGAGACTGGAATGCTACAATAGGAGAGTATGCCATTGAGAACTGGACAGGCACATGTAGACGCTACTGCAATGCAGAGGCAAATGACAGAGGATTAAGACTCCTGGAATTTGCCGGCTTTAATGATCTGAAGCTGATGAACACGTTTGGTCCTCACAAAGCATCCAGAAGATGGACGTGGCATAGCCCGAATGGAGAACACCATAACTAGATTGATTATATCATGGTGAAGAGGCGTTTCCATACCAGTGTAAACATTGCCAAAACAAGAAGCTTTCCAGGAACAGACATTGGAAGTGACCATGACTTAGTGATGATGACCCTCTGACTACGTCTAAAAGAAGTCAACAAGCAAGGCCCCACAAGAATCAAATTCAGCCTTGATATGCTAAAAGACCCAGAGGTATCGGAAACCTTTCAAGCAAGGTTAGGAGGAAAGTTTGCACCACTCTTACTTCTTAGTGCAGAGAACACAGACACATTGATTGACATATTTAACACCTCAGTGATCCAAACAGCCAATGAGATCTTTGGCAAACATAGACGAGCAAAGAAACCTTGGGTTACAGCTGACATCCTTGATCTGTGTGACAATCGTCAGGAGCTAAAGAAGAAGAAAACAGAAGTAGAAGGAGCAAAAGAATAGAGGGAAATCATCCAGACTATCAAGAAAAGCTTGAAAAATGCAAAGACATGGATTGAAGACCAGTGTAAAGATATAGAAAGTAATCTAAAGTAAAATAATAGCAAAAACATACCAACTGGTGAACGATCTGACCAGTGTAAAACAAGGACGCTCCTCCGTCCTTTACAGCACGGCCAAGTAGGAGACTGGTACAGGACAGCAGTGTGAGTCAGACAGCGCTGCTTACTTTTGCCTATTCCCTTAAACATCTTCCTTGAAAGAATCATGACAGGGAGGGAATTGTCTTAATTGTCTTACAGAAGATCAAGACATTCTTAAGAGATGGACAGAATACTGCTCAGACCTATACAAGCACAGATCTACAGGGGACCCAGACATACTCAACACCCCACCACCAGTGACCAACTCTGACAACTACCCCATCCTCCGAGAAGATGTAGAGACTGCAGTAAAATCATTGAAAAGGAGAAAGGCAGCAAGAATAGACAATATGTCTACAGAACTAGTCCAAGAAGGGAAGAAACCATGATAAGCGCCCTACTAACAATCTGCAATAAGATCTGGCAGACTGGAGAATGACCAGCACCATGGACTCAGTCAATCTTAATAGCTCTCCCAAAGAAAAGTCAATTTGCAGCAATGTCAGAACTATCGTACAATAAGTCTTATATGCCACTCAAGCAAAGTCATGCTAAAGATCATATTAAACAGATTGAAGCCACAGGCAGAGGAAATTATAGCTGAAGAACAGGCAGGCTTCAGACAAGAGCAAAGAACAACAGAACATATTTTTAATCTCAGACTGCTATGTCAGAAGTGCATCTAACACCAACAAGACCTTTATCATGTCTTTGTAGATTTTAAGAAGGCGCTTGACAGGGTGCAGCATTCAGCCCTTTGGTCCACTTTGAAGCTGTACAACATCAATGCCAGCCTGATCAAAGTCACAGAAATCCTTTACAGCACGGCCAAGTAGGAGACTGGTTCAGGACAGCAGTGTGAGTCAGACAACGCTGCTTACTTTTGCCTATTCCCTTAAACATCTTCCTTGAAAGAATCATGACAGATGCTCTGGAAGACCATGCAGGAACTGTCAGTATTCGAGGCAGAACAATAATGAACTTACGCTTTGCCAATGACATTGATAAATTTGCAGGAAATGAGGAGCTAGCTCATTGGTGGAAAAACTGGACAGGACAGCTACTGCTTTTGGTATGGAAATCAGTACAGAGAAGACCAAATTAATAACCAGCAACACCAGTGACATTATAATGACATCATGATTAGTGATCAGAAAATCGAAATAGTTAATAAATTCAAGTACTTAGTAGCTATCGGGGCAGATGAGGGATCAAAACCAGAAATATTGTTCAGGATTGCGATGATAATAACAGCAATGGCAAGGCTGAAGACAGTTTGTAAAGACAAAAACATCTCAGTCAGCTTACAGATAAGACTGATGTGCTCATTGGTTGTATCTGTGCTTTTGTGTTCCTGTGAGTCATGGACCCTCACAGTGGATCTCAAAAGAATGATACAATCTACTGAAATGAGATGCTTTTGAAGGTTGCTTGGCATTTTGAATAGAGATCATGTCACGAATGAGGAAATTGCAAACATAATTAGGCAAGCCATTGGGCCCTATGAAGAGCAATTGATCATTGTGAAAAAACGCAAAATGGAATGGCATGGGCATGTCACACGATCAACAGGGCTTGCCAAGACAATCATGCAAGATACTGTACAAGGAGGGTGAAGGAGAGGAAGACAGAATGGAATGGAGGAAACTGGTTGTCAGATCATCAGTGGTGCCCCAACAGTCGACAAGACTAAGGGATAGATAGATAGATAGATAGATAGATAGATAGATAGATAGATAGATATAGACAGACAGACAGACAGATAGATAGATAGATAGATAGATAGATAGATAGATAGATAGATAGATAGACAGAACCATAACGAGTGTAGTGTGCCCAGAAGTGTCACACATGTTGTACGTTATGGTCTGTCATCTGTATTTATTTACTACTCTGAATGTATGTATCAGGAGGCTCGAGTTACCTTCTGGAACTAACACTCTTCCATTCTGCATTAATTATCTATCTGTCATCTTTGTAGGTGTGTTTGGGGGATTAGCCTAAGGTTATGGGCTGTCCAGGGTGGTGGAAAATTAATTTCTTGCCCATCTCCCATCAAAACGTCACAGTAATGAAAATGACTACTTTGAAATGTGGATTCTGATATGTAGCAATTTTATTTCTGCTTTTTTTGTTTTGTACAGTGTGACGAATTAATTGCAATTAAACACTTTACTCTGTTGCACATTGCATCAGTGCAGAGTTCATATAATTCACATAATTCTTTATCCATAGATACATTTTAATACTTTAGAACAGTGGGGCCACAATCTGACTTGTCGAAACCTTTCAGGGGCCACAAAAAAGTGAAGATCAAATCGTCCCATGCAAGACGGACATCACATCACAAATGACGATTAACACTATAATTACGACAAAGAAGTTGTATACTAAGACTCATTCTAAAAATGTTATGATACGTCAACTTTCACACAGTCAGTGTGATGGATAGTGCTGCATGTCATCAGCAAGCTTCAAAATGTCCAGCTTGATGTTTGACATTGAAAGATGCAAAATTGCTTCCAGATTATCATCAGTCAGCTGACCACAGGTGCTGCTTTTGTTCAGTTTCATTTGTGAGAAAGCCTGTTTGCAGCAGTATGTGCTGCCAAGTATGCTGGTGTGGACAAGTGCATTATCCAGTCATCATTAAACTGCCGGTTTTCCTTGTCAACTTTTCTTTTATGATTAGCTGCCATTTTGTCACAAAAATATAATCAAAATAAACAACAGAATGTGGTAGATCGGACACTAAGGCTTAACAGCTACTGACCAACCATATCACAGGAAGGGGCAAGCAAGTATGTGTGGGGTTTGCTGCCCATCTTGGTATAACCTTTTTCTCTTGCCTCTGTGAGTGTTATGTCAGTGGACAGACATCATCTGCACGGAGCGCCTGGGAAAATGGGTCAGGAGGTGCTGCTTTGTTTCAAATCACTCAGTTTTTGATTAAACATTTTACTTTTTCGTTTGACATGGTGGGCCACTCGGCGACTCTTCGCGGGCCGGAGTTTGTGCACCACTTCTTTAGAAGTTAATGTAATTTATTTAAATATCATTGTCACTATTATATTATCCTGAAGAAATCGCAACTCTAATCTAACAATTTCTGATTTGACTGTGTCAGAATATATTAAACAAATTATGCTTATTTTAAAACATATTTTTCATAATTCTTAATCGTTCATTGTATTAATGTTTTCTACTGTCTGTATAATTATTGAGAGGACTTTCATTAAGCGATTAAGCTTAGCTGATGCAACAACTTGTTTATGCATTAGAGCAAGCTAGAGGTGAAGGACAGGTTGGTAGATGGATACTGGATGCCATATGTAGTCACTTGCTTTCCGTATCGTGACGTAGCGCTAAACCATTAGATGACCTCGATTCATACATATAGTTGCCTGAATGAATCAAATTCATCAGATGTGCAGACATTGATACAGAGTGCCCATCGTCCAAGGGTAAAGATAAATCGCGTCCACCATTTTTATGACCGTGCCTAACTTCACATAGTGGTAAATATAATTGGCTTCTCTAGACTGTATATTTCTTACCTGTAAAACTGATTTATTTTGTACTATAAATATTGTGTAGAATATTTATGTGATTGCTAATGTTGCCAAAAGTTTGTTATATTTTCCTTACAGGCATTGTCCGCAGTCTACGACTGAAGTCGTAAGGGATTGCAAGAGGTCACTAGAAGATTCTCTACATGACATCAGAGCCACATCAAATAATCAATGACAATGTGTTCAACTGTTATATGACCTATAATATAAGTCACAGAACTCAGAGACAGTGCATGGTTAGTTATCTGGGCCAGGCGATAATACACTCTGTTAGTCGCGAATCGTAATTGTTCATTTTTCTTCTATTTTAATTGAATTGTTATGAAATTTATTGTTATCTTACCCGTTGTTACATAATTGTTTGTAGCATGACCAGAGATTCAACTGACTGGGGGCGAGTCATAATAAGGGATAAAGAATTATAAATTTTAATTTATATATAAGGGGATATAACATTGTCAGTTGAGGCAAGTCAACTGATTTATCTGTCAAGGTGTAGTGAATAATTGGCCGAATATTGTGGCATTTCGTGGAGGATAGGTCAGGCCATCTGGCTGTCGCTATTGTTAGGAATTATTCAATCAACCAATATTGATAACTGGAATCTGAAATAGGACAGGGTCGTTAAACGTAGACCGGACATGTGACAGACTGAATTAATACAATAATTGGTGCTGATCTACCAGTTTTCTAAAGAAAATACTAAAAATAAATAAATTATTAAAGCAATAACACAATAAGCGTCGTGTGTGTGTGTGTGTGTGTGAGTGTGTGTGTGTATGTGTGTGTGTGTTGCCACGAACTGCTATCGTGAAACACACACATACACATATTTTAAAACTTTAGTTCAAAGTAACGATTTTTCCAGTTTTGCTATAGCACACTTTTAAGTAAAATGGTTTGATGAAAACTCTGTTAGTTTGAAACTCCTTTGTTCATTTGAATTATTTTGTTGTTGTTGTTGTAAAAGTAGAAAGAGTTCAACAACTTTGTTGTGAAACATATTCACTGAATGTATTCCTTGCAATTATTTAAAATGTTTGACAAATTATCACTTAGAATACATTGAGCTAGTTTAAACTTAAAGTGCACTCAAGGTCATTTATTACCTGAGGTTTCAAACAGGTACTATAAAATGTTTCACGTGTAAAGCACATGCGAACAGTACCCCTGATGGGAGACCTTCTTCCAGATTATCAAAACATGAAAACAACGAGCAGCATCAAGGGCAGTTTGTAACAATAGTTATTGTTTTGTATCCCGTGAACAACATATACGGGCATCATAGACACGTTATTTGGAAATAACAAGGAAATTTTATGTTTCGTATCACGTGAATATGGAATGCGTGCATTATGCTCAAATTATTAGGATAAATATCAAAGTTAGTGTTTAGTCTCTGGCGTCCAGCCTGTGCTAGCATCAAGGATTGTTTGTCTAAATGTAGGGGGCACTTCTGGCTTCCATCGCTTTTGGCTGGGAAATTGGGTGGTGAGAAGAGGTTAATGCCTGCTGGCTACGTCGTCATTTCAGTAGATTTTGTTTTAATTCGTCTTGAATTCGTTGTGTGCTCCTTGAAGTAGAATTTTTAAAAAACCTCTTGTCGTGTGTTCGTCCATTGCTTTGCCCGGTATTCCGTGGGTAAAGTTGTGGTGGGTGATGTTGCTGTCACATCAGTTTTGAAGTGGGAGGGGTGTCTTACAGATCCCAGGCTGGAAGCACACCAAGTCTTTAACCTAGTGTGTACATACACCCGGGATGATTACTCCCCCGGCCTCCTCACTGGTGGTGTTGCGATCACTGTCGAATTGTTGTGGTTGTCCCCTGTGTGCATTGGGATGCACGAAGATGAGTGATGGCGGTCAGTAAAGATGGTCGAGCTTCAGCTGAATCATGTCTGGAACAGGGTGGTTGCAATATCCCCACTATGGATAGTGCTGCTCATAGTACTGCCGTTGTTGTCGCTGCTATTGTTGTTGGTGATTTCTGTGGCATTGTTGTGGCCATTGTTGTTGTTGTTGGCGCTGTTGTTGCTGTTTCTTGTCATGCCTGATGTGTTGGGGTGGTCTATATCTTTTCTTTGTCAAATGCTCTTTTGTTGCCATTAATGTTAGTTCTAGCAGTGGTGAGAGAGGTGGAAATGAGCATCAGGGATGATCCATTAGAAAACTTGTTTTAGTGGATACTCACATTTTCCAGCCAATCAAACAGTATTGCGTTTAGCCATTTGAAGGTGCAATACTGAAGTGAATATAAAACTTTGTTTTATACTGAGAGACAGGGAGACAGAAAAACAAGAGATACCCAATATTTCCACATGCTGCATGGACTCCTGCCACATAGTATGGCAGCCGGCGCCCGTCTTAATTTTTCTCATCGTCAGTTTGATGAACATTAAATTGAATTGAAGATTCAACAATGTACTTCAATCAGAAAAAGTAGCTTTTATTTTTATTCAAACAAGAACGTGTCAAGAAAACAACAATATGACATGAGATTGAGACATTATTTTGGAGCACAAGATTCTATATAGCGGTATTTTTGTTTGTTTGTTTGTGATGCTATGTTTGATACCATCTATAGGACCTGAAGTATATTAATGCTTTGAAGCTAACTGGATAGAGATGACCCAATTCCTTGGTAGAATCATTAATTATAATGAGCCACTGTAGTGTATCGACAAAACAGTCAGACATTTTGACTGTGCCTCGACTCCAGACGTTATTTCAAAATGGTTTGATTACATTTTCATGGACTACAGCAAATTGTAATACCATTCATAGTGGTACTTCACTGATGGCAGAGCATTGGCATCAACTTGTCACTGATTTTAATTAGCGGCAGTTTGATCATCCAGTTTTCAACCTGACCCAAATACAGGAATCTGACCCAATCTATATACAGGCGATCATTTTATTTGTTGTTTTGGATCACGCAGAGAGCTGACCATCATTTGACACAAGGAGTGTGTCAAATGGGGGAAGCCCAGATAAGAGCTATCCCAGCCAGAGACAGAGATGGCAATGACCTGACAGAGCAAACAATTATACATATTTTGTCTCTTCTTTTTTTCCTGCAATGGATTTCTGCAGCCAGCATCAAGAACGTGTAGGGGTTTGAACTGTAACCCTCTTTCTTTCACCATAACACGAAACATACCCCCCCCATCTCATTGTCATATTTTCTACAAAGGAGAAGAACGGCCGATTGTTTCACCTATACTTGAGTACATCCAAGTGTTATTTTTGAAGGGGTGGTAAAATCCAGTAAATGTGTAACATTTAGGGTTCTTAAATTAAGTTTATTGAAAATCTCAGTGTACATAGAATTAGTTATGCGTAGATAGGATGTATGTAGAATATAGAAGTTATTGTTAGGATTTCAACTTTAATCTATTTGTTATTGAGTTGTGAAGGATCCAAATAGCTTCAGACCTTTATTTTGACACACTGATAACGTTGTACTCTTTACTTTTCATAGCAGAAATTGCTGCATGTTTGTATTTTGATAACTTGTTACATTTTTACTTTTCTTATTTTTTCTTCCATTAATTTAGAAATTATTTCTTTATTCCCAGAGTGTTTGATTATGGTTTGTGAGACGAGAGATTACGTTTTCCTTTATTTACCACATGAGAGAAAATAAATAGGAAAATAAACTTAAATCATATTCATCCCAAAATAGTAAATTGCCTACTATTGTTTTGAAAGGGTAAGTGCGGTGTTTACATTGTATTGTCCTGTATTGCTAACAGGATTTCACTCCACGTACAATCTTGCATACACATACCTGCATGCATTTATATAAGACAAACATCCATGGTGTATGCATGTCAGACATGAACAACCAACAGACCCGTAAGTAGCGTTGATAAATCAGTGAAGGCCTGAACAAAGTTGTGACGAACAACCAACAGGTAATGTTGACAAATCACCGAAGGATGGTATAAAGTTGTGACAGCGGATTCGTTGACGTTAGACAATAGCTGTACGCTACAACGACATTTCCCCACTGTTCACTTCTTTGTTCAAATAATTTTTATCTCCCCTTCTTTTTCCCCCTCCCCCTTTTCGGTGACATTAGTTAGTGACGTTACCTATTATAATATTTTATCAGCTTAATTTGTTTTTTTTCTGTGTATATATATATAACAAAGTAGCTGATACAATTTATAATGAGTAATGTAGTTAACTATAATATGCAAATATCAGATTAAATTTATTTTCCACCATAATTTTGTTATGATTGTTAAAGATCGCTTTTAGTTCTAGCAACGTTTTTATTGTAAGTTTATGATACATATGCAGCTGTAACATAACAAAAATATGATAGAGTTAAACTCAGCAATATACTCTCTAACACTCTGTTGAAAGAAAAGATGAATTTGAATAAACACAACATTTACCTTCAAAGGTTTACTACTTTTACTTTCGGATTTGACATGAGAAATACGTGAAAATTCGTAGTTGAAGAATATGGATTAAAGTTCTAGTGGAAAAGAAAAATAGTTGTTTCGCTTAGATAGATATATATATAGATAGATAGATAGATAGATAGGTAGATAGATAGATAGATAGATAGATAGATAGATAGATAGATAGATAGATAGATAGATAGATAGATAGATAGATAGATAGATAGATAGATAGATAGATAGATAGATAGATAGATAGATAGATAGATAGATAGATAGATAGATAGATAGATGGATAGATATGTTTTGATGGTGGGGTTGTACTTGTGTTCTTATACTTGACATGTGACGTTTGTCTTCCTGTGAAGGGCTTGGTATCAACGAGCAGCAAAGAATGTGGACTTGGAAAATCAGCGATAGATCTACATATGAACATGTACATAAACCATTTGCATACAATGTCTGTGGCAGAAAATGTCATATCTCATACGTCCACCAGCCAAACTCAATCAAACTTTCACTTGCAGGTAATTATTTATTCAGTCCAGTAAATTACTTTTCATGTCTAGTTCTAGATATCTCTCGAGGTTGAAGTAAATATATAGTAATAACAATTAAAACACTTTCTTCAACTGGAATGAAAGCGTTACATCATTGGATTATATTATCGAACTGTAGGATTTATCCTTAAGTAGTCCCAAATTAATAAAATGTTAAAATCATTTGCGTGAATTTTAAAATGCATTAACACGAGGTGACACAGATTATTGAAACTAGCTTCTCGCACAATAAATCCATTGTATAATCTGTGAACTCAGCAAATGGAACTGTTCCAAACCCAAATTAATCAAATAATATATACCTTTCGGTTCATGTCTAAAATGTCTTGCACATTACTTTTAAACCGCTAAGATAACTTAATATGGTAGGCTTAAGTTTATGCTAAAACGTAAATGTGAAATGAAGATTGTCGCGAGTTATCTTCGGGTGGCCTTATACTGTATTATTTCAAATTTTATAGTGTAATAGTGTAATAGGTGCATGCTGCGATGCAAGATATGTACTACTGGGTGTATTATCAGTAATGTTACATTGATAATTAAATTTGGGTAACAATTCACTCACGGCCCACCCTCAGCAACAGACTGCGAAAATTGATACCACTAGACGGAATAAAGAACAAAGACGATATAATTACATTATCATTCAGTTCACGAAATACAAACAAAAAACATGCTACTCTAACAGGTGAAGAGAAGGAAACATTAAACAAAGAAATAACAAACGAATAAAGGATAACAATGATTCAAAGATAGATCAATGCAAAATACTTTCTAATAACTATTAATATATAAGAATAGTCATCATAGAGCCAACAAGTATCTTTCACTATATATTAAGAATGCTCAAAGTAAATGTCTTTGTTTAGATTTGAGTAATCAAAGTTCAGATAATGCACTGACGTCACACTTTCCCTCTGGAAAAAAAACACTAATAAAATAACAACAATTATACTGGGGCACACATTTCTGATCTTCAAGCCTACAGTAGCAAACAGTTGTAAGAAGGAAACAACCCCCCTAACAAATAATTAATTAAATACACTGCAATTTATCACAAAAATAAAAACTTATACAAATACGGATTTCTGAGAAACAAATGGAATTATACATACTTATTTGTAATAAAGAAATAGCTTTAATTTTGAAAATATAAAAATCCTAATCATTCACACAATTCACACTCCATATGCAAATCATTTTCAGTTATCCAAGGTTCTGTCTTCTTTTATAACATCAGCATAAGGATTTCTTACAGAATACATCCCCCCCCAAAAAAAAAAAGAAAAAAAAGATTGCATTTGAAAAGAGAAATTTTTAGGAATTCTGCGCAGTTTTTCAATGTAAATGTTCCACTCATCTTTCCTTTGACTAACGTTCCCAACCAATGAAATTACAGGGTACAACTGGAATTAATCACAAATTAATAATATTCATGATTTTCTCTTATTTCCATACTCACATTCTGTAAACACAGATGTCACATATCCATAAGCTGGTTCTAGTTACATAATTCTCAAGGTTAAATAGTCGCATAACGGAATCTTGATGAAAATGGAAAGCGAACGTAATCCATTTAAAATAACTTCCCAAAACTGCACATCATTTGCACTCCGCCTGTTGATCTACGGCCAACGGTTCAACACACACCAATGTACGCTCTTCTTACTCTCCGCTATTCTGTGATCTCAGTTCACTCCCTCCAGTCAAGACAACCCATTTTTCCTATCTTCAACACATCAACATTTACAAATAATACGTTTTCATAAAACATTGAATTATACAAATTGCAAATTAAAATGTTACATAAATTCTTAATTAAAATTGAAATTGAATTTATACGATGTGGGGAACATTCTTTATATAATCGAAACTTCTAAAACTATAACACTTAAAATGCAAACGTACTTATATAAACTAAGCAAACGTATAGCCGAACATTGTATAGCAACCAAAATGAATCCACACGCAAAATTTATAACAGAAATACAATTATATTCAAAATAACAAATATTTCTCTAACTAAGATTCCATCCTCGTCTTCAATTTCTTAATATTAGTTAATAATTATGATTTCTAATGCTTTTGTAAGCATGGTAGTGCATAGATTAGGAGTATTTAATGAAGTGTTAGGCTGGCTGTCCTTGTTAGCATCACCTGAAGGTTGTGCACAAATGTGTGAATGCAAGATGTCGATCATGCCGGTGTGTTCCGCCTGCGACCGTTAATTCCTATTGAGAAGTTTTCATTTACGAACTTCGAATACTTGGTCAGTGCTTTATAATGGTAAGGATTTCTTCCGGAAACTACCGTTAGTAGGGACCAATTACACCAACTAATCTTATTCTCACCTCTTACAGAATATGTCCAGTGCCCATGCAGCAACAGCTGACAAAGGGTGTGTATGTATTATGTTCGACTGTGTCATTTGGGCCCAGGAATAATCATCACCTCGTTTTCCTCGCATAGTTCCCCAGATTGTATGTGGTTAAATAGGGATGTATTTTTCTGTTCAACCTTCTTCATTTCTTGTCTCCATGCCAGTCTGCGGTACATGCTGAAATTCACAGACGGTTATGTCTACAATTAAAGTCACAACATTTCTGTGTGTAAGGCTTTTGTGCTTCTCGGACTTCGAAGCTCTCTTTTTCTAGGAAATCAACTGGTGAGACATTTTGCTTCGAAGAAGACCCAGCTCTGACTTACTTCTGCCAAATTAATTAAAATCTAGGACAACACGACATTCACGTGACACACATTCCAGTGACTATGAGCCCCAAAGCAAGTAACTTTTGCTAAATATAGAATAAAACAGAGACAATACATACATTACAAGATGAATTTTATATAAAGATGATAATAAATGACACAAAATGAGTGAAAATTTTAAATAAAAGGGTTTATAAAAGAAAATAAATAACAATTCGATCAAACATACATATCAATTACAATTTAAATCATTAACCTAACTAACTCATAGGGATCTAGCCTGCCCTAAAATGTACGTTTTTCTATCTGCAAATTATCCCAGAACGTTTATCAATCATCTACTGTATTTATGCTCATGAAGCAACAGTTCTCTTGAAGTAATAGTATAAACAGAAACATACTCCTGTCACTAATGTTCATGGTAACACTTGGCTTTAAGCCACTTAGATGATGGCCAGTAATGCTTTTCTTGTATTTTGCACATGGTCTGTCATATGTTTTCATGTCACAACAATTACATCATGAAGACTCTCTCACACAAGAAGGTGCTTTAAATTGGATACTGGATCTAGAATGCTGCATGCAGATCAAACCAGAACTAGAAACTGAACTGAAGAATACAATGAGGAAGAACTTTCAACTAATGCAATTTTTAAATACTTTGCAACAATTACTAGATTTTGAACATGTACCAGAGTAGACCCTCTGAGTGACATAGTTCACTATATTGAAATAAAATTATAGATTAGAATATACATAGTGTTCTCTCTAATATTTCTTTTTACAATTTATAATACTGATATCAATCACAAAAAGTTTTTAAAATTCTAATACTCTCACACACAATGCATAAGTAAATATTACACCTTTAGTTTCTCCCATAACAAAGGCGAAAGACACAATGTTCTTGAAGATTCCTGAATTCCATTACAGATAATCATTCATTATATTTTTTCAGTATACATGACTCACTCTTACACCAACATTTTATGATCTTTACTTCTTTGCTGGAGACTAGGGTTTCTCTTGAGGAAGTGATTTTAATTCATACTTCGATCTAATTGTCACCTTTGTCATGTGAAGCCTACGTCATAGGTTGATGTATGAGTCTCCTATGCTAACGAGTTTTAATCCCACTTCATTCACAGATGGAAGCACCCATGATGTTTCCCAGCCCATTATTATAGTTAACTAGTTTTACTCCAACTTTTCATTGATACTCTCTGGGGTTTTATTCTCTACTGGAGGTCAGGCTCAAATGTACAAGTTAAAATAGTTTAATTATTTCCATTTTATCTACACTGGACTCCAATTGAAAATCATCCAGTTCTGCCTTACCTTGTAACTTTAATGACGACAGTTAACGTGTGTGTGCCTTTTAGCTTTTATAACAGTATATCTAGTATTGCTTGAATATTATATTTGAATATTTATTTAAAGTGACTAGGCTACAATAAAAACCCAATCTCATGAGAGATTGACAGTGACTTATTGATTTTCATGGAGAGACGGTCCTGATATATTAGATTATGTGTTTTACTCACCACCCCCAAGCAGATAAACTGCTTAAAAATAAAAACACTATGCAACAATGATGCTAGTGTTACAACAGACACTACGCTACACTTGTGATACTGATTTAAACTTTCATTTACCAAGCTACATTAACAAAGAGGCTTAAGAGTAGAAAACTATTAACAATAAAATTTAATTATAGAATTATTAAATAAAATAACATTACTACAGGGTTTAAGTGATATCACAATAGCTTTTTCTTCAATGAACAAATTTATTTATTTCTGTCTTTATACTTCCAATTTTGGAATAATCTTAGAAAGACAAGCAGCACTTCTCTCACAAGTGATCAGACAATAGAAATTTCTACAGCAGGTAAACTTTTAGATCTCAGCCCATTAGCTAGCCTCATTATTGTAAATCATAACCATTGGATAATAAAAACTACTCACCCAGTTGAACTAGTTTGCATTGCATCAGCAATTTCTAGCATATTCTCAACTTGGGTGTTTACTCCAACTCAGACTTGACTTACTTGACTTATCTCCTTGGATTCCCCATGGAACAAAGGGCCTCAATAACAGCTCTCCATCACACTCGATTCTGGGCAGCCCTTTTCAGTTCATCCCACGACATTTTGCATCTCTTCTTTTCCTCTTCGAGGGATCATCTCTTTCTCTGGGGGTTCCACTGCAAAGCCTGCCGGGTGAGGTCCTGTGGGGGTCTCCACAGGGTGTGTCCTATACATCGTACCTATGCCCATCAATCCACTGAACGATAGGATCCCAGCCTGCCCGCTGCCACAAATCAGTGTTCCCTAGACTGTCCGTCCACCTGATCCTCAGAATGCTGTGAAGGCAGCGGTTGGCCAGGGCGCCAGTAACTCTCCAGGACTCTGAGCCAAAGAGGAAGACAGACCCAACATTGCTGCTGAAAATCTGCAGTCCGTTGCGGACAGACATGGGATGCCAACCCCCAGACCAGTCCCAGGGCAACAAAGGTGCATCCAGTCCTCCCGACTCTGGCCCCGATGCCCCTGCCAGTACCACCCGCCACTGACAATGCTGCCCAAACAGGCGAAAGAGGTGATCCCCCTCAGCTCAATGTCTCCAAGGGTGACCGTCCCCCGTTGCCCTCCCAACAGGGCTACGACCACAGTACTCCAACTCAGACACTTTCAAAAATACTATCATATGGAGTGCCCAAGGTCGCGTTACTATGAAAATTTAGCAATTTAAATTTTAAAATAGCGATAGGCAAATTTACTTTGCCAAAAATTCATACACAAAAATACACGCGTTGATTTATACAGATATACCATTGTTGATTGTTATAAGTAATACATTTCTGCAAAGTGGGTTTGGGAAACTTTTAACATATTATGTTGCATTTAAGTTAAAAAGGAATAAGGTTAAAACCAGTTAACCTGCAATGTGCTCTATGTTTCTAAGTCAGATCCTCTTTATTCGTGCAAAACTAATGCCACCCTAGTTATTAGTAGTAGTAGTAGTATTAATCATCCATAACTAATTACAAGTGATGAGAATCTTAAGTTATTTTATTAATAATTCTCCAGAAAACACCACTAATCTCTCTCACTTGGTGGATATGCATGTGATGTAAACGATTTCTCTCTTCCACAATATTAAAGTCAAACATTCATTATCAGACAGATTTTCTGTAGATGGAAAACCTCTTACTAAAGAAGAACATAAATCCTTATTTAATCTATATTTAGCAATTCCCCATCTACCAACTATCTCTCCAACATATGGTTTTCAAAATGCATAAGGTTAATAAATTTAACAATAAATTAATTAAAATCATCAATCAAATATGCGTATAACAAATACAATGAAAAGAATTCATAATTCAGTACATTAGTGTCACTTAAAATTACAGGATAATTCTTATCACAGAAAAGACATAGAGTTATAGAGATATAAGTGATAATAGTTTGTACATAACCTTGTCTAGACGATGCATAATAGCCCTTCATGCACTGTCATAATAATGTCACAAGTTTATTGTTCACAATAGAATTGTTAATTCTTCACGTGTTCTAAAACTTACTGTAAAATGTTCCATAAGCTACTGTTCTCTTGAGACTAATCTGGGTGCTCCTTCGACATATTAGTTCCCTCAAGCAGAACAAGAGGAACTCCTTTATACCAGAAATTTCATGATGTAGTCAAACGTACTTTGTCATCATACATCAACAGAGTGCAGTGTATCCTTACACTTACACACTGGGGTAGAGATTTCTCAAATCTACCATGGTCGTAACAGTTTATAAATCAATAGACCGGGTAATTCTGGAAATTCCAGACATTATAGAATGAAAGAAAAAAGGCTTGCTTCCTCCCTGTAAAATATAATCAGGGAACAAACACTACGTTTTCCAGTTTATTCATCTCTAATTCCATTCTTTCCTACATTCACGTCTCAACTTACAGTTTCCTGTAACAGTATTTATTAGCCTGATACACGCATACAACATAAATACAATCTTAACAGTTTATGAATGTATTCACTAAAAACAATTTCAAGTGTTTAGCAAAATACATGCAAGCATTATAATTCAAATTTGTAGAAATAATAGTCTACTCACATAATACATATCAACATATATATCAACAGCAAAATGCATGAAATATTTCCAAAAGTCCATTCTCTCTCAATCAATCAGTTAACTCACTATTAAGTTAACTGCCGCCTTTCATGACTGGACTCTACCACACCAAATTTCAAAGTGATTAGAAAATACAATTCTTTTCAACAGGTAGACTCGATCTCAACCCATTGGGTGGTCTCTTTCTTTGTAAATCTAACATTGGATAATAAAAAACTACTCATCCACCTATTCTTTCGCCCCTCTCATCCAAAACTGGTTTGGATTACATTAGAAAGCTCTAGCATATTTTTTACCTGAGTTGTTTACTAAAACTGACACTTAAAAATATCAGCATAAGCAGTGCCCAATGTCTGTTCACTTCGATTTTTAACAATTTGTATAACAATTAAATTTAGAAATAGGAACAGGCAAATTTACTCAACGCCACTTAGTATCTAGTATATCTGTAATTTTGCCTCTTTGTGTGTGTATGTGTATGTAAATGTAAAGGTATACTTATATGTATATGTAAATGTATTTACATATAAGAAACCTGTCTGTCTTTCTGACTGATTTATTGTACTTTTCATTCCATCAATAATTATTCTATAGCCTATGCATTCTAATGTCACATATTGTTTCCTTCTAGTAATTTTGTAACTTTATGAATGCCACTGTTCCAATTCTATTCTTCAGGTTATTGCTCCTTTCAAGGACAGAAAGAATCTAAGGCAAGAAGATCGGATCGATTTATATAAACGGAAACGTAAAAGAGACAGTTTAGCGGGATATCCAAAACAACTGAGAATAATAACACAAGAAGTTCTTGTATCCTTAAGACTTCTTCAAAAGTACGCATACAAACGCAAACGATATGAACTATATTAAAATGAATATGACAATGTAAAGCATAATAACTTTCAAATCATGCAGCTTTAAATTTATAATAATGTTCATATCGTGCAGTTTTGAATTTCAGTTTAAGGACCTTGTTGTCAGAATACTAACATATTTCCATCATCAGTAATTTAAAGGGAAGAGGTAGTATTGATTTTGTCTGCAAGTACGTATCTTCGTTTCTAAATCTGATGTTTGAATGCAGAAATAAAAATCGAATGAAATGGTGAAAAAACTTATAAAAGTAACTGGATGCAATAACTTATATGTCTCTATTGTGATGTAAACAAAAACGGCAGTAGCTCTTGTATGTTTCACTAACAGTATACATTGATCTGAGTTTTTTTTTCTAAAGAGAACAGTCTTTATTTAGTGAAAACACAACACTTCCTTTAGAGTGTATAAATCGTTTCAAAATATATTTTTTCAATGGCTACTTTGTGCAAATAATGTTTCATGTTTTACTGTATTTTAGTAATGTTTACAATTTGAAATTATTATTGGTATCACAAAATACTTGGCTGACTGTTAAGCCGGCCCGAGCCAAAGTTAGAGATGCAAGGGATGAGGTCTGTTTTGGCCCACTCCGGTGCACCTCCGACAAAAGCCCGTGTGACATGTGCCAGTAATACGTCGTGTCAGGTTATTACATAGACACACATGATATACACCATTGGTGATTGGGTGGGGCCCAGTTTTATTATGTCATGCCAAAGAACGTTTTATTGGCTGTGTATGTTGTGAGCGAGTATCATGCAAGAGAATAAACGGACGAACGGTACAAAACAATACAAATACAAATTCTTTCGCCCCTCTCAAAAAACTATGAATAACAAGGTAGTTGAAAGTGGTTAATTCAGGTTGTTTATTTCCTGATTTAAAGGGGGCACTACTCTTTCGCACAGTGATTAGTCATACATTCAACTTTCCAATGTCATACACTCTGTGGGAAATAAGGGGGAATAATAATCCAAAAATGTAAAATAAAAGTTAATCATATCATCAACAATTCGTATACAAAAATAGGCCTATATTAGCCATCATATTATATTCACATTGTATACAAATACCCAAAATCAATAGTGAATTTCTATTCACAAAAATTATAGCAATAATAATAAATTTCTGATCGATCAATTTCTGTTTCTATTTCCTAACAGTTCTAGGTGTGCTAAGATTTTAAATGTTCTCGTTCCTATTAGTTCTAGGTGCGCTTTTGCCTTCTAATTTTATTAACTACTCACAGTACTGTTAAAGTTCGAAGGTCAGTGACATAATCTCACGTGTCACTTATAAGGGATGTTTTGAAGAGGTGACGTCACACATAGAGATGTTTTGGAGAGAAGATGGTGCATGCATCGTAGCTTGGCTCATAAGATGCTTCGAAGTGAAGATGACGTAATTTAAAAACGTTGTTTTTCCCATGTCTGATTTGATTTTATGAGGCCTCTGCGGGCTGGTGAAAATTTGAACACGGGCTGCAATTGGCTCTCGGGCCGGACTTTGGACAACCCTGTTCTAGATGTTATGATCGTTATGTTTGAAAAGTTTTAACTGTTAAAATATAAGCTAGCACTCTATGTTTAAACAACATGCATTCTAATAGGACCAATCAACTTAAATGTTGTGCTGAGTTGTTAATTAATATTCATAAATAACCCATATGCAGCGTTTATATTAAAAAAGCTTTATTTAATTTATTATTATTAGTTGTTATGTTTCTTCCTTCACTTTCAAAATAGTTCAAATTGTAGAAAATATAAAGCAAAGTTGAATGCTTTTGTAATAGTAGAATGATACTGATTGAAATTGATGGTATTCAAGTTAAAATAAATATTATACATCTTAAACCATTTCCCACAAGAATAATACAAATTCAATAATTTATTATTACACAGATCAATCAAAATAACATAATTGATAATGTGTCTTACACCATAAGTAATAATATATGTCTTACAACATAATTGATAAATAGTGTGTCTTTTGAATGCATTGTTTTGAGGACGAATTTAGTCTTGTTCAGATAACCGTAAGTTATGGTATCATCTGTGAATAGAAAGCAATTGAGGAACGACTTGTGGAACACGTGTCTTTTCAACTCTGACACTACTGTCAAACTTTTGTTGAATAAAATAATCTTTTGAAATTAGTCTACCATGCGGCTTGTCTGGATGTGCTGCTAGATAAAAGCAATCTTACATCAACATGGGGAGTTTTCAGCATCTAATGTTGAGAATTTTGTGCATTGACGTACTGCTAAAATTCTATCTGATGCTATGTAATGAACCAACGTCATATTTCAGTGATCACTGAATACTTTTCAGTTAAGATTTATATCTGATACTATATAATGAACCAACGTCATATTTCAGTGATCACTGAATATTTTTCAGTTAAGATTTATATCTACAAGAGATAGGTATTAACTGGTAGTTTACGACTCGTGTGGAGATACTTTCTAAGGACACACACAATCCTCGTGATTGCTTCTAAACCATAGTCCAAGTAATGTCTTGCTAGCTACCAAAGCGCTATTGAATAAGACTCACACTGTTAGTCTGAACTTAATTCTCATTCCGTAGGTCTTCTTCAGTGTCATATGTCCTTAGACAATAATTGTTAGTGTCTACACAGGAAGAAAAAAATAAATTAAAGGGAGTGGGGGGAGATAAAGAGGATGCGAAAAATGTCAAAGGATTACCCCCTTCTTTGCTTCTAAAGCAGTTTTTAATTGGGAATTAGCTGTGCTTAGATTATTTGTTATCTGTGGCAGAATGAATTTCTAATGTAGAGAAATTGCTGGACATTGCTACATTTATTATTCTGTTTGATGGAGTTGACACCTGGAAATGCAGTGCCCATATTAACTTTTTAAGGAGTGGAATAGTGCAGTGAGGCACATGGAACTGACGTAATAACTGTTGACAATAACTTGTGTCTTTGTTGCAAAAGCGTGTTGAAGGACTATTGAGACAACAGTTAAACATGGTTATGTAAAATTATTATCACTTATCTTTAATAACTCCATTCTGTTCTCTGATAAGACTAGCCCGCAATTTGTATTGACTCTATTATTGAATTATAATTTAAGATATAGACTTTGTAAACATAAAATTATTTGTGGGTTCATGGAACTACCGATGTCAAGTAATCTATTTTATTCTGTTTGTCATATCTATATTTGATTGTTTAATAATTTAATAAATTTATTGCTAATTTATTGACCTTATTATGCATATTGATAACCGTATGTTGGAGAAGAATGTGGGTGGATGGGGGCTCGCTGAAAATAGATTAAAGACGGGTTTGTCTTCTCCTAGGAAGTTTTCCACCATTGTAATATTGTTTGATAGTAAATATTTGTCTTTAAATGTTGAGGAAAAGAGAAAACGCCCGCATAACCTCCATGTGTGAGAGACGGGTGGTGTCTGCTGGAAGATCATTAATAAATTAGATTAAGATTTTCATCACTTGTAATTGGTTTTGGATGGTTAATTAATTAATAACAATAATATCCTTTAACTAAGTGTCGTTGGCATCACAGTTTCATTGTCTTCATATTTCTAGAAAAGAAAATGAATAAAATATTATTTCAGACTTATTCTAGTATATTTTAGCCTGTTATTAATGAAACTACAATTTTGAAGCCCCAAATGAAAATGACGAGTCCATTATGCTTTTCAGATAATTTATTATGTTTGATCCATATCACATCATGACGATGTAGCAGTCGTTCTATGCTGTCATATCAAACGCCATTCCAGTATTAGTGATGTTTCTGGGATTCAAACCTAAATTTTAGATCCAGCCTGTGGCTACTATAGTATGTTTGGCCTCTAGTATGATTATTATTTATGAATTCCTTTATCATTTAATAAACATAATCACTTATCAGTGGTTATATTTAGGATTCGTTTCCAACATGGTTTCCCCATTCACATAACACTATAAGTAGCGCACTACTGACACATAATGTATCTGTTTGCAGGAGGAACTTCTTCACAGTTTACTAACTTTCATCCAAACAATTGACTCACAAGCCCCCATCCACCCACTGACTACTCCAGACATGTATCAATGAACATGCATAAGAAAGATTTAACAACAGATAAAGATTTATTATAAAATAATATATATCTCACAAAATACAACTAAGTTTGAAACGTATTTACATTAATGTTCGAGTTTCTTCAAGACTTTTCTCCTACACAAAACATATTCTACAATGACTATCTGAAGGAACAATCTCTAATCAGAGTTACGATTCTATCACGAGTTTGGAAAAGAGAGAAAGGTAGAGATAATTAAATTGAGTTCATGAACTGTTCTGTATATGCCGCATCTTAGAGAATTCATACGAAGAAAGTTTTACACAGTCAGCACAATACCAGGACTCACTTCACTCGTGTACAGTCTGTTGAGCACAATAGGATTGTCTGGAAATAGGACAGCAATGAAATTGTTGTTTCTGTTCTCACCATCCTGGAATTCCATGGTAGAGAATAGTCTAACGATTGCATAAGTCTCTCAAGACGTAACCACATCATAGGTTTCTACATCAAGAATGCCAACAAGAAGCCAAGACAAAGAAAAGCTTACAGCTGAACGTTGAAAGTCAGAGCTGTAGCTAAAGAAGAATTAAAGCTTGCCTTGCAACACTGAGCACTATATTTAGATTCTATTCCATAGTTTCTACACTCTCTCTCTCTCATTTTCTCTCCAGTAATTCAACTTACATGTCTAGAAGATAATTGTTATCCTTCATACATGCTTCATTCACCAATACATAATTTCTAACATAAAACTATACATATTAATGAATCACTCAAACATCTAATATATACCAAATCAATGCATGAACATTAAATTTAACATAAAATTATTCTAAGTCAATTCTCACACTATTGATCAGACATCTTACCACTGGCTATCGATTGCCTCTACTGGACTGCTTGAATATTTTGTCACAAGTAATTGTAAAAAAGCTTGACTGAGATTTTATAAACTCATGTGTCAACTAACCAGAACCTTGCATTTACTCTTTTAACACCCGTGTTCACAACTGTGCACTTAGGTTTTCTGATTGGGAACTTATCCTACTTCATAGGAGCTGTCTGTTCCCCTTCCCCAGGCTACTGTTTGTCAATCACTACACTTTGATTGCAATTCAACAGTTTGGTCGGAAATCCTCCCCCTGTCCACTGTCAGTCATTCACAACAGCCAGCCACGACCGGTGACCACACATCTTAACAGCTTGAATTCGAAATTATCCCTTCCACTGGCGTTAGCGTGCAAGGAATGTGAAAAATTTAAATGACTATTAACACTTAAACAAGAGTGACTTTCCAGTGTCACACATCCCCACTTTTTTTCAGCTAATTTTATTTTCTTTGTAAAATTATGTTTATTGATTTCTACTTATTTTGAATACACGGACGTAAGTAATTGTAATTCACTATAGTCTTCAGAACATTAAAAACGACTTTCTCTGCTTATGGTAAAAAGATGAAATAGTAAACACATTGTTTGCTTCTCTCTCTTCTTCATATTTTAACTTGTTATTAATAAAAACTAAACACACTCACTATAATGACAAAGAGAATGCATTGCACTCAGCAAATGTGAAATGAAACTGATCTGGAACAAGGGCAGTAACTAATGGGAAAACGGAAAAGAAAATCCAAACGACCATCAAGTTGAAAGATAGATACTAACTCTGAAAGTACATTGGCCAGAACAATGTCAGAAAGAAAAAACCCATAAGGGATAGTAAACTAATACCACTCACACCTTGCACAACATCAATTTAAGAAACTACAATCCATGCTGGAAAGCAATCACTACTTTCTTACCTCACCAACCTCTTAAAGCAATCACTACTTTCTTACCTCACCAACCTCTTAAAGCAATCACTACTTCCTTACCTCACCAACCTCTTAAAGCTGCCACCACCTCCTACGAGAATGCACACACTGTAATAAAACCCCCGAGGTACTGCTACTTCCCACCCACCCTCATTATTGAGAAATTGCCGCAATATTCTACACAACGTAACACTTCTTTTCACTCCATCTGGAATATATAAATGATATTTATATCGTTGCAAAACATCCGGGACAAAATAAATCCCTCTTTCATCAGTTCTTCTTGTTCATCTCGGCTCCTAATGGCTCAACCAAAACCGCTCGACTATACAGTGAAATTTAGAATTCAATTCCATTTTGAGCAAAGCAAATTTTTGTCCAAAATGTAGTGCAGTTTCAGACAAAACTTACAAGCAGATTGATTGAATTGACTCCCGTGATGAAAGACCGAATAGTAACAGCACACCGCACAGCAATATTCTCACCTTTCGCTAACATTTATCCCAACATATGACCGGTAATGTCCACCAGATCATTCAAACGTGGCAGAACAGTCAAATCTTACATCTTCAAAATTGCTCACAAGGAAGCTTGTTAAGTCTACCCACCCGGAACATTACAATAAGTCACAAGGATTCAATTACAAAACACAGCAACGTTGAATTCACATCTCGATGACGATATTATCTCACAAATACACAGATCAAATCCAAGTACAGATTCACAGGTCAGACCAGCCTGATGTATTACACTTGTGTCGGGTAAAAACAAAGATAAAGTATTTCTTATTTTCTATTGATATAGCATGCCCCAAAATGGACTACTCATAAACAATAAACGATCTACGCACCCACTTTTATGTAAACAAAATAGTTGTGGAGCATCCTACATAAAATTGGCACGCAGAATTTAAACATGCAACTCTCTCTAAATGCTGAAAGTAAAGCCTGGAGAGCACAACCACCTACACAAACACTCATCTACTTCGGACTGTGAACCAAACACTTAGGCCAAAAGAAACAACCAACGTTTAAAAAATAATAATACAAAAATTCACATAAGAATTTTTCCTCAGAGCGCATCACATAACGTCAACGAGGGATGTTACGTCAGTTTTTCTGATGAAATTAAGTGTTTGTGAAGGTGTGGATGTGAAAGGGTTGTGTGACAGAGTGAATGAACCTACCATGTCTGACAAACACATACAAACACACACAAACATGTGATGGGGTGTGGTGTTATGTTGTTGTTATGGGTCACCCCAGGGTGCGATGCGATGATGAAACGATGAAGATGCAATGGGACGATACGGCAACCACAGCAGGAGAGGCAGAACACGCAACACGTGTTTACATTTTCATGATCTTTATTTCGGCGACACACCGCCAACCACGCTCCTCTCTTGACCAAAGACGACTAAAGACGAACCCTGACGAACAAAGAGGAACCAAGACGAGCGCTCTCGCACACTCTCTCACACACAATATATCTAAAAAGTCCGGGCGGCAAAGGAGACTCCACTAAACAATTCTGGAACTGTACTAAAACTAATGCTAAACGGGCTCTTCTGTGCTAACCTACTTTCGTTCTAACATAATTTTCTCCTAAACTACCTAGCGTTATATAATACTTTAACTATCAAAAAATATTACATTAAATACTCTCTAAATACAATACTTCCTTGCATTATAATTCACAAACTAAATTATCAAATAAAATAATTAACTATATTCATGTGCCAGGGGAAAACCATGTACACACACATAAATAATAAAATACACTTAGAAAACAATATAAACTAACTTACAAAATTATATAAATATAAACTACATCCCACTAACTATTAGAATATCTAAATATTAACTTTACTTGATAAATATATAATATGATAAGTGGCGGTCAAACGTGTACCCAATGGCACAGCCAATCATTCCTATATAGCAGACCGCGCCGCGTGATTCAAACAAGCGGCCGATGACCTACTTTGCTGCCGGACAATTACATTTACAAGCGCTACGCACACACTCTGTACACACGTACATCCACCCTTCCACAAACATATACAAACACGCACACACACACAAATACACGCACAAATACACACTAACACGTACATATATAAACACACATATAAACACTCAAACTCACACACACCTAAATACACTCACAAACATACACACAAACACACTTACACCCATATATACACATACACAAACACATATACATATACATATAAAAACGTATACACAAACACACATAAACACACACACACACACACATACACACACACACACACACACACATACACACACACACACACACACACACATACACACACACACACACACATTCCCAAGCCTGCAAAAAGCAAAGTGACATCTCTATGAACAAGCCTGCATGTATTTGATCCAAAATATCTCCTTTTCTCTCGTTTAACCAGTGAAATCAATGTTCTATTCATTATATACTGCCACCTTTATCCTGTAAGACTGGAAAGTTATTTTGTTGTAGAAGTACTCTATTCCAATCACTTTGAATTTGAATGAAACACAAGTCCAGTAATGAAAGGTGGCCATTATTTGATTGATTGATAGAGAATGGGCTTAGAAATATTTCCTGCATTTTTGCTATTGATGTATTATGTTTTCATTTTATGTAGAGATGTATTATCTTAGTAGATTATTGTTTCTACAAATTGTGAATTATGATTCTTGCATGTAGTATGCTAAACACTTGATATTGTTTCTAGTGAACATGTTCAATAACTCTTATGTTGCATTTATTATGCTGCATGTGTGTAGTGGGCTAATAAATACTGTTGCAGGAAACTGTAAGTTGAGACTTGAATGTAAGAAAGAATGGAATTAGAGATGAATAAACTAGAAAACTTAGCATTTGTTCCCTGATTATAATTTACAGGGAAGAAGCAACCTTTCTTCATTTTTCTAGAATTTCCCAGTTTATTCGTTTATTTATAATCTGCTACGACAATGGTATGTTCGAAAAGCATCTTCCCCAGTGTGTACATTTAAGGATACACTATACTCTGTTATATATTTATGAAGGCAAAGAATGGTCAGATACATCATAGAATTTCTGGTATAAGGAAGTTACTGGAAATTGTTAAATTGTTGTTCTGCTTGAGTGAACTAATAAGGCAAAGGAGCACCCAGATTAGTCTCGAGAGAACAGTGGCTCATGGAACATGTGGAGAATTGACAATTATATTGGGAACAAGAAACTTGTGACATTGTTACAAAAGTGCGTGAAAGACTATTGCAGCAGCATCTAGACATGATAATATGTACAAACTATAATCACTTATTTCTCTATAAATCTATTTATGTTCTCTGACCCAGAATGCTACCCGCTACACCAATATATTAGAATACTTTTTAGAACTAGGAATTAATTAGATATTTTAATTAATATTTGTATAATCATTTAGTCTTGGTTGGCAAATAAGTATTAAAACACACTGAGGTATTAGGAAACATTAAAAAAAAGAAATGAAAAGTGTCACTTATAACACCACTAGGACTTTTGTGACAAAACAAAAATGGAGATATTCTTGATATTACGAGGCCACTAGAAGTTTGCAGAAGTTCTGTATTTATATATTCTGGAGCGTCCAAAGTATGTGTGAATATTTATAGCCTCACTCCCACGTAAAGGAGATCCAACCCTTGGAGTCAATGAGGACAGAGAGAAACGATAAAATAGACGAGACTGGCTAATTAAACGAGCTCCCAAAGAGTTATGACCCTTACTCTGAAAGTTCATACAGCACTGCACAACGTGAATGAGAAGAAAACAATTAGGTATTGTTCAATCGATGTAAGTTTATTGTATTAATAATGTGAAAATATAATGTGTATTAAATTAATGTGAAAAACTAAAGTTTCCTGTTAGAGAAAAAGCTGTACTAGATCAATCATAAAGCAAAGTTTCTGCTGTATGACAGCTCTTTGTCTGCTGTCGCAAGTCTAACATGATGCATTTGTGACAATGAGTGTCAATGGACCGTTGTTAAGTGGATGGCGCTATATGTCTGTCCGTTACAACGCACCTCATCTACGGCTTCTTAGATACTGGAGTGGTGTCTCAAAGCTCAAAGAATTTTAGAGGATGGGTTACAGAGTCTCGTTTTTTCCAGGCCCTAGAGAACACTTGGCGCCACAGAATACCGATCTGCAATAGTCGGTTATCCTTTTTAAATAGCAGGCCAGAAATGTTGGCAGACGAACAAGTGAACTTTCTTAATTAAAGAAATCATGATATTGCTAACTGGATTTAACTTATGAAATGCGAAATTAATGTTTATATATATACATATACGTTTCTGCCACATAAGTAATTAATAGTACTGTGCCGGAGTAAATTTGCCTCTCCCTATTTAATTGTCAGAGTAATCTGACCTTGGGCACTCCTTGTGATGGTATTTTGAAAGTGTCTGATTCGAAGTAAACACCACAGTTGAAAATATGCTAGAAATTGGTGATGTAATACAAACTATCCCAACTGGGTGAGTAATTTTTATTATCCTATGGTTATGATTTACTAGTACGAAATCAGCCAATCAGCAGATTAAAAAGTGTACCTGCTGTAGAGAAATCTATTGTCTGATCACTTGAATTTGAAGTGGCAAAGAAGTCCTGTCTTGAAAGGTGTCCATTAGCTTGATAGTGAGTTAACTGATTGGTTGAGAGAGAACGCACTTAGAAATAGTTCATGCACTTTGTTATTGATGCGTTTTACATGTGTTTTAATAAGATGTATTATGTGAATAGACCATTATTTCTACAAATGTTTGAACTAAGCTGCTCTTATTTAGTGTAATACAAATTTGACATTGTTTTGATATGCTGTGCAGAAATTGTAAGTTGAGACTGGAATGTAAGAACAAATGAAGTTATAAAGCGATAAACTGGAAACTTAGTGTTGCTCCTTGATTATATTTTTCAGGACAAACAACCTATTCTATTTTCTACTTTCTTTCCTTGTGTGATTTGAATCCTGGTTACTGTTTGTGAACTGCTATGACTGACCATGGTAAAGGTGGGGAGCAGTGTGTAAGTGTGAGAACACTACACCCCTTTGATGTATGGTGGTAAGATATGCTGATTAGATGAACAATTTCTGGATCAGATAAATTACCAGAAATTGCTACAATTGTTATTCTTCTTGAAGGGATTGACATGGTAGGTGCTCAAGTTAGTTTCTAGAGAATAATAGATGGCTGGTATTTTCGACGTATGTGGAGAGAGACACGTGTTGATGTGGACAAATACTTGTGACCCTCCTGAGGAGCATGCAAAAGACTATTGAGACTCTGCTTAATTCAGGTCATGTAAAAAAATATTATTGCTTATCTCTAATAACTCTATTTCTGTTCTCTGTTAAGAACTAACCTGTGATTTGTATTGAATTCTTGAATTGTATTGGGGCGGGGGGGGGTTATAAGGGATTGTGTAATTGAGATTGTTTGAACGTGGTTTCATGGAAAATGGAAATATTGATTTCAAGTAATCTTTTCCATTGTATTTGTCATAAATATGTATATTTGGTTGTTGGTTTAATAAATGTTTTGTTAAATTTACCGACCTTCTTACGCACATTTACAGCGCCATAACTCAAAGTGAGAGGGATGAGTGGTGTCTGCGGGAGGATCATTAATTAAAAAATATTAAGATTTTCATCACCTGTAATTAGTTTTGGATGATTAATGAATTAATAATACTAATAATATCCATTAAGTAAGTGGCGTTTTTACTGTACATTCCTGTATGTAGAGCACTTGTAAGTTATATGTGTATTTTTTTTATTAAAGATATTATAGCATACTGTTAGAGATATAAGATGAGGAGTCCCTTGTATATTGTTGGATTAAGTGTGTACTTGCATAGAATATAAAGTCTACTTTTATTTGTATAGGATATTGCACGATGTAGTATGTATTATTAGGTTAATGTGTAGCACGAACTGTTATATGTATTGTATACCTCTTACATGAAGAGTATATTGTTAGAAGCATTATACTGTTAGATTCAGTGTATACTCTTTAGATGTAGTGTGTACTGCTAGAAGTAGCATATGCTCTTAGCTATTGTCTATCCTGCTTAGATGTAGAATATATTGTTATATACTATTGTGTTGAATGTAGCGTGTGCTTTTAGTGTGTAGTGTTAGATGCAGTGTGTACTCTTAAATGTAGTGTGTTGTGATAAACGTAGTTGGTGTTCTGTCAGATATAGTGTGCATTGTTGGATGAAATCGGTATTGTTACAGGTAATATTTATTGTTAGATGTAGTCTGTGTTGTTATATACACTTTCCGTTAGTGTACTGCACATTATAGGATGTAGTAAGTATTGCTGGTTATAGTGTTCATATGTATCTTCATATTTTAAATAGTATTTATTGAATGCAAAGTTTAAAGACTATTGTTGAAGAACTAATTTGAAAAATAAAGCACATACTAATGTGCACATTACAAAGATTATAACACTAATTATTTCCTGACATATGATATATAGAGCTAACGGAATATCTAGACATTATATTATTACCGTATTTACAGTTATTAGATATAGCTAATGGATATCTTAGACGTGATAATTTTAAGGAATTTTATAAATACAAACTATTCTCTTATAAATGATCTTCTATATCGATGCTAACATGAATACAGATTATCAAGATCTTTTGAAGTGATTCGGATTTTTAAATATTTACATGTCAGGATTCCCCGTACACATTTTGCCACTACCAATAATACAATCGTCTCCCTTTTCATCACCACTACGGCAGTCCGCAGTCCCTCTTTTCTCCATTTTAATCATCTTTTCGGACTCTGGAAATATTACTTCAACAATCTCGTTATCTCGGTGGTGTACGAACGGTGCACGAATCCGTGACATAACAACAAACGCTGCGATGAAAAGCAGAAGTTGTCCCACCGAGGTAGAAGAAAGCACTCCATACAAGCGGTACCTAAAGGCTTCGATATCATACAAGCTGCAGGAGCCGTCACTGCTACACCCAGAACTCCAGATAACGCATGCTGAGTCCACGATGCGACCAAACGCCACTGGACCAGGAAACCAGCCTGTAAGAAATGACGTACAACCAGTCTGTATGACATAAATACAACCAGTCCGTAAACAAGGTCATTAACCAGTCTGTACAATAAGATATACGAACAACCTCTAATACGTGACAATCAGCGACAGAAATACATACACATACATGCATTTAATATGCTCAAGCGTACTCAAACATATACATGTACAAATGTATATACATATAAATACATCACTACAAACATAATTACTGAAACATATAAACATACTTTTAATATACAAATATAATACATGAATATGACCCAGTCACTACTATCATGCATGCTACATTGTTAAAGCCCAGTCGCAACTACAATACATTTGGCATTGCTCAGTTTTAGTACTATCAGAATGCACTTTACAAGTATGATTTTACTAATACTAAACCGCTTACATTGCGAAGCTCAATCATTTCTAGAATATAGATTCCATTACGAAAATCAATCACTTCTAAAATAAAGCTTATATTATGAGAATCGATTACTTCCAAAATTAGTTTCCATTATGAGAATCAATCACTTCTAGAATAAGGCTTACTTTATGAGAATTAATCACTTCTAGAATAAGGTTACTTTATGAGAATCAATCACTTCTAGAATAAGGCTTACTTTATGAGAATCAATCACTAATGAAAAAGGCTTGCTTTATGAGAAACACTTCTAGAATAAGGCTTACTTTATGAGAATCAATCACTTCTAGAATAAGGCTTACTTTATGAGAATCAATCTACCTCAAAATAAAAGTACAACGTGAGTATCAAGCACATTTAGAAACAGTTTTAATCTGAGACACAATCGCTTCTACAGCTTTCATTATGATTCAGTCACTTGCAACATACACCGTCTTTTGAGGCTGAATCAGGATAAATCCTGTCGCAATAAAAGTATTTTCTTTTAATAATTTACTCATAGTTTTTTTTCTTTTCTTTTGTCAGTTTTGTGTTAATCATTTTTATTTATTTTATAATTTTGCAATCTTGCTATATGTATTATAGTGTGACGTCACAATAAATGCAGATTTTATTGAACGAAATAAAAGAAATGAGGAAAATTAAATTATCTACGAACCCAATAACGTGTGCATGAATACAGTGAGTCCAATGGCTAACGGTTTATCAGCCTCAGTAACACTTCTGAAACATAAAGATATGAAATAAATTATTAAGGAATGCATGTTTTATACACTTGATTTAAATAGCCTTCTGTATATAAAAACCTAATCTTACGCATAAACGTGTG
Organism: Sinotaia quadrata; assembly: GCA_028829895.1. Classification (NCBI taxonomy): domain Eukaryota; kingdom Metazoa; phylum Mollusca; class Gastropoda; order Architaenioglossa; family Viviparidae; genus Sinotaia; species Sinotaia quadrata. The sequence continues at coordinate 56,882,029 of CM054178.1, read as the reverse complement.
TATGCCTGTTAGATTGTATCTTCCATCTATTTATCTATCTATCTATCTATCTATCTATCTATCTATCTATCTATCTATCTATCTATCTATCTATCTATCTATCTCTCTCTCTCTCTCTCTCTCTATCTATTTATCTATCTATCATCTATCTATCTATCTATCTTTCTATCTATCTATCTGTTTGTCTGTCTATCTATCAATCCATCCATCCATCCACCTATCCATCTATCTATCTGTCTGTCTGTCTGTCTATGGAGGTATGTATTTTTCCATAATGTCCAAAGTGCGTATATCTCTCTGACTGTTTTCTTCAGCTGTGAATTATCCGTACACCAGAAATTTACTCACCGCTACATTTGGTTTTCATTTCACTCACGTATTTATGCATTCATCCATCTATCCATCCTTCCATCATTCCCCTTTTCTGTCAGATTATATATCTTGTGTTCTAGTACTCATTTCTGTCACCGCTGTACTCTAGGGCGACTTTGTAATAATGAATCATATCAATATTAGCATTTAGTTATGATATAAAACATCTACAAGTGTTGATGCAGAGTATGGGCCAGTGGTTGTTTATACATATCTGCAACTTTTAAACCAGTACTCGAGTGCGCAGAGGTCAGTTCGGCTCACGGCTATCACTAAGTTATTAATAATAGGTGTGGCCTATAAATAGATGTAGAGACGGATAGAGAACAAGATATAATCATGAGACTATCACTACAAGTTACAATAAAATACAAACAAAGAATTTAAGCCGATTCGCTATTGCTTAGAGGTCAGGGTTCCACTGTTCTACTGAACAATAACAACATCCCTACCCCACGGCTACTAATCACTCAACAGATTAATTTTCCTCTCCACCCTTGTTCATTGTGGACTTTACTTCCAAAAATAAACTTTATGAAATATTTTAAAATCACAAATACCATCTCATTTAAAAACTTTTCGATAGAGTAGTAATGTGCATTAAAGTGAAGAGTCATTATTTGTATAAATTCTGTATTTTAATATTCTTGAATTCCATAGGACCAGTATTTATAAGTACACTTGCCAACATATCATTAATTATCATTGCGTCCATACCTGCTTCCCCTACAAATGAAGAGAGTCTGCAAACGAGGCACTCAAGATTTAAAGATACAGTTAACTAGGAAATAGGGCAGTTGACTTGTTACTATATGTTTGATGTTAACTAGGAAATAGGGCAGTTGACTTGTTACTATATGTTTGATGTTAACTAGGAAATAGGGCAGTTGACTTGTTACTATATGTTTGATGTTAACGAGGAAACAATGAATTGACTTGTTGCTAACGGGGAAACAGGGTAGTTGACTTGTTGCTAAAGAAGAAATAAGGCATTTGACTTGTTGCTAAAAAGGAAACAGGGCAGTTGACTTGTTGCTAACAAGGAAACAAGGCAGTTGACTTGTTGCTAAAGAAGAAACAGGGCAGTTGACCTGTTGCTAAAGAAGAAACAGGGCAGTTGACCTGTTGCTAAAGAGGAAACAGGGCAGTTGACTTGTTGTTAAAGTGGAAATAAGGCAGCTGGGCAATTTATCTGATACTAATAAGATATCGGTAACGATACCTGTTTCTAAAGAGAATTATGGGTAATTTTTAGGCTGCAAACTTGGCAACTTATTTTACCTTGACATAAATACTGGGCAGTATTATGGATCTGATAAAAATGTGGCAAATTTAGGATGTTAAAGAGGAAAGTGGGTAATTTCAGGATTTTAATGAGGAAAGTGGGCAATTTCAGGATGTTAATGAGGAAAATGGGCAATGTAATTTATTCTCACAAAGAAACTGAGCAACTAACCTATTCGGAATAGGAATCTTGGCAATTTACCTTTTGCTAAGCAATCAACCTTACAAAGAGTGAGTATTGAATATTTTACCACATCTAAGGCTCATACGTAAAATTGTACCAAAATAAAGCTATAAAACTGGATATGTAATGTAAAGCTGTTCATTTTGCTCACAAGTCAATCAAGCCAGAAAAATGGATGTTTAATTGTACTGTACCTGATGCTTACAAGTAAATTATACAATAAAGCTAAACAGCCGTTTGTTTAATGTACTGTTATTATGATATGTAAACTGCACAATAAATAAAGCAAAATGGATGTTTAATGTAGCTCACAGGTAAACTGCATAATAAAGCAATACAACTGTATCTTTAATGTACTGCTATTCCTTATGATGATAAATAAACTATACAATAAAACATAGATGTATATTGTAGTACTGTATCTGATGCCTGCAAGTAAACTGTACAATAAACAAAAAAACCCCTTGATGTTTAATGTATTGCTGTTCCTTATGCTGACAAGTAACCTGACAATAAACAAAAAACCAAAAAAACCCTGCATGTTTAATGTGGTAATATATCTTATGCCCACAAGGAAGATGTACAATACACCAATGAAACTACAAGAAAACTGTACAATAAAGCAATAAAATTGGATGTTTACGGTACCTGATGCCGACAAGTAAACTGTACAAACAAAAAAAACTAAATGTTTAATGTAGTAGTGTATTGATGTTCACAAGTAAACTCTACAGTAAACCAACAAAACAGTATGTTTAATGTAGTACTGTACATGATGGTCACAAGTAAACTGTAAAATAAACAATACACCAGGATGTTTAATGTAGTACTGTACCTGATGCTCACAATGAAGGTGGGCATCATGATGAGCGTGCCACAGAAAGAAAAAAAAAAGTTCGAGATGAGGTATGGATACAAAGTTTTACAGTCTGACGTGCAAAATCCAGGCGTTGCCTCTGAAATTGTTCCAGCGCCATCTTTTGGCATTTTTACACAGGTGCAGTTACTAAAACCCTGGATAAAACACATAGAGAGCAATGTAATTTTATTTGGTTTTCGTTCCATTGTGAATACTGTATACACCATTTTGTTTCTGTTCTTTTCTAGACATATTGACAAGTGTATGAGATCTGAATTTCCTTTATTTTCCTAATATATTTCCCAGTAAACAGGCGAAATAGTGAATCTGATGTTTTAAAGCGTTTGTTGTATCTGAAGAAATATAGAGTCTTACAAATCTAGGCGTTACATGATGTGCGTTTACCTCGTTACAATGTGTGTTCACCGAAGTAACGTGCGTGTTCACAGTACTATAATGTGTGTGTTCCCAGTGTTACAATGCGCGTGTAATGTGCATGCAACGTTACAAGGTGGATATTCACAGTACTATAACGTTGCGTGTTCACAAAGTTACAATGTATGTACTTACCGTGTTACAACATGCACATTGATGTTACAATGTGTGTGCTCACTTGTGTTACAACGTGCGTATTGATAAATGTTACGCGTGTGCTAACCGTTTTTGCAACATACGTGTTCACAGTGTCACAGGGTGTGTATTCACATTGTTACAACATAGTGACATGATCAAAGTGTTACGGCGTGTGTCTTCACCGTACTAATCAATATAAAAATGAAATCATTATTCTTTTTGTATCATTGACTAATAATAAAACTAATTATACAAATGAAATCTTTATTCTTTTGTGTCATTGACTAATAATAAAGCTAATTATACAAATGAAATATTTATTCTGTTGTATAATTGACTAATAATAAAGCTAAATATAAGAATAAATATATTTTAATCAAATATAATGATCAAAACATTATTATTGTCATATCTAATAATAATGGTAAGTTATTAAAAGAAATAATAAATGTAGTCAACCAAAAGTACACCTTTTCTCTTTCATATACATTAAACTTATAATAAAGACAATTTATTATAAGAAATAGTAGTTTTAATCAATATAAATTATAAACATTATTCTTTATAATATGTTAATCTAATGATAAGAACTTATTAAATGAATACAATTTTAATGTCGAATTTTGACTTTTCGTTACAAGATAAAATTGTAAACTTTATTCGTTGTAATTTTTCAAGCTAATATTAATAAAATTCATAATTATTATCTTAAACTATAATTATATAATAATACATTATTGAAGAAAACATTATTTATTAACTTAATATTACCAGTAATTTTCTTTCTTTTAAAAAAATGATCAGGACACTTATTGAATTTGAATTTGATGTAATCATTATCCTTTATGTAAGATATATTATTTGTCAGTGATTTTGATTAATAGAGCAAATGTTTCTGAATTTGAACTTGATGTCATCATTATCAAAATTCTAAATAGAACACTTTCTGGTGATTTTGATTAAATATAGCAATTGCTCGTGAATTTGAACGTGAAGACATCGTTATCCTTTACATAAGCTAGAAAACTTTCTAGTGATTTTGATTAAATGATTAGTATTACTTCCAAATACTTTTCGTAAAATTTTAAAACAAAAATTATTATTTCGATAAAACCTAGTTGTTTTCTTGAGAATGGAATTAAATGCACTTTGTGAAGGTCACATAATGGTTTATGTAGCCCACACCCACCCTCCTTTAAAAATAAACTGCATGTAAACCTACTTTCTAGAAAGGCTGACCCTTATCTCCAGGTTTGAAACATACCTGAATGTACCAGACAACTCACTAAACTAACCAATCAAAGTACAAGTTCTTAGCCCATGTGTATTTTAATGGAGTATCGACACATTATCTTTGTTGACTTTGACGAGTATTGCACCACAAAGCAATACCAGAGTAGAATGTCCCAAATGCCAAAGACTGGTTCAATGGACTGCATATGGAACCCACCAGATGGACTTATTTGTTATGATTATTATGCCATTAAAAGAGTGCTATTTTGTATTTTAGCAAAATGTTATTTGTTTTGATTATTGTGCCTTTTGTACTATTTCGTATTTTAGCAAATGTTATTTGTTTTTATTATTATGCCTTTAAAAGCATATTATTTTGTAGTTTGGCAAAATGTTAGTTCTATGGCAATGTACATTCTTACTTTGCAAGAAGATATCGGCACATGGGAACAATGCTTTATACACCAAGTATCCTTATCGCTTGCAATCATTTACATGAAAACTGCACAACGCTTTACACAGCAAGTAACTTCCTTATCGCTTGCAATCCTTTGAATTGAAACTGAACATCATTTTACACACCAGGGCCACATATCTACTTGCAATAGATACTATTGATATTGATGCTAAATTTATGATCATTTTTTAATTAAAGCTTTAATTTTGAATGATTAGAAAGTAAAATACCACTCCAGTGTATTTGCATGTAAACGTGGCCGTGTTGGAGTTTTCCTTCAGAATTATACACACCTCTCTTTCGTTAATTGGATTTAAAATTCCTTTATTTTCTTGTATTCTTACAATTGAACGACAAATTTCTATTATTCATCCACTCATGCTCGTTACATGAATATTAATTTACACGAACACCACAGTGCATAAAATCTTATCTAGATTTACTTTTTAAAAATAATTACTTGTGCAAACTTACTGCAAAGTCTTTATACGCTTGTTCATTACGACACATTGTATTGGTAATTTCGTATTTCAGAGGAAAGTTAAGAAAAAGAAAGATAATTTCAGTATATCAAAATTAGTTTACATAATGCATAATTTAAATGCTGAAATCAGAAAATTAATAATCTTCGATGTACCATTTTCCTTTGTTCAGAACAGCCCGCGTGACAAGGGGAAAAATAGGTCACGCCATCAGCACCGCATGTGGGGAAAAAACGCGTGCTGTCACACACACAGCTCCGTTGGCACTCGTTGAAAGTTAAATTGGCATCAGCAGTTGTTCTGTATGAGAAAACAACATTCAATGTTAAATTGGCATCAACAGTTGTTCTATATGAGAAAACAACATTCAATGTTGAATTGGCATCAACAATTGTCCTGTACGATATTCAATGTGGCATCTACACTTTTCCTGTACTCTATTGAATGCTAAATTGACATCACTTGTTTTCAGTACGATAAAAACGACGTTTAATGTTAAAGTGGCATTAATGGTTTTCTTATTAATAAAAAAAAGACATCAATAACAGCTTTACTGTATGAAAAAATTGTTTTGCTTATTTTACCGTACCAGTGACAATGTAAATAATTTGAAAACAGTAAACAAAAAATTCAAATACCACAGAAAATTACTCTTACTTTCTTTGATCACATCTTGAAAACCGCGAAATACAGAAAATAAAAAAATAAAAATGGGAATGCGCATAAACAGTGTTGCTATGGAAACACCACTGTTTTGCTTCCGAATACCTTACAAATATCTTCACTTTTTTGTATTTGTTTACTTACATCTTTAACAATAACTTATGTAATTATTTAAAAATGAAAAAAAAACTGCAGCTATTCCATTTGTATTTATATTATAGTCAGATTATGAAAGATGTCTTATACCTCACGACTTCTGTTAGTTGGACATACACGTTTTGTTTAAAGTATGGAAATATATATCTGTACTATTTTTTATAAGAACATAAACTCAGTGAAATATCAATGATAATTTCTCACATTTATATAACTATTGGTGACTTCTAATATTGGAGAAAATGTCGATAATAAGTATATAATATTGATTACAATTGATTACAATTTTAGAGACCAATTATAAGCAGACAAAAACAATCTTCAATAAGAGATTTCAAAGTGATAATCTCAAACTACTCGGCAAAGGCACTTCTTGGTAACTACTCTCAACACGATAATTACAAAGTGCTGTCAAGGGCGCTCTTTGCTAACAACTCTCAACATGATAATTACAAAGTGCTGTCAAGGGCGCTCTTTGCTAACAACTCTCAACATGATAATTACAAAGTGCTGTCAAGGGCGCTCTTTGCTAACAACTCTCAACATGATAATTACAAAGTGCTGTCAAGGGCGCTCTTTGCTAACAACTCTCAACATGATAATTACAAAGTGCTGTCAAAGCCACTCATTGGTAACTACTCTCAATATGATAATTACAAAGTGCTGTCAAAGGCGCTCTTTGCTATCTGCTAACGAGTCGATAATGCGTACAATGTGGTCAAAAGAATTCCTCAATACCTGCATTCAAACTGACAAGTATGGGCGAACACATTCATTAAATTTTGCTTTCAAACTGATAACTGACAAGTATGGGCGAACACATTCATTAAATTTTGCTTTCAAACTGATAACTGATAAGTGTGGGCAAAGGCACTCTTTAGTATTTGCTTTGATTCTGAAATACATAAACACACTTTGCAGTTTCTGTTTCAAGACAGGTAATCCAAGAGAGTGTACAATGAGAGGCATTTATCCTATACTTATAATTCAGAGCGTGAACAAAGGCATCAACACGAGTTGTGCCAAACGGATAGCAGAATGTTTTGAAATAGATCTATAACATATATCATAATAAGGATACATATAATGAAAGACGATCAGACCACTTCTAATACAGAGAACCCCAGACTACGAGGACTCAAGCCCCTTGAGAATTTCCTCGTTGACAAAGCTGATAGCAAGAGACGTTAGAGAAGGGATTATCTGGATGATAACGTCAAATACACAACTCACCCAGTGGCCACACCCATGCTAATGGTCGGCTGCTTGCATCCCAAGAAAAATCCCAAGACGACCAGGAATAACGAGACAGTGGCGGTACCAATCATCATCTTCAGACATTTCCTGGGCGGGAACTTGTAGTGGGACGTTATAATGCCCCCGGCCAGGTTCCCCACTAACGCAGCCAGAATTGTTGTGACGCCTGCAAAGTAAATGTATATTTATAAAACGTTTTATTGTTATCTCCTTTTTTTTCCTGAAAGCGACATCACAAAACTTTGTCTTTAGGACATGCATGGGGTAGTAAACAGACAGTTTCATTGCAATTTGGAATTAAGTTTTAATAATTTTATTGCAGTCTAGCAATACTACTTTTTGTAGAATTAAATAATACATTGTTAAAATAAAAAATTAAAATATGTAATTACTGATTATTTTTAAAATTAAAGTTACCGTATTTTTCTTCCAGTTATCTAAAACGTGTATTATTCCATTTATTACACTAGATCGCCCGCCATTTCTTTTATTTTGTCAATCTACAAAGTGTAGCAATGAGAAACATGACAGAGAAAAGATATCAAGGAGTTCACTGTGCATGATTTAATAATTACTAGAATAGCATGGATTGTCTTGTTTAAGCTACTGTATAAATTTTATTATTACCAGACATACTATAAATAGTAGAGATGCGCAATGTTACACGGACAATAAATGTCGTCATAAAAAAAAAGTAATTCTATTAAAATTATTCTACCTCCACTTTACCCAAAAATATAACTAAAATGGATTTGTGGCAACGGTATCCATAAAATTGACTTAAATACATACTTTATTAGCAAACTATTTTGCTCAGTTAATTCCTAAGACATTTTATTGTCTAAGAACAAATTTATGAATTTCACACCGATCATAATGTTTGCCTGCCACGCTGGTATAAAAAACTGTGTCTCTAAGTATTTGGGCGTGAACGCTGTCAATCCAATGCTACCAAAAAGTCCCACGCAAATTGCCAAGATAACCAGCATGTAGATTGGATTCGTCAGAAGTCGCCACATACAACACGCGAACTCTGCACAGAAAATAAACATTTTTTTTCTACCCGATCAGGGCACAGTGTCTGTGTACATTGATTCTATAATGACCTTAGAAGAACATTAACTCTGTCATGATTGAATATAGAGAGAGTACTCTCCCTTCCATAGGAAAAGTAACAAATTCAAGCAGGGAACTCTGCATACATCTAAGCTACTGTGTCAGAGTGAGGCGTCGAAATCAAGTAAAACTATAAATAATAAAATGTATCAATTGTTTTTGATTCACTATGCTCATTTATGTTGGTTTCAGTAATTTACATTCCCCATTGCTTTCCACTTTATATATCGGGGTTGGTTGGAATAATTTACATTCCCCATTGCTTTCCACTTTATATATCGGGGTTGGTTGGAATAATTTACATTCCCCATTGCTTTCCACTTTATATATCGCTGTTGGTTGGAATAATTTACATTCCCCATTGCTTTCCACTTTATATATCGGGGTTGGTTGGAATAATTTACATTCCCCATTGCTTTCCACTTTATATATCGCTGTTGGTTGGAATAATTTACATTCCCCATTGCTTTCCACTTTATATATCGGGGTTGGTTGGAATAATTTACATTCCCCATTGCTTTCCACTTTATATATCGCTGTTGGTTGGAATAATTTACATTCCCCATTGCTTTCCACTTTATATATCGGTGTTGGTTGGAATAATTTACATTCCCCATTGCTTTCCACTTTATATATCGGTGTTGGTTGGAATAATTTACATTCCCCATTGCTTTCCACTTTATATATCGGTGTTGGTTGGAATAATTTACATTCCCCATTGCTTTCCACTTTATATATCGCTGTTGCTTGGAGAAGAAAAGTGATCATTGAGATCGGAAGCTGTGACGCACGCCACTTAGTTAATGAACATTATTATTATTATTATTTAATCTTTCATAACCAATTACAAGTGATCATAATCTTAATTTATTTTATTAATGATCCTCCAACAGACAATACTGGCCTATCACTTGGGGGATATATAGGGCGCTGTAAACGTTTTTTCTATTCCGCAACATAAAACATTTACAGTCACACAACGTTTCCTTGAGTGGAAAACGTTTTACTAAAGGAGAAGACAAATCCGACTGTAATCTATATTTAGTGAGCCCCCATCCACCCACTTTCTTCTCCAACCTAAGATTATCAATATGCGTAAGAAGGTCAATAAATCTAACAATAAATTTATTAAATGAACAATCAAATATACATATGACAATTACAATGAAATAGATTACTTGACATTATATCCACGAAATCACATTCAGTTAGATTTGTCTCAATACGTTTTGCCAAATACTCATTAAGACAACTTTGTACCTTCGTGTATATACTAGAGAACAATAGATTAAGCTGTTAACCCAAATGTACTTACCTACACATTATCGTAAACGTTAAATATAATTATGTTAAGTGTATGAGCAATTTACGTTTTATGTTTTCTTTCCACACCCATCTGACCCAACAATCCCGTCTAGATATGCTGCCAAGACCACAGAATGATACCAACCCTTGAATTCATGCATAATATTATTCTTATGAATAGCTTGCATGCTAGCTTGCATCAGAGCGACGAGATGGGGTTGTGGTATGAACATTCGTGGAAAGAAAGAGATGGGAATGGCCGTGACAAGGGCAAACAACCCAAACACCAGGAATCCAAGCCACCAGGCACCGAGCCAGCGTGGGTCAAGGGGCGACATGTTGGTTTCTGAAAATATGCAAGATGATAAAAGGTTGACTTTTGAGCAATAAACAATTAATAAAAACGAATTCTTGTAATTTTCGTATTTAATTCTGTAATGGATGTATTGATTGTTAACCATTGCAGCAAGGATCCAAAAATAATTACGTTTATGATCTTATTACCCAAAATAAGCTAGCCACGTTTTCAAAATTGCTAAATAAATCTTAGTTCATGCTTTTGTCTTAAATTTTAATGTACGTTTAACCTGATAAAGTACCAATGTTTTACGTTTTAATATTAACATTATCATATCAACACCTTTCATTAACAAAAGTGCTACATTCCGCATTACATCAAAAGTGACATAATGATCCGTCTGACATAACAGTAATGTACTGACTTCCAGAAGACGAGTAGATGACTACAATTACAAATAATGACAGAGTACACTTTCTAAAGTATGATAATATAATATCATACCTTCCAGTGTGATGTATATTTTTGTGAAAAAACCACCCAGTATAAACGCCAAGACATGGCCGAATATTCCAACACTTGTTAGGATTCCTTTGGAAGCCAAGACAAATCAAATTATAATGCTGCAAAGACAGTTATATGTATTTCGATCAAATACAACCATACGACAAAACAAGTTATAGTGTTGCTCTGTGTGGGATGTTGGCTCACCTTCTCACGATTATATTAAAATTATAAGAGATAAATATGTCTGAACCAATAACAATATTTTACAATTTGTAAGAATAATTTAAATAATAATAATAATAGTTCGAATTGTATTACTTTAAATCATTTTAAATGTAGTGATTTCAAACTCGTAGCACTTCAAACATATAACATTTAATTAAGTTACTCACGGTTTTTCCACCCCCCTCAGTTTATATAATCTTCTATCTAATTTGTCATGACTTTGGTCGCTATAAGTAGACATAATGTATAATTGTCCATAAGAGCAGATTGCAATACTGGCTGATGGACTTTAGGACTGGATATGGAGAGTGGTCACTCAGGGTTGGGGAAATCTGGTCAACAGATGTCAGAAAGTTTAAAAGGTGTAAGTTAGAAAAATCAAAGTTAGACTGTCTTGGACCCACACAAGCGTCTCCTACAGTGATATAACTCCTGTAGTAATATTTATCACCCACACAAGCGTCCCCTAAAATGGTATAACTCCTGTAGTAATATTTATCACCCACACAAGCATTTCATACAGTGGTATAACTCCTGTAGTAATATTTATCACCCACACAAGCATTTCATACAGTGGTATAACTCCTGTAGTAATATATATCACCCACACAAGCATTTCATACAGTGGTATAACTCCTGTAGTAATATTTATCACCCACACAAGCATTTCATACAGTGGTATAACTCCTGTAGTAATATTTATCACCCACACAAGCATTTCATACAGTGGTATAACTCCTGTAGTAATATTTATCAGACTGCATGAAATTATACGTTTGTGCACTTGTGGAAAATCATAATTTTACAAGTTCGGTAATTGCCAGCAAATATATGCAAACTGCGACTTCGTGTTAAATGTGCAAAGCTCAGATATCAAGCAAATTGTTAGTGCACTTTATGTGACGAATGCACGACAACCATTCCTGCAGTATTCACAATTAACAAACAGAGTTATTCAATTATAATTTTGTTTACATATTTCATGAGACCCAAATTATAGTAGATTAACTTCATTGTTAATTTGTGAGATTCAAAGAAAGGTTGGAAAACCTATGTACGTGTTCAGTGAGACACAGAGAAAGTTGATAAAACAGATACCTATTCAATGATACCCACTAAAATCGTAAACAAAGCTACGTACTTATTGAATGAAACCCCAAGAAAAGTTCACACACCTAGATACTTATTGAATGAGAGCCAAGAAAAGTTCACACACCTAGATACTTATTGAATGAGAGCCAAGAAAAGTTCACACACCCAGATACTTATTGAATGAGACCCAAGAAAAGTTCACACACCTAGATACTTATTGAATGAGACCCAAGAAAAATTCACACACCTAAGTACAACGTCGTCTTTGTCTTAGGTACGTTGTCGTCAATGTAGGTGCCGACGAAAGGTAGACGAGCCGACTTTGTTACACCTTGCACGATCATACCGGCCGCTATACAGACAATGGCAAACACCTGTACGTCATGCGACACGGCGATTGCTTCCCGAGGTTCGTTTCCAGTGCACTGACTATCCACCATACTGACTGAAGACACATTCAATCTCCACGACTCATCATACGCGGTCATGTCCATCGGCTTGCATAAAGATACGCGAAGTCTGTTGCTCGAGTTGCTGAAGGAAGACGTGTTTCTTGAATTTAGATCTGCAGCGGATGGGAGACTGGCTCTCGTTACAAAAAATGGGATAGTACAAATCAGTCCTGAAATTCCAAACAGGACAGTGAAAATAGCCATGGCGCGAGGGATGTGAACGCGTCTAGAGAGGTAGGACATGAAGAGAGTGGTGAGAAGGAAGCCAATTTCGTTGCAGCTGATGAGAAAACCGCTGATAGAACTGCTGAGGCCAAACTGTTTTTCCAACGTGGTGATCTGTGAGGTGATGTAGGAGCCTAGGGTTGATGTAGACAGTCCTGCCAAACTGTACAATGCGGTGAACCAACGCATATTTATGCATGCCTGTTACATAAAGATTGAGAGTCAATAAATGAAAAAAAAAGAATAATAATAAATGATAACTCAGACTTTTAAGTATAATTACTGTGTAGTCCCAGATTCCTTCCTTCCTTTTTATGAAATATTATTGAAAAGTAAAATTAAGGCATGTTTATGAGCTGACTATGGAAAATTACGTAATGGAAATGTTACAAATTAGCTATATTGGCTGAATTTGACTTTAAAAATGTATATCTTCATCTAAATGACGTGATACGTTCAAAGGCAGTATAAGAAGACATAGCCTGATGTGACCTTGACAGACGTAGTGTACAATGCTTTCTAAATGATGTGGTCTCAAGAAAGGGGATATATAATAGAAGATCTTCACAAAAACAAATGTATAATATTATATGATCGTAACAAATGAGATGTAGAATATGATATAATTTTAACAAAGAGGTTGCATTTTATTAAACATTCATAACTACGTAGATCTGTAATATTATATATATGTTAATAAATAGATGTATAGTATTATATGGAACATAAAAGAGAAGAACTAGAAATAAGAAAAAGAATTGAGAAAAAGAAAAACTAGAAATAATAAAGGAATGTGAAATAAAAGAACTAGAAATAAAAAAATGAAGGTGAGAAAAGATTGCAGATTGAAAGTGAAGATAAAGATAAAAGATTAAAGATTGAAAGAGGGGTAGCATTCATTTGCCCAGTTAGAAGTCAATGATAAAAGAAACAGACAGCGTAGCTTAAATCAAGTGAAGATAGAGGAAGATAGCTTAAAGATAAGTGAGAAGACAGCTAAGGTTCAGGAAGCGAATATAAAATTTCATTTTCGTTCTTTCAATAAGAAAGAGGAAAATATTGAGGATTATGTACTTTGAACAGTGCATTGTAAGTTTAGGCCTATCAGAGGATTCACGGCCTAACCAGTTAGTGGCAGGCATAAAATGTCAAGTCAGTATGGCCTTCAATAGACTTTAGCTGGAACAAGCTACATATTGGGCTTATAAGGCAGAACTGCTAGTATACTTTAAGGTGACTAGTGAAATGTACAGAGAAAGGTTCCACCAGTTTAGGAGAGAGCAGACTGATACATTTGTTACAGACAGCTAAAGCTGCAGTACATTTTGATGATGTGATTATAGCTAGATGAGGTGAAATGTGACATTGGGAAAGATGTTAGGGATCACTTTGTGATTGACAAATTACAGACATCATGCCCACCAGCACTTTTAGCTTATGTTAAGGACAAACGACCAAACCATCTAACAGGATGGCTAGATGCAGCTGGCAGATATGAAGAAATATATGGGACACACGTTAATCTGACAGTTAGGCATAATTTTGATCCACACAATCCAGTTAATGAACAAATGATGCCTACATGACTAAGTGACAAGACAGATAATAAACTTAAAACGGGATCTTCTCTCACATCTCCTCCATTTAGTAAGATGAAAGATAGAGTACCCACACCTCATCACAACTGTAAGTCAAAAGTATTCAGAATGAACCAGTAGTGAGCTTTGTCAATAGCAAGCCAGGCCATATTAAACGTTATTTTCCATGTAACATAAATGTCATAAAACCAAGTGGTGCATCTCCTTTTAATGCATACACAAATGGACATTATGTTCCAGACCTCCGTGACACGGGTTGTGGATTAGGGTTAATAGCCTAGTGAAGGAAAGTGACTACACTGGACAGTTTCAAACAATCACTCTAGCCAAAGGTGTAAAAATAAAATACCCATTGTGAAGATAGACATAGATAGCAAGTATGTATGTGGATGCATTGAGGCTGTATGTCTAGAAACTTGTGTTGAAAGTGCTATTAAGTGATGTAAATACATTCTGAAAGGTGAGGACACCCCATATTTGCTCAACAATGTGTGTGTGCAATCTCACACACACGCAATTTGCAGCACACAAAGCTGAAGCGAAGGGCATGCATGAAGGTGTGCAAGATGAACCAGGAATGAAGTCTGAAGGTGATTCGCCAACAACATTGGCTGAAACTGTCAGTGGTGGGGCATCACAAGGAAGCCACACCAGACTCAGTCATGGCAGGGCAGATAATTGTTTCTGACAGTCAGACTGGAAAAGGCCTTGCTCAGAGCAGCAAAATTGACAGGTGATACTCTAGAAAAATGTCGTGAGAACATCAAGTTCTCAGAATCATATGTGTTTAAATATTCCAGCAAAGCTATTGAGTTTAGCTGGAAGGATGGTCTCTTGATTCATAAACAGGAAGGGATTGATAGCAGTCAGATTGTGTTGTGTTTTGCTCATGACCCACCCACTACTCATGATTTAGGACCAAGCTAAACTTTACCCTCTTTGGAGGATAAGGTTTACTGGCCAGGTATGACGGGGGACCTCACTTGGTACTTTCAGCCATGTGATATATGTCAGCACATGAATAGAAAGATGGAACGAATGGTTCTGCTAGGTGAAACCCCGACAATTTATATTCCTTTAAAGCATATAGCTGTTGATCTCAGTGGAGAATTTGTGCCCTCGTCAGGTCGAGGCCACAGATGGATTCTCATTGTTATTGATTATGCTTAGTGATACCCTGACGCAGTTGCCCTTAGTTATGTTAGTACCATGTTGGTAGAAAATGCACTTTTCACCATTTTCTCACGAATGGGATTTCAAGAAGAAATCTTGTCTGATAGGGAGACTCAATTCATGAGTGAGTTAATGAAAGAGATTAATCAAATATTGAGAGTAAAGCAGTTTAAAATTACTTCTTACCCCGTATGTGTAATGGTTTAATTAAAAATGTGAATGATACTCTTACCAAGTCCTTGAGAAACCTGGTATGCTAGTCGTGGTCTTGAAAGAAGGAATACACTAAACTTGGTATGCTAGTCGTGGTCTTGAAAGAAGGAATACACTAAACTTGGTATGCTAGTCGTGGTCTTGAAAGAAGGAATACACTAAACTTGGTATGCTAGTCGTGGTCTTGAAAGAAGGAATACACTAAACTTGGTATGCTAGTCGTGGTCTTGAAAGAAGGAATACACTAAACTTGGTATGCTAGTCGTGGTCTTGAAAGAAGGAATACACTAAACTTGGTATGTTTGTCGTGGTTTTGAAAGAAGGAATACACTAAACTTGGTATGCCAGCTGTGGTCTTGAAAGAAGGAATACACTAAACTTGGTATGCCAGCTGTGGTCTTGAAAGACGGAATACACTAAACTTGGTATGCCAGCTGTGGTCTTGAAAGACGGAATACACTAAACTGGGTATGCTAGTCGTGGTTTTGAAAGAAGGAATACACTAAACTTGGTATGCTAGTCGTGGTTTTGACAAAACATATAAAGGTCTCTGTAGATGGCATTTATTAATGAGAAGTGAGAGAGTGCAAAATATTGTATACTTTGTCATACAATTTACAATCAGCGAAAGGCTTGTAGAGATATAAAATTTGCAATCAGCGAAAGGTTTGTCGAGATATACAATTTGCAATCAGCTAAAGGTTTGTAGAGATATACAATTTGCAATCAGCGAAAGGTTTGTAGAGATATACAATTTGCAATCAGCGAAAGGTTTGTAGAGATATACAATTTGCAATCAGCGAAAGGTTTGTAGAGATGTATAATTTGTAATCAGCTAAAGGTTTGTAGAGATATGCGATGTGTAATAAGAGAAAGCTTGTAGAGATATACAAAATGTGATTCGCAAGTAAATAAAGTGTAAGTTGTGAAGTGACGTTTACATAGAAAATGAATTAAAAACAAATACTATTGTGCGATGAACGAAATTAAACAAAGAATAGAGCTTTACAACAACAATACAAGACAGAAAAACTACGTTTCGCATAATATGTTACATGTTAGTCAATACGAAAAACATTGCAGCTGTTGTTACAACAGCGTTTGAAAGAAACAAATTCATACATCTTCATACAATATTTAAAATTCAAAACATTGTTTGAATTTCATTCAATGATTTTAAATGTACAAGTGCACATTGCTTTATTTGTTCAATAAGCAAATTAAATTTTAGGAATTACGACCAACAACCGAATGCCTTCTTATATAGTATACCTATTCTAATTAATTAATATTTGTTCCTTTACCTGCATAAAAGATGGCCGACATTTTCCAATGCCGCAGTAGATTGATTCCTGTTCATTAACTTCATCTCTTTCTAAAACTGAAGGCCCTGTTTGCTTCTCTGTTGCCATTTAATTAATTTTTTTGTGTGAAGTTGCTCGTCCTCGTTTTCAGCGCGTCTGTATGCGTATTGCAATCCTATTTTCGAGTGTTTGTGTAGTTGTGAAATCTGTGCTTTTCTTACGACAGCCTAAAAGAGTAAATAGAGAAATACACCATTCTTATAAAGACAAAATCCAAACAAATCCTAAAGGCACATGTATACTATAACCATAAAATAAACAAACGAAACCTCATCGAGATTAAACTTTAGTGCACTAAATACCTCATTTAATACTGACTCCAATAACCTCATCGAGATTAAACTTTAGTGCACTAAATACCTCATTCAATACTGACTCCAATAACCTCATCGAGATTAAACTTTAGTGCACTAAATACCTCATTCAATACTGACTCCAATAACCTCATCGAGATTAAACTTTAGTGCACTAAATACCTCATTCAATACTGACTCCAATAACCTCATCGAGATTAAACTTTAGTGCACTAAATACCTCATTCAATACTGACTCCAATAACCGAAGTCATCCAACATAACGAAACATTCGTATCATTCATTGCAAATACTAATTCAATGAAACATTATATCATTCACGGCACACGTCAACACAGTGAAACATTTATATCATTCACGGCACACATCAACACAGTGAAACATTTATATCATTCACGGCACACATCAACACAGTGAAACATTTATATCATTCACGGCACACATCAACACAGTGAAACATTATATCATTCACGGCACACATCAACACAGTGAAACATTTATATCATTCACGGCACACATCAACACAGTGAAACATTTATATCATTCATGACACACGTCAACACAATGAAACGTTCATATCATTCATGGCACACATTAACACAATACAACAAATGTATTATTAATAGCACACATTAACTCTGTGAAACATATATGGTTCATTGCACATTTCAGCATAAAGACACAGTAATCTCAATGATTGCAAACTCCAATCTAATAGTACAATTATTTTACAGTCCTTGCGAAATTTGACGAGGAGTAACTATCTCAATCATTCCAAATTCTAACATAAGGGAGCAATTATCTCAAAAGTCATTGCGCATTCCAACATAATTGAACAATTATCTCAGTCATTGGGAATTCTAAAATACTTGTTGCATGACAGTTGAAGTTTAACGACCCTGCCCCAATATCAGGATTTCGAAGTTGAGGGTTACACCTATATTGGAACAGATTGGCTGCCTAATCCATCTTCCGGTCTATAAATTTAATTGCTCCAGTGATTATGGATTAGCGTAATGTGCTCAGGTTGGAAAGTTATCTTTACTTGACTGATTGTAATATAAAGATCATTCTCATTCACATGACTTTCCCCTACTAACTCGCTTCGGTCATTCTGACAATCAAACCAAGATAATTACTTAAGATAACAAAGTGAAATTTAATAGTTTACAATTTAATACAAAAACAATAATCGATTTGCGAAATAATGTACATAGGGCCTTCCGAGACCGCCTAATCTGTATGCACACAAGTCTATAGTTTTAGTTATGAACACAGTTCAGAAAGGTTAGTTGGCTGAGAGTGGTTTACTCAGCTTTGTTCTTTGTCAATCAAGACTGTACGCGTCGCCCCGACATGAACACGGTGATCATTGCGCCCCCTTCCGGCTGTCTGATACGATGTTCACACCGGGGTCAAAGATTGAGGCCTAGCAGTCAGTTTATTCATAAGGCTAACTTTAAAGCCTGGAATAAAACCCGCTGGAAAGAAATATCCCATTTCTGATCAGGATCAATATAGATGTGTCTATTATTCGCAGGGGTAGCAATTGTTAATTGGACTTCAACAGTAATGAAACATGGAATAAAATATTCCAAAATATACTCTTATGAGTTATAATTTATAAATCAAATAATCACAGTACATCTTTGAACATTTGAACATATCATTACACATTCTGAATGCTACTGCAGATCAAATAAGCATTATTTAAATCAACAGATCTACAGAAAATAATAGGCCTACACATTATCTCCAGCCTATACATTTTAAAACAATGTATATAGAATATTCTGAAAAATCTATGTGTTTTTATCTTCTGTCGGTTGCAGGAAACCATGAATCTACTGGTCCTTGGACATTGGCGCATCTCAAGTGGATACAGGTAAGGTTTTATCCATCCTATGTATATTCTAATCACACCAACCAACTCTTTCGTAAATCCAAACTGAGTCCGAGGCAAAACATACTTCTCTATGTGAACCGCAAACGCGTTATTTCCGCTGACACCCATCGCTCAGCGGTCAGTCTAAAATATTTAGAATATGCGAAAATAAACCCAGTATTTTTCTCAGCGAGCATTGGATTTAACGGCCCTGTTCACGTCATAGATAAAATGAAGAATAATATACAGTATGGAAAAATGGAATGCATCAATGTTTAGAAAATTAAATGAGCATAATTTGTCTCAACCAGTGACATACTGTAGCAATTATTTCATTCCATGCAAATACTGGTATAATGAATCACTCATATCATTCATTTAAAAATCAAGTAATGGAAGACATTTTTTTTATTCAAATCATAAAATAGAATACTTGTTTTTTAATCCATGAAGGGAAGGAAACAGTCATCACATTCATTACAAATTCTACCATAACAGAGCTTTCATATTTCATTAAGTACAGAAACATTACAATGTACTCAAATTTTACTCAGTGAAACACAAGCTAACACTCGTATTTCATTGACTATGAAACAACATTGTAACTAAACAGTCTATGCTTAATTATAAAATTCAATATAATTTTGCACTCCTTTGTCACTCATTAGCCGCTAGCATAAAATTACAATTCAAACGTCAAGAAGTATTAAACTCTAACTTGAAATTCAAGTATTCACGCCTCATGAAGTATTAAACTCCAACACAAAATAGAAGAATGTATGTGTCCTGAAATATTAAAATGGAAATTTAATATTCATTCATGCCTCTTTCATCAAACAACTCACGAAATACTCATTTCAAACAGAAGTAGAATTATAAACTGAGACGTGAGTACTATCCCTGAGCACTAAGCGATTGTGTTATATCAGTTCTATATGTCAATGCTTGTAAATTCCTCGAAGTAAAATATTCAATTTATTTCTGATACGAGTTACTTGTCGCTTGTATTGTTGCTGATGTGGGTTCAATTTTATTGTATACTTGATATATGTGTGTCATTTATTAAATTACTAATGAGATAACAATACAGTCGCAATTGCTCTGAGGCAAACTTTAGTGTTACTTGATTGGTCGGAGCTTAAGTATAGGCCTACTCACCGAGTGTTGAAAAATGACCTGACTGTAAATATATTCACTAAGTGTTTA
This sequence comes from Sinotaia quadrata, assembly GCA_028829895.1. Lineage (NCBI taxonomy): Eukaryota > Metazoa > Mollusca > Gastropoda > Architaenioglossa > Viviparidae > Sinotaia > Sinotaia quadrata. The sequence goes on along the minus strand of CM054178.1, from coordinate 56,861,536 downwards.
AAATTGATCTTACTTTAAATATTCTCACTGAGTGTTGAAGATTGATTTCGCTTTAAATATACTCACTGAGTGTTGAAGAATGATTTCGCTTTAAATATACTCACTGAGTGTTAAAGAATTATTTCGCTTTAAATATACTCACTGAGCGTCGAAAATGAATTGCCTGATGTAAATGATCGCTCCCTGACATAGGAAATATTTCAAGTTAGAATGGCGGACTTCACATTTGTACCAGTATATCCAAAGGGAAATAGGCAGATTTTAAAAAGATCTTCTCGGATGTGATCAACACCAATTGAGGACGCCGAGAGCTATCATTCGCACATTACTTCTGCACCTCAGTCCGCTAAGGTCAACAAATGTTGAACTTGTTAAATTTTAAGTTATTTCATAATAATTTTTCAGTAAATAAAAGATATACGCCTGGAATTGTGACGTCAGTGACGTGCGTAGGAAGGTTACCAAAGTAACCGATAGTAGAGATGAAAACGTAAGCAGCACTACAATTCCTATTAGAAGACGAGTCCTTATAATACAAGTTAGAAATCGTTCTTATTCGGGCATAAGTGAATGACTTTGGTCTCTACGTTTCGTTCACATCTCTAAGTTACTTTTCGTTCACATCTCTAAATTACATTACTTTCACATCTCCAAATTACCATACTTTCACATATCTAAATTACATTGCTTTCACATCTCCAAATTACCATACTTTCACTCCTCCAAATTACTGCACTCTCATGTAATTAACATATTTTAACCGATAGCTTTCTTAAATGATGTCCTTAATCTTTGATAAATTCTTAATACCAATTGACTTTTCAATTTAAATCATCTTTGGTACATTCTATGTGTTTACTGGATTTTCTCTTTTTGCATACTCGATTACTGAGTGGTTTCCACGTGACATGTGACGTTTTGTAGAGTGGGTGGTTACTGTGACAAATATATCTACCCGTTCCTTTATTTGTCACTTGTTTTTTTTATATTAATTATCCATATCTGTATTTTTTATATATGAAATACTCTTTTGTGATAAATGTGGAATTGTGGAAGAATGGAGTTATAAAGCAATAAACTAAGCTTAGTGTTAGTTCTCTGTTTATACTTTGCAGAAACAAGTAGCCCTTTTCTCCGTTTCCATTTCAACTTTTGATTTGAACCTCCTGGTTTACTGTTTGTAAACTGCTATGACCAACTGTGGTAAAGGCAGGAAGTGGTGTGAAAGTGTAAGAACGCACTACACTCTACTGATGTGTCATGGCAGGATATGCTGATGTCACGGGTATGAGAAAATATTAATATTTTTTCTCCCTCTAAGGGTCATCATACTCTAAATGATTAACGAATTAATTTACACATAGAAAGGAGTTAAAATTACCATTTTGTCAACAATGTGAAACCTAACACGGAAACACTAGCTGAGGAAGAGATAGGTAGCTCGTGCCTGGGAATGGAAAAGTGTAATTAACTTTCGAGGACTGCACGCCTTTACCCCTCAGTGGTTGTCGCCGCTATACCCTGGGGTGACTTTGTAATAATGACTTATATGAAATATGTGTAATTAGTTATGATACAAGACATCTACAAGTGCTGGTGCAGAGTATGGGTCACTGGCTGGATATGTATATCTGCAACTAGTACGCCGATATACTGGTACGTCGCCAATTTGGCTCCGCCCCCACTCATTTCTGAGAATTAATGTTTATCAGAGAAGAGAAGAAATGAGAAATGTAAGCAAAGAGAAGAAACAATAAACGTAATGAGATGAGAAGAAATGAGAAATGTTAAGAGAAGAGAAGAAATGAGGAACGAAATGAGAAGTAATGAGAAAACATAACAAGAGTTGAGAAATAGGCCTAACAAGGAGTGCAGCAAGAGAATGAAATAGTAGCAGCAAGGACGGCCGTATTTGGGTTCCAGGGAGCGAACCATGACGTCGACGGTGTTTTTGTGTATCATCAACCCCCCCCCCCCCCCCACAGCATGAGGAGAAAGTGACAATAACTATGTGAGTAGAAAAATACTAACTAGTGTAGGAATCTCAGAGCACATACACCTAAAATTTAAAACTACAGCTTAGAATCTTAATTAAGAATTAAACCTTAAATTAAAAAATATAAACTTTAAACTTAAGTCTACGATTATCAGTGAAGAATCATTTTAAGATTATTAAGGAAATGTTGATGTGACTATCTTGAAGATGTTGATGTGACTATCTTGAAAAGGACATGCAAGTCGAATGACATTGTTTTTCTTTTGAATTATTGAATTTTGATATAGGAGTGGTGGCTCCAGAACTTTTAAATAATGGCTGGTATTTTATGTTGAAAAATGCTTAGCCTATTTTAGAAGAAGTACTGCATGAAGAATCTTGAATTTTATTTCTTTTATTTTATTTCATTATTCTTTCTTTCTTTTCTTTCCCCCTAGCCCACAGGTGTGAGTTGTGAATGGCTGACTAACCAACGTGTGAGTTGAATATCGATGAAATGTTTCTAAAAACATTGACTGTAATGATGCAAATTCCAATTGCCCTTCTAATTATTATTTGATAATCAATTTATATTTTATTGGTATTCAACTATTAGAATTTGTTTATAAATGCCCATCTATTTGTTTCTGTAATCTGATAGAGGGAGAAGTGTGTGAACACCACACCATATTTTGGCTGCAGTTGGCTAGGAGTGTATGAAATCCACACCGTATTTTGGCTGCAGTTGGCTAGGAGTGTGTGAACACCACACCGTATTTTGGCTGCAGTTGGCTAGGAGTGTGTGAACACCACACCATACTTTGGCTGCAGTTGGCTAGGAGTGTGTGAACACCACACTGTACTTTGGCTGCAGTTGGCTAGGAGTGTCCTGAATGGAGTCATCACATCAGCATTTTTCCACCTCCATTGATTGAAAATCCCATGTCTAATCAGTATAGGTGTCAGTCTCTGAGTCAACCAGTAAGGCCAACACAAATCAGCCATAGTAAAAATATAGTTCTCCAAGGTTTCTATCAAGAAATTTCACTGGGAGTGAATTTCGTTCAAGCAGTATAGTCTGTGTGCGGCGGACTCGCTGGGAGTGAATTTCATATTTGTGTGTAAAGTTGGAGTTCTGTCCTGGCCATTAATTTGCCAGGAGTTAATTATTTTTATGTCTAAAGTTGGAGTTTTGTCCTGGCCATTAATTTGCCAGGAGTTAATTATTTTTATGTCTAAAGTTGGAGCTTTGTCCTACCATTAATTTGTCAGGAGTTAATTATTTTTGTGCATAGTTGGAATTCTGTCTGGCCATAAAATTCTCTTGAGTGTGTATTTTTTATTATCTATATTTTGTCGTCAATTTACTGGAGTGGATATTGTTATAACTGGATGAACTCGTGCTGTAGAAAATCACTAGGAGTGGATTTCAAAGTTGGAGTACTGTGTGTTAATTTGGAGTTTTGTCCCAGATGTTAATGCTGACTTAAGCCAAACTTGTTGAATTTTTACAGTGCATCTCAATGGACAGTTGTTGAGGTACTGGTACTACGTCTGTCCACTACAGCGCCATTGATGCTGGAATGGTATCTCGAAGTTCATAGAGTTTGGAGGCTGGGTTACAGTCTCAGTTGTCCCAGGCCCTCAAGTGCACTTGGAGTTACAGAGTGCCGATCAATATAAGGTTAAACTTTCTTAACTTCGGACTCGATAATGTTAACTAGTTTTACTTCTGCCAAACATGTAATTAATATTACTAAGCTGTTTACCCGACGACTGTAAATAGGTATAATGGGCTAAAGATAATTAATTGCAAAATAGTACTATAATTGATAAGTTTAATTAATTAACTACTGGCCGGTTATCAGACATCAAGTGATGTGCTCTGATTATATAATCATGAAATAAACAATCACCGCTAAATACAATGATGAGAAATATTACCGTTTAACATATATGATTAATTCTATTCATAGTAACCAAAATCGGGGTAGCTATACAAGCTGCATATGATTTTGAAGACAATCGGGTTGGCTACAATAAGGTCTTTTCCTCCTTATAGGATACTGAGTTTGTCGCTGAATTCGGGTGATCTGTTTCTTGCAAGTCTAGTACACAAAGCGACAAGTTTTGTGCTCTTTGTGGGGTCAAGGTGCTTGGGTTGGTTACCTTGAAAATGACCTTACTAGAACTTTTACCAAGCAGTGACAAAATGTCCAAGCCATCCCTCGTTCGGCTGACCGGGATAATGGCCAGTAATTAAATGCAGTTCAGTGGTTATTGTAGCGATGTCAGGCGGGTCGTGAGAGATGGCTTCTAACTTACAGATCTTTGCTAGCGACATTTCACATAGCCTCCAATCGTCTCGTGATACTTCACACTGAGACTATTGAAGGCTTGGACTTAGAGACTGACTGCATCCTGGACCTAGCGACAGACTGAGTCATAGTGACATATTTGGACATACATTACGATCGATAACAAACAAACGAGATCAATAACTGAAATTCTACGAGTTATCGGAAACTACAGATTGAGACAATAGCATCAGTTTCCATATTCTCTCTCCTACCTCAGATCGTTTCTATATCCCTTCAAAATATAATTCCTCCCCAAGTGCACAAGAATACATCTGTGAAATCAACCGCTGTTGGAAGTGAACATTAAGAAGAAATCAATTAATATATAAATCAATGAATCAGTCACACTCCTTTATTACTGAATATTCTTAACATAAATTTGTTAAATTAAATCCAGCTAGCAATAGGTTTATCCGCGACGAAAGATTGCAATCACTCATCAAGGAAATGTCGTTCAGTAGGATCCTACTGTAGCAAAAGAATGATTATTTTACAAACTAAATAAATAAAAATATTTTTTGTTAGAGAAAATTATTCTTAACGGATAAATCAACAGTTTCTTACGATTGAGTTCAAAGAACGAATTAAAATGAATGCCTTATTAAAGTTACATTTGATGATGTATTTGATTGTGCGAATGCAGTCTTTCTACGAGAGGCTTTTGAAGTATTTGAATTGGAATATTTTGCGGGGAATGAATGGGCCTTTTATGTTGGGTGACTTTATCCAAGACTTAAACTTTCCCAATAGAGTTTGAATTATTGTTTTCTTCAGCAGAAGCTCTCTAATACACTTTGTATTTGTTAAATATAGATAGCATTGACAGAGACGTGTGTATTGCTATATAATATGGGTTTGGAATGAAGTGTCTTTTGCTATATGTTATATATGTTTAGATAAAATGTGTATTAATACTTATTAATACATTAATAATGTTGTGTGTTTTGAATGAAGTATGTATTGCTACATGCTGTATGCTTTTAGAAGACGTGTATTGCTTCATGTTGTTTTTTGGAATGAAGCTTGTATTGCTACATGCTGTATGCTTTTAGATGACGTGTATTGCTTCATGTTGTGTGTTTGGAATGAAGCTTGTATTGCTACATGCTGTATGTTTGAAACGAAGTACACATTGCTACATGTTGTATATTTGGAATTATGTATATTGCTACATCCGGTAAGATTTTATTCTTGAGTTCATTGTTGCTTGATGTGTATGTTGTTTCACGTGGTGTTCATTGCTACATGCTACGTGTGTTGTTTGATGTATTATTAATTGTTACGTGTTACATGTGCCTTTTGATGTATTCACTACATTCTATGTGTGTTGTTTGATGTAGTGTTCATTGCTATGTTGAGAGGTGGAATATAACGTGTAGTGCTAGATGTAACATGTAGTGCTAGATGTAACGTGTAGTGCTAGATGTAAGGTGAAGTGCTAGATGTAACGTGAAGTGCTAGGTGTAACGTAAAGTGCTAAATGTCATGTGTGGTACTAGATGCTGCATGTGTTGTTTGACGTAATAATTTTATTAAACAAAGTGTATATTGCATTTTATAATGCGAATACGTGTACACTTAGTTGAAATCTATAAATCTGGATTTAGTATGCATTGCTCTGTGTATTGCGCTTTGCATGATATAATGTGTATTGTTAGAGATATTTTGTGTATTGTTAGATATTATATAATATTGTTAGATATATTCTGTGCATTGTTAGATATTATATAATATTGTTAGATATAGTCTGTGCATTGTTAGATATTATATAATATTGTTAGATATATTCTGTGCATTGTTAAATAGTATATAATATAGTTAGAGATAAACTGTGCATTGTTAGATATTATATAATATAGTTAGAGATAAACTGTGCATTGTTAGATATTATATAATATTGTTAGATATATTCTGTGCATTGTTAAATATTATATAATATAGTTAGAGATAAACTGTGCATTGTTAGATATTATATAATATAGTTAGAGATAAACTGTGCATTGTTAGATATTATATAATATAGTTAGAGATAAACTGTGCATTGTTAGATATTATATAATATAGTTAGAGATAAACTGTACATTGTTAGATATTATAGCATATAGTCAATAGGATATCCTAGATATGATATTTTAAGAAATTAAAAATGCAAACCATCTCTGTTAAATGACCTTCAAAATCGTCGCTAATGTGAATATATTTTTTTAGTTCTTTACAGTGATTCGGATTCATAAATATTTACATTTTGTCAAGTTTCTCCATTTTCATCATCACTAAAAGGGTACTCTGCTGTCCCCTTTTCCTGATTTTCCATCATCCTTTCGGACTCTGGAAATATTACTTGAACAGTCTGAACATCTCGGTGTTGTACAAAAGGTGCTCGAATCCCTGACGCAACAAAAAACGCTGCGATGAAAAGCAACATTTGTCCCCCCGTGGTAAAACAAAAAACCCCGTGGAAGCGATTCCTAAAGGTTTCGATATCGTACAAAATGCAGGAGCCGTCACCGCTACACCCAGAGCTCCAAAGAAGGCATGTCGAGTCCACGATGCGACCAAACGCCACTGGACCAGGAAACCAGCCTGTCAGAAATGACCAAAAAAAAATGTCTGTACGAAATGACATACAACCAACCTATACGAAGTGACGTACAATCGGCTTGTAAACAAGTTCAGAAACTAGCCTATATGAAGTGACATACAACCAGCCTATATGATATGAAGTAACATACAACCAGCCTATATGAAGTGACATATAACCAGCCTATGTGAAGGGACGTACAACCAGCCTAAGTGAAGTGACATACAACCAGCCTATGTGAAGGGACGTAAAACCAGTCCGAGGAAAAGGTCACAATCCTTTACAACAAGACTTATGAACAATCTCTAAAACCTGACAGCCAGTCTCTAGGACAAACAAACACACATACATGCATACAATATACACAAGTGTATACACTCATATATACATGCACACATGTATACACATATACATACATCAATACGCACATACATGATATGCAATACATACATTTTCACCCTACGTACAGCCCCCATATATTTACCTAAATATACATACACACTCATTAATATATGTCACTCATACGACTGTTGTAATAACTTCTATAGCAATTTAATATAAGTGTAAATAATGTTTTTATATTATTGTACGTAGCACCAAATACATAATCGAGAGCTGTGTACGCTACATCGTATGTTACAACAGTAACATTAACGTACAATACGGAAATACATGTTACTTTGAATTGGAGTGAAATTGAAACTTACAGTATTTGGCCTACGAATAAATTTTATACATGACTGTAAATGCGCAGTATTAATATAAATATTTTCTGCATAAGAGCTGCTACATTCACGCGTTTTTATCTTGGCCACAGCGCCTTTAACGTTCATAACGGATAATGTTTCTTTTATTTTGTATTTTGACAATCTTGATGCACTGAATTATAGTGTGACGCCACACTAAATGCAGATTTTAATGAACGAAATAAAGAAATTCGAATATTAAATAATCTACGAACCTAATAACGTGTTCAAGAATACAGACAGTCCGATGGCTAACGGTTTATCAGCCTCACTAACACTTCTGAAACATAAATATATAAAATACATTATTAAGGAATGCATGTTTCAATTACAATTTGCATGTATTTAAATAGCTTTACGGCCGACTGTATATAAAAATATAATCTTAAGCTAAAACGTGTGTCTACCTGCTAGACTGATTATTCTATGTGTGTGTGTCTCTGTCGCTCTCTCTCTCTCTCTCTCTCTCTCTCTCTCTCTCTCTCTCTCTCTCTCTCTCTCTCGTTCGTGTCCCTCTGTCTTGTTCGGCTGTGAATCCCCCGTACACCATACATTTACTCACCGCTACATCTGTTTTTCATTCCACTCACGTATTTATCTATTAATCCCTCCATCCCTCCATTATTCCCCCTTTCTGTCTGATTATCTATTTTGTGTTCCATTAGTCATCCCTCATATCTTGAGATAGAGTACTAATGTGTAATAAAGACACAGTTCAGTCTGAGAAATGATGCTTAAAGATAATTTTTAAGTTACTGAGGAAAAACTCATATTTAAAGCCACGGTTCATGATATTTTGAGTAATGATGCTTAAGGTTATTTTTTAAGTTAACGGGGAAAACAATTAGCATTTACAGTCACAGTTCAATTTGAGGACTGTTGCTTAAATAAGTGTTTGAACTGGAAACAGAGCAGTCGATTGTTTAGGGAGGAAATAGGCTTCGGAACTGATGCAAACAAGAGACATGGACATTTCACCTGATTCTATTGAGGATATCTGGAAATCTACAGTCGGGAAACTAATATAAATACTGAGCAATATAACGGAGCTGATTAGTTGGTCAATTTAAGTACTTAAAGAGGAACATTGGTAAATTAATGATGTTAATGAGGAAAGTGAGCAATTTCAGGATGTTAATGAGGAACGTTGGCAATCACAGGATGTTAATGAGAAACATGGGCAATTCAGTTTGCTAGAGTGGGAAATTTCAGGATGTATAAGAGTGAAGTGGGCAATTTTCGGATGTTAATAAGGAACGTGGAAAATTTCAAGATGTTAATAAACAAAGTGGGCGATGTAATTTATGCTCACGAGGAAACTGAGCAACTTACTTAAACGGCAGAGGAATCTTGGTAATTCACATATTGCTAATGACGACACTGGGCAATCAAGGTAAAAACAAAACCTAGATGTTTAATAATCTACAATATGTGGAGCTCACAGGTAAACTGTACAATAAAGCAATAAAACTGGATGTTTAATCTATGCTGTTTCTGATGCTGACAAGTAAACTGTGCAATGAACTAATAAAACTGGATGTTTAATGTAGTACTGTACCTGATGCTCACAAGTAAACTGTAAAATAAACAATACACCAGGATGTTTAATGTAGTACTCTACCTGATACTCACAAGTAAACTGTAAAATAAACAATACACCAGGATGTTTAATGTAGTACTGTACCTGATGGTCACAAGGAAGGTGGGCATCATGATGAGCGTGCCACAGAAAGAGGAAAGTAAGTTTGAGATGATATATGGATACAGAGTTTTACAGTCTGACGTGCAAAATCCAGGCGTTGCCTCTGAAATTGTTCCAGCGCCATCTGGCATTTTTATACAGGTGCAGTTACTAAAACCCTGGACAAAAGACAAGAGAGCACAATGCAGTTTTATTTTGTTATCGTTCTTTTGTGAATACTGTATAAAATCTTAATTTAATTTTGTTTGCGTATTTATTGTGAGACATACTGAACACTCTGTAACATCTGAATATATTTTGTTTGCGTATTTATTGTGGGACATACTGAACACTCTGTAACATCTGAATATATTTTGTTTGCGTATTTATTGTGGGACATACTGAACACTCTGTAACATCTGAATATATTTTGTTTGCGTATTTATTGTGGGACATACTGAACACTCTGTAACATCTGAATATATTTTGTTTGCGATCTATTGAGAGATGCTTTGAATATTACGTAATGTCATCTCTTTTGTGTTCTTTTCTGAGATACATTAACTATCATTATTATCGTGCAGGTAAGCTCGAACACTGTTTGGTGATTTTGAATATAGCAATAATATTCGAGGTACCATTTTTTCTTGTTCAGAACAGCCCGCGTGACAAGGAGAAAAGTAGGTCACACCATCAGCTCCGCACGTGGGGAAAAAACGTGTGCTGTCACACGTACAGTTCCGCTGACACTTATTTAACGTTAAATTGTCATCATGAGTTGTCCTGTAAGAGATAACGATATTCAATGTTAATTTTGTATCAAACAGTCATTCTCTATGAATAAGACAATGAACTCTAAATTAGCATCAATAGTTTTCCTGTCTGAAATAAATAAATATTCAAATATTTCTGTACGATTTAAAAACAATATTCAGTGTTGAATTGACATCACAAGTTTTCCCGTATATATAAAAACGATATTCAACGTTGAATTAACAACAGCAGTTTTTTAGTATAGAAGAAAACACAACATTAACAGCCGTAATGTATGACAAATGTGTACAAGTGGTGTATAGAGGAAAACACAACATTAACAGCCGTAATGTATGACAAATGTGTACAAGTGGTGTATAGAGGAAAAGACAACATTAACATCCGTAATGTATGACAAATGTGTACAAGTGGTGTATAGAGGAAAAGACAACATTAACAGCCGTAATGTATGACAAATGTGTACAAGTGGTGTATAGAGAAAAACACAACATTAACATCCGTAATGTATGACAAATGTGTACAAGTGGTGTATAGAGGAAAAGACAACATTAACAGCCGTAATGTATGACAAATGTGTACAAGTGGCTTGAGAAAGGAAATTAGTCCTGTACTAGAGAACGACATTCAACGTTAAATTGGCATCACTTGTCGACTTGTACAAAAAACACTTCTTTTTTCGTACTAGTGGCAATGTAAATAATTTGCTTTATATTCTGAATAATATATAGTGATTTAGCCAACGGCAAAATCAGTCTTCAATAACCGATGTCAAAATGATAATCCTAAACTAGTCGGCAAAAAACACTCCTCAGTAACCATTCTCAAAGTGCTAAAACACTCCTCAGTAACTGCTCTCAAATGATACTCATAAAGCGTAGGCAAAGACACTCTTCGCTAGATGCTCACAATTCGATAAAGCATAAAATGAGGTCAAATCATTCCTTAATATCTGCTTTCAAATTGACTATTATAAAATATAGGTAAAAACATTTATTAATATTTGCTTTATGTGACACCTCTGGGCACCCTTCACTTGTTATGATTATTATTATTAATTTATAACCCATAACTGATTACAAGTGATCGATAATATGATTTTTTATAGTTATAATAATTCTCCCACAAGACCAATATGACTCTCACTTGGCAGATTATAAGGGTGTCGTAAAACTCTACTCTTCACGCAATAACACGATAGACGTTTTCCTGTCGCATAATGTTTCTATAGGTGGTATCTTCTTACTAAAGGAGTAATAGTAATAAATAAACAATAAATGTATTAAATCAAAAATCAAATATGAGTATAATCAAAAGAGCTTTGACACTTACATCACTTCACAACAATGTTTGATTTAACCTTAGACACTCATTCAGTTTTGGAGAGATAATTATCATCAATGTACATAACCTATTCAATGATGGCAGCTGTCGCTAGCATGTGTTCACAATCACGTGGTTTACAACAATTTAGTTTCTTTCGTATTAGATGATGGTCCAACTTGCCCCTTCTAGGCACATTTCACAACTGTTCCCAAATCTTCGATGTGCTCACAAAGCACACCATGGAGAATTGTTCAAGACACAACACGAGGAGTGTTCCCTAATCTTCGGGTGCATTACCAAAGCACAACACGAGGAGTGTTCCCTAATCTTCGGGTGCATTACCAAAGCACAACACGAGAAGTGTTCCCTAATCTTCGGGTGCATTACCAAAACACATCACGAGGAATGTTCAACAAACTTCCTGACTTCTCAAGACCAGACTCAATCCTCAATTTCCATTGTATTCACTTTCGAACGGAAATCACAGGAGTCAACTTACAGCAATCCATGTATTGATATGTTCGATGACAACGCTGGATACACACATTAACGTGGTCTGGCAGATTACAGTAGTCACTGCAGTCTGAAGTAGATACAATGTTACAAACCAAAAAGGCAAGCTCTTTTCTGCAAAAGTCAAATTAATGAAGCACTAAATTTCAGGCACATTTCATCTCTAAACTCCTTTCTATCTTAAACACATTCTCAGTTTACTAATCATGCAGTGATATTTGTTAGACTGATACACATGCAACTTAAGAAATATAGCATCAATTAAAATTCACAAGTACAATGTAAAAGTAATCAAATTAGACAACATAGAAATACTGGTTGAATTACAAAAGCGTTCTCAAATTCAAATCATAGATCAACAGCAAACACGCACGACATATTTATAAGTCCATTCTTTCTTTATCAGTCAGTAGTTAACTTACCATAAGCCTAACGATCTCCTTCATGACTGGACTTGAATTTCATCAAATTCAAAAGTATTATAATAGAGGACTTCTTCAACAAAGTAACTTTCAATCCATTCTCACTGAATGAAGTTTTTATGAACAAGTGTGAGACTATTAGTGAGAAAAACTACTCATTTGCCTGGAACTGGTTTGGGTTGCATATTCCCCACCTGCTACTCTGGCACTTACAAAATTATTATTACAATCAGTACCCAAGGTCGGGTCACGTTAACATTGGCAACAAATATGTAATTATTCAGTTTTGAAATATAGATAGGCAAATTACTCTGCCACACATTCAAACTGATAATTGTTAACTGTAGATAAAGACAATTCATAAAATAATAGTTGCTTTAATTATGATAATTCATAAATTGTGGGCAAAGATAAAATCCGCAGTGTCTTCTTTCAGACAGATAATCCAAGTAAGTAGGCAAAGATAAAATCCAGTGTCTGCTCTAGACAGATAATCTAAGTAAGCAGGCAAAGATAAAATCCAGTGTCTGCTCTAGACAGATAATCCAAGTAAGCAGGCAACGAGACACTCATCACTATCAATCCGATAATTTAGAGTGAACAATGACATCAATATGACCTGATAAATGGATAGCGGAGTGTTTTGGAATAATAGATTTATAGTATCTGTCCTAATGAGGATAGTTGTACTGTGAGAGAAACAAACCACTATTGTATAGAGAACCCCAAAGCACGAAGACACAAAACCCTTTACAGAGAACCCCCAAACTACGAAGTCACAAAAACTTTACAGAGAACCCCCAAACCACAAAGACACAAAGCTCCTTATAGAGAATCTCCAAACCGCGAAGACACAAAGCCCCTTACAGAGAACCCCCAAATCACGAAGTCACAAACACCTTACAGAGAGCCCTAAAGCACGAAGACACAAAATCCCTTACAAAGAACCCCCAAACCACGAAGTCACAAACACCTTACGGAGAACATCAAACCACGAAGCCACAAAGCCCTTTACAGAGAACCTCCAAACCACGAACTCACAAAGCCCCTTACAGAGAACTTCCAAACCACGAAGACACAAAGCCCCTTGCAGAGAACCCCCCAAAACCACGAAGACACAAAGCCCCTTAGGAGGAATTTCCTCAGTGACAAAGCTGATAACAAGAGGCATCACAGCTGGAATTATTTGATAAATAAAATGATTAACTGATAATGTCAAATGCTCAACTCACCTAGTAGTCTCACCCATACTAATGGTCGGCTGATTGCAGCCCAAGAAAAATCCCAAGACGACCAGGCAGAACGAGATAAATGCGATACCAATCATCATCTTCAGACATTTTTGGGGCGGGAACTTGTAGTGGGACGTTATAAAGCCCCCAGTCAGAGTTCCCACTATCCCAGCCAGAATGTTCGTTGCACCTGCAAAGTCAATTACATTTATTAAAAGTTTTATTGATAACTATTTCATCATTTTATCTTGAAAATAGCATTATAATATTGTCTTTAGGACGTCTGGAGTACAAAATACACCCCTTCATTACAACATGGAATTATGTTTTAATATTATTTTTTACAATCTGCCACTATACATCTTTGTAGAATTAAATAATACATTTTCTAAATTAAAGTATGAATTATTGGATTATTTTATAATTACAAGTTTAACATATTTTTCTTCTAGTTATGTAAAATATGTAACATTCACTATATTACAATAGATCGTCATTTCATTTCTTTCGTCAGTCTACAGCGTGTAGGAATGAGAAACATCACAGACACTTGAATTGTAGGAAAGACATCAAGGGAGTTCACTGTGCGTGATTTAACATTTACTAGAACAGCGTGTTTATCTTGTTTTGAATAATTTATAAATATGTTTATGATTTTATTTCTACTAGTTACAATAAAAACGTGGACATGAACTACGTTTATATTGAAAATTAATTCTAATAAAGCAATTATTCTACGTCATCAAAGTATACTAAAATGGAATAAAAAATGATAAACATAAAATTGAATTAAACACACTTATTTTATTAATAAACGTTTATGCACAGTCAAACAGTGCGACATGTTAACTGTCTGATAACAACTTTAATGCATGTCATACCGGTCATGATGTTTGCCTGCCACGCTGGTACTAGAAACTGTGTCTCCAAGTATTTTGGCGTAAATGCCATCCATCCACTGCCTCCAAACAGCGCCACGCAAATTGCCGTGACAACCAACATGTAGACTGGATTCGTCAGAAGTCGCCACATAGATCGCATGAACGCTGCACAGAAAAGAAATAAACATGTATCAATCTCGGAACAATCCGAATATGCATAATACACAATACCTTAGTGAGATGGATTAAAGAGCTGGAAGGTGAGGATAAAGACACACCTGATGAAAATAATGTCACAAACACTGAGAACGATATCATGAATAAGGTAAAAAAAAGATGGCAAATTGGAAAGCCCCAGGCCTAGAACAAGTACAAATATTCTGGTTGAAACATCTTACCTCCTTATAAGGTACCCTTGCTGAACAACTGCAAAACATATTAAACAAACCAGAAACCTTGCTAGCCTGGATGGTAAAAGGAAAAACAAGCCTGAATATGATGATCCCGAAAAAGGCGTAACACAAAACAACTATCGTCCGAACATATAACTATCAACTACCTGGAATTACTATCTGGAATTAAATCTGATAAAATCATGCCTCACCTTCAAACAAAGAAATTTCTAACCAAATGAACAAAGGGTTCAAAACCAGGGAGAAGATAAATAAAAACAGATCAAGTGATTCATGCACGATGACTAGACATTGTAGTTCTCAATAAGTCTAACGGATTTCTTGCTGTTCTGTTAGACTTATTGAGTGCTCACTAAATATTCTCCAGCAGACACCACTCGTCTCTCTCACTTGGCAGATATACAGGCACGTTCTCTCTTCCACAACATTAAAAACAAACTTTTACCATCACACACAATTTATGTAGGTGGAAAAGGAGAAGACAAATCCATTTTAATCTATATTTAGCGAGCACCCATCCACACACTTTCTTCTACAACATACGGTTATCAATATGTGTAAGGAGGTCAATACATTTAATAATAATTTATTAAATCAACAAACAAATATTCAAGAAAATGAAAATATAACTACTACTACTACTACTTTTACTACTACTAATAGTAATAATAATGAAGATATAACTTATTCTAATAATAGAAATACTTTACTCACAACATAAAATTGCTTGACGTTTACTCAGCTGGTAAAGAATTAATATGCGAACTGGCAACATAGAACTTATAAAGAAGGTTACCATCAAATATCATGGGCCAAATGGAACATGACAAGAACATACTTTGAAAAAAAGAAATATAATATCAATGAGTTACTCTTCCTTATGACGACGACGACGATGACGACGATGATGATGATGATGTGTGTGTGTGTATGTGTGTGTGTGTGTGTGTGTGTGTGTGTGTGTGTGTGTGTGTGTGTGTGTGCGTGTGTATGAAAACATAATGTACCCTACGAGGCAATAAATTTAGACTTTTCAAAATACATTTTCCCATTCATTGATGTCGTACATTTACAAGAGAACAATGTTTACTAATATGTACTTTCCATAATTGAAAGTGGTAAATATGTGTTATGTGCATAAACAATTTATTGTTCTCTCTCCCCACCCATCTTCCCCACAAGTCTCGGTCAGGATATGTTACGTCTTTCACAATAATACCAACCCTGGAGTTCATGTATAATTTTATTCTTATGAACAACATTTTTGCTAGCTTGCTTCAGAGCGGCGAGGTGGGGCTGTGGTATAAACCTTCGTGGAAAGAAGAAGACGGGAATGGCAGTGACAAGGGCAAACAATCCAAACACCAGGAATCCAAGCCACCAGGCACCGAGCCAGCGTGGGTCAAAGGGCGACATGCTGGTTTCTAAAAAATATGCAAGATGATAACAGGTTGACGTTACAGCAATAGCCAATGACTAAAACGAATTCTTGTAATATCTTATTATTCATTTGTGTAAATGACTTGATAATAACCATTGCAGTAAGGATTCAGATATGTGCACATTTATGATCCTGTTATCCAAAATAAACTAGTCTCATCTTAAATATTATTGATAAAATCACGTCTTATCACTTTGAGCTTAAATATAATGTTCTCTTAACCTTTATAATTATATATGTAACTTGCTTTACCTGACTATATAATATAGATATACCTTACCTTAACGGACGATATATTAAATATATATATGGTTTTTCCTGCTGATATATAACAAATATATCTGAATATACTATTGGACAATCACAAGACTTTCTGTTGATATATACCTGGTCTTATCCGCTTATGTATTATATATGTATCTGGTTTTACCAGCTGACATATTACAGGTATACTTTATATTACCTGAAGATAGTATTACTTATTCAAAGTATTTACCTGTTGATTGACTATAGATATATTACTTGGTGTTAGTTGATTACTTACAGATATACCTTACCTTCCTGGTCTTATTTGCTGATGATTTACAAATGAATCTAGTTTTATCCGTTGAATTATTTCAAGATTACAAGGCCATTCCTGCTGATGTATTACAGATGTACATGATCTGAAGTATTCCCTTAATCTTGAATATAATATTTCGTACATGTGTCAACATATTACGTCATAACTTTGAACGTGTTCCTTATTCTACGCATGGTGTTCATCATGGTCTAGTCAACAGTCCATCAATATACAAGTAGTCATCATGGTCTAGTCAACAGTCCATCAATATACAAGTGTTCATCATGGTCTAGTCAACAGTCCATCAATATACAAGTGTTCATCATGGTCTAGTCAACAGTCCATCAATATACAAGTGTTCATCATGGTCTAGTCAACAGTCCATCAATATACAAGTGTTCATCATGGTCTAGTCAACAGTCCATCAATATACAAGTATTCATCATGGTCTAGTCAACAGTCCATCAATATACAAGTGTTCATCATGGTCTAGTCAACAGTCCATCAATATACAAGTATTCATCATGGTCTAGTCAACAGTCCATCAATATACAAGTATTTATCATGGTCTAGTCAACAGTCCATCAATATACAAGTATTCATCATGGTCTAGTCAACAGTCCATCAATATACAAGTAGTCATCATGGTCTAGTCAACAGTCCATCAATATACAAGTATTTATCATGGTCTAGTCAACAGTCCATCAATATACAAGTATTCATCATGGTCTAGTCAACAGTCCATCAATATACAAATATTTATCATGGTCTAGTCAACAGTCCATCAATATACAAGTATTCATCATGGTCTAGTCAACAGTCCATCAATATACAAGTATTTATCATGGTCTAGTCAACAGTCCATCAAAATACAAGTATTTATCATGGTCTAGTCAACAGTCCATCAATATGGTAGTATTTATGATTATATCGTGTGTTTTCCATGACTACAGACGGGCCGACTCCTATTATGTAAGATACTTTTTCTCCCCTTCTTTCTTTCCAGCCACATTTCTTCAAATAGGTGCCCAAAATTAAATTTATTCATTATTTTCATGAATGCATTATACCCTCCACCATCTTAAAATTATGTTTAATACAATGCTACATTAAACAATTTAAGTTTTGGCCATAAATGAATAAAAGCATCATCATCGTCATCACCTCAGTGTTATTAGACTTATCACTTATCCAACTTCATTCGTCAAATGACAAAGTTAAAATTTAGGATGATAATAATTCAAGATTCCTGTGTCAAACAAAATTCCATTAATGTATTAACACGACATCTATGTCTCAATGGTAAGGCAACTGCTTTCCAAATTTACAAATTCAATTTACAACTTCTATTGAAACATCAATATTTAAATGACTGCACTGAGATATGATGGAATTTTAAATGTTACATTCTCATTACTAATTTAAATATTAATGTTACAGCAAAATAACATACCACTCCGATCCAAACAGCAATCTGATTTAACAGCAGGTCTATAACGAACACTAGGCCGTCAGGAGATTTACTGCATTCAATAATGCAAGCTCCATGAAAATAACGACTACAACTAAGCATTAAAATACACTTTAAATCAAAATATTAGTGGGAAACTTTCATAGTAACTATGCAAGTAACATCAGTCCTATTTACATCTCTATTAATGGGAAAAATTGATAGTAACGATTTCTATACAAGTAACATCAGTCCTATTTACATCTCTTTTAATGGGAAAAAAATTATAGTAACGATTTCTATGCAATTAACATCAGTCCTATTTACCTCTCTATTCCTTGTGGTTACTTTGTACATTTCTGTACAGCTCAGGTAATCTGCAATTACGTACAGGTATGTATCAAATGTTTTTGATGTATTCCTGGAGAAACAAACACCATCTCATCCGGTGTGTTTCACTCGGGACAGGTAGGTTAAAGGCTCATGGTCAATTTATAAAAATGAATCTCTTTCCATACAGATATGGCTGGAACCTAGTAATCACCAAAACGAATGCACAGGCATTCTTTCTCAAATATTTAATTGTTCATTTTACAGCCATCAGCATATGACTCCCATATGTTACTGGAAATAATTCATCATCATGCACTGTTACTTGCATCTGTCCTGATAATAAAGTTTATATTGAATTCTGGTATTTTCACCACAGCATCTGTCCTGACAATAAAGCTTTCATTGAGATTGATAATGGCCACACAGTTCACAAACAATTATTTCACAACAGTCTTAGTTATTTGTCTATTTGCATTCTGTAGCTGTTGGAGGTTTGCCTGATTTGGCCTCACTGTAATATGACTGAGAGTGTGACATATATTTTGAAATTAATATAACATTTACTTGACCATGCCATCAGTTTTCTTTTCTGAAGCATCTAAAAATAGCTCTTAAAGCCTTAACATATTCTTCCCATGATTTTATATTAATACGTATATCATCTAAAAATAGCTCTTAAAACATTAGCATATTCTTCCCATGATTCTATATCAATACGTATATCATCTAAAAATAGATCTTAAAGAATTAACATTTTCTTCCCATGATTCTATATCAATACGTATATCATCTAAAAATAGCTCTTAAAGCCTTAACATTTTCTTCCCATGATTCTATATTAAAAATAGCTCTTAAAGAATTAACATATTCTTCCCATGATTCTATATCAATACGTATATCATCTAAAAATAGCTCTTAAAGCCGTAACATTTTCTTCCCATGATTCTATATCAATACGTATATCATCTAAAAATAGCTCTTAAAGCCTTAACATATTCTTCCCATGATTCTATATCAATACGTATATCATCCTTGACGTTGTGGACTACTAAACCTGATAGAGTTTCTAACAAATTGCTCATCATACCTGTGAATATGCTCGGTGTTTTTTGTAACCTGAATGGCACGATTTTGTAACCTGAATGACTCATTTATATACTCCATCAGTCATGACAATGCTAATTTATGCATTTCTGTCTTGGCTACGCTTACCTGCTAGTATCCATTTGCAACGACGATCTTTGACAAGTAGTTGGGTACTTTAGACTTTCGGTCATCTGAGACTCAGTCAAAGACATGTCAATCTAGCCTCAGACTGGCTGATATCAATCTAGCCCTCAGAATGTCTGACGCATATTATGTAAGAAACATTCGCTCCCCTTCTTATTCTTTCCAACCACATTTCATCAGCTAGATGCCAACATTATTAAACGATATGTGTTCTTTCCGTGAATACATACAAATACATTTCCCAATCACATGTATTTAGTACATTTCCATAGCATACCTTCCAGTGTGATGTATATTTTTGTGAAAAAACCACCCAGTATAAACGCCAAGACCGGGCCGAATAGTCCAACACTTACGACGATTCCTTGAGAAGACAAGACAATTCAAGTTATAGTGTTACTATGGCAACTACATGCACTTCATTCAACTATATACATACGACAGCATGAGGGAAAATGAAACTATGACAGTATGGCTAATGAAAACCTAAATGATTTTAAATAAATTTGGAACTGGCAAAAGAAAATCATTTCTAACATCAAACTCTGCTTTGTGTTTTGTCTGATTCAATACATAAGAGAAAGTTGTGTCATATTTTTTTGTTACTGAGTTACTTGCTTAATTCAAGCAAGATTAATTGTGTCAGCAAGTGAACGTTTTTAACATTACAGTGAATGAAATCAGAACCAAAGCTGCAGTGTTAATGTGTGAAGTGGACGCTATCTTAATTGAACAGAGGTCAAAGTATAAGAAAAGGAAGTGCTAAATTAGTAATACAAAACTATTCTAATGTTTTAATTATCAGTTTGAAAGGGTGTATGTGAAAAAGAATTAAATGGCCCAAAATGCTCTGGTATGTTCTAGTGTTATGAATTCAAATAAAGAAATATTCAAAGTTTGCAGTGTTAATTATATAAAGTCATTACACTTTTAAGCTCAATTCTTACAAGTATAAAAAATGAATGAGTTATTCCAATCCAAGCTTACAATGTTAAGAATATGACAGAAGTTATGTATTGCTACTTTATATAGTCAATGTGTATGAACACACCTAGGTACTTATTGAATGAGACCGAAAGAAAAGTTGACACACCTAAGTACTTATTGAAAAGTTGACACACCTAGATACTTATTGAAAAGTTGACACACCTAGGTACTTATTGAAAAGTTGACACACCTAGGTACTTATTGAAAAGTTGACGCACCTAGGTACTTATTGAAAAGTTGACACACCTAGGTACTTATTGAAAAGTTGACACACCTACGTACTTATTGAAAAGTTGACACGCCTAGGTACTTATTGAAAAGTTGACACACCTAGGTACTTATTGAAAAGTTGACACACCTAGGTACTTATTGAAAAGTTGACACACCTACGTACTTATTGAAAAGTTGACACACCTACGTACTTATTGAAAAGTTGACACACCTAGGTACTTATTGAAAAGTTGACACACCTAGGTACTTATTGAAAAGTTGACACACCTAGATACTTATTGAAAAGTTGACACACCTAGGTACTTATTGAAAAGTTGACACACCTAGGTACTTATTGAAAAGTTGACACACCTAGGTACTTATTGAAAAGTTGACGCACCTAGGTACTTATTGAAAAGTTGACACACCTAGGTACTTATTGAAAAGTTGACACACCTACGTACTTATTGAAAAGTTGACACGCCTAGGTACTTATTGAAAAGTTGACACACCTAGGTACTTATTGAAAAGTTGACACACCTAGGTACTTATTGAAAAGTTGACACAGCTACGTACTTATTGAAAAGTTGACACACCTACGTACTTATTGAAAAGTTGACACACCTAGGTACTTATTGAAAAGTTGACACACCTAGGTACTTATTGAAAAGTTGACACACCTAGGTACTTATTGAAAAGTTGTCACACCTAGGTACTTATTGAAAAGTTGACACACCTATGTACTTATTGAAAAGTTGACACACCTAGGTACTTATTGAAAAGTTGACACACCTAGATACAACGTCGTCTTTGTCTTGGGTACGTTGTCGTCAATGTACGTGCCGAGGAACGGTTGGCGCGTGGACTTCGCCACACCCTGCACGGTCATCCCGACCGCTAGACACACAATGGCAAACATCCGTCCGTCCTGCGACACGGCGCTTGCTTCTCGAGGTTCGTTTCCAGTGCACCGATTGTCCACCAGTCTGACTAAAGACCCATTCAGATTCTGATGTTCGCCATACGCGGTCGCGATCGTCGGCTGGCATAAAGATGCGCGAAATAAATTGCTCGAGTTGCTGAAGGAAGACGTGTTTCTTGAATTTAGATCTGCAGCGGATGGGAGACTGGCTCTCGTTACAAAAAATGGGATAGTACAGGTCAGTCCTGAAATTCCAAATAGGACAGTGAAAATAGCTAAGGCACGAGGGATGTGAATGCGTCTAGCGAGATAAGATATAAAGAGAGTGGCAAGGAGGAAGCCGAGGTCGTTGCAGCTGATGAGAAAACCGCTGATAGAACTGCTGAGGCCAAACTGTTTTTCCAGCGTGGTGATCTGAGAGGTGATGTATACGTTGAGGGTCGAAGTAGAAAGTCCTGACAAACTGTACAATGCACTAAACCAACGCATATTTATGCATGCCTGTCACATAAGGATTGAAAATTAAAAATGAAAAGCATTATAATAAAGACAATGAAACAACCCGAACTGCTTAATTATCATTAATTTTACAGTCCCAAACCATAAGACTGATGTTTGTGTATTTCCTTCTTATAATATAAAGACATCAAACCGTTAAGTGTGAGGCATTCTTGAGTTGACTACAGATAATTACTTAATGGATCTGTTACAAATTTAGTTATTTTGGCTTGGCATTGACTTGAAGAATTTATAGCATGCTCCAACTGACTTTATACTGACAATTTACAGCAAGGTACTTGATAAAAATAATTAGAAACATACTTTAGTGCTATGAACGAAATAAAACAGTAAACAGAGTTCTTCAACGACAAAAAAGGAGAGTAGAACTATGCATTGCATAATATGTTATGAGTTAGGTAATAAGAATACACAAAGCTATTGTTACAACGACGCTTGAAAGAAACAAATTGTTAAATCTTCACCCGATATCTAACATTCACGGTAAATTGTTTACATTTCTTTCAATAATTTTCTTGTACAAGTGCACATTGTTTTATTGGCTCACTCAGCAATTCATTTTTTAAGAGGTGCAACTCCTGCAACCGAATGATTTCTTTAATAGCATACATAATCTAATTAATTAATATTTGTTTTCCTTACCTGCATGAAAGATGGCCGACATTTTCCGACGCCGCAGTAGATTGATTCTTGTTCTTTGTTTGAATCGTTAGCCTCGTCGCTTTTTAAGACTGCCTGGTCTCTTTTCGTCTTTGTAGCCATTTAATTTTCTTTTTATGTGTTGTTGTTAGTCCTCCTTAAGAGTGTGTCTGTTTGAGTATTGTAGTCCAATTTCCGGATGTCTATATGATTTTGTCCTCTAATCTTTTCTTACGACATAAAAAAGTAAATAAAGAAATAAACTTTTTTTTGTAAAGAAAAAAATCGAAACCCATCCTAAACACCACTAACACCAAGTAAACAAACAAAATCTCACTGAGAGTTTACTATAATGCTCTAATGACCTTATTTAATACTAACTCCAATAACTGGAAAACTCAAACACAATGGAGCAATTATCTCATTTCATATTGCACTCGTATGACACTCATTAACATCCAACATAAAATTAAAGCATTCCTGTCTCAAATTCAAACATAAAGTCACAACATTCGTGTTTCGTGAAGTATTAAATTCAAACACAATGTCACAGCATTCATTTCTCATCACGCATTAAACTCCAACATAAAATTACAGCATTCGTGAATCATGAAGTATTAAATTCAAACATAAAGTGACAGCACTGGTGTCTCATGAAGTATTAAACTTAAATTGAAACATTCTTTTACATCCCTTTCGTGTCACTGAATGTTGGCAACCCACTGTCTTAAATTCCATATCACTAATCATTTCTTGCTGATCAAACTCCACTCCAATTGATAAACTGATCAGTTGCGCATAGAATATACATTTGGAAAATATACACATTGTTGTCTAGGGTAATTTGAGTAAGATTTATGAAAAGAAATCAATTATGAAAAATGTTTTCACTTGGTTCATCCCACGGACGAGACCACCATCTGTCACATCCACGTATGAGCCTCCTTCAGTCACATGTCCTGTTATATTTAATGACCCTGCTGCTATATCAGACTCCCAAGTATCGGTATTAGGTTATTGTTTCACTTCCAATACTAGGAAACAGCCGGATGGCTTGACTTATCTTTCTGCTGATATGCCAGATATACGGGCTATTATTCAAATGACATACCAACAGGTAAATCAGCTGACGTGCCTAAGCCGGTAATTTATCTTCCCCATTTTATCAGTTATAATTACAATATTAATTCCCCCTTTAGCAGCTTTATAGTCGCCATTCACAACAAATTAGGCAAATGTGGGTGAATATAAAGAAAATTTAATAACAATAATAATAAAGAAAGAACATCAATTTCCAAATCACGAAATATACAACGAGTTCGTCTATCCTGTCATGCCTGATTATAAATTCATATAAAGTTCGTATGCGGCTTATCAGTTTATTTGGAGATAGCACACTTAACTAGAGTTTTCATGAAGACCAGCAACAGCCATGGCGTCCTTTGACAGAGTGTGACGTCACATTGTGGTTGTCTTCCAGGTAGGAACAACTCGGTACCGAATAGGTGTACTAGACATTGTATTCAGATACCAGTATACCTTCAGACCAGAAACTGGCTGAAATGAACAACATTCCTTCTATACCAACCTATAAGCATAAAAAAATCATTAATTTGTTGTGCTTCGTGGCGGCAGCGATGGACAACTCTTTACAATGTTCGTCACAACTCGTTAGCTACACGCTAACATACAATTCTTAAACTCAATGAAATATTTATAAGTGAACAATAATAGTTCCACTCCCGCGATTACATAAATTCATAGATACAATATATCCAACAAGTGGTTTGCATTAATATCCACTAAACAATCATTTTTATCATCTCTATTTAGCTCCACCGGCTACAAATAGTTCACAGTGCATGAGCATGGCGTATACACGTGCTTGTATCATCTCAACATTCCAACATAAACGTCATCGCTAACGCCACTTAGCTTCTGTGAGAGAAAATACATTAGTTCATGCAATGTCATTAACAAATCACATGAATATTTTACATAACATTCTGTCAATAATATATACAAATAATTAGATGTCAATAATATATACAAATAATTAGATGTCAATAATATATACAAATAATTAGATGTCAATAATATATACAAATAATTAGATGTCAATAATATATACAAATAATTAGATGTCAATAATATATACAAATAATT
This sequence comes from Sinotaia quadrata, assembly GCA_028829895.1. Classification (NCBI taxonomy): domain Eukaryota; kingdom Metazoa; phylum Mollusca; class Gastropoda; order Architaenioglossa; family Viviparidae; genus Sinotaia; species Sinotaia quadrata. The sequence goes on along the minus strand of CM054178.1, from coordinate 56,836,176 downwards.
AGATGTCAATAATATATACAAATAATTAGATGTCATTTAGATTTACCACTCTCATAATTCGTGCTCGGTATCAACGTACGCAAGAAATCAACCTCTGGACAGTGGTTGCAGTGAATATGCGTCTGCGGACATGGGTCATACGTATATATGAATGGTCTCGAGGTCAGTTAGTGGATTCTACCACGTCACGACACGGAACGTAGTGACTAAATATGGGCATCTCGTATCCGGCTAGCAGTTTCCCCCATCCTGCCATCACCTTTAACCCTCTGCATCCTTCACCATTTTGAGTGACCTAAATCTTAATAGGTCGTATAACACCTATTGCACCCCCGGTATGCAATCTTGTAACGGTACTACATTTATTTATAGAACAATACAAACAAGACATTAATTAATAAAAAAATGTTTAGCTAAACAGCATAATTTGCCCAGAACTCATCTGACACTAATGAAGTATCAACACGTTTGATCCTAGCTACATTCTTTCAATAAAACAAGGAAGATTTAGTAAAGGTGTAAATTCATACATTTTCTTCATTTTTTTGGTGGTATGTTTCTGTTTACTATTGTGTACCAGATTTTTCTTTAATGTCTAATTGATAAAATGTCTGCCATTGTGTGTACTGATAAGAGGAATTAATGTACGTTATTTAAAATTTTGTTTACATTTCATACGTCCTTATGTATTTACTTGGAAGAAAATCTCGGGTATGCACGTAGGGTGAATGTAATATAAACGATGGATTACAATGATTATTTAAAATAAACAATGGACTATATGCACTGATAATTTAATATAAACAATGGACTATATGCACTGATAATTTAATATAAACAATGGACTATGTGCACTGATAATTTAATATAAACAATGGACTATGTGCACTGATAATTTAATATAAACAATGGACTATGTGCACTGATAATTTAATATAAACAATGGACTATGTGCACTGATAATTTAATATAAACAGTGGACTATGTGCACTGATAATTTAATATAAACAGTGGACTATGTGCACTGATAATTTAATATAAACAATGGACTATGTGCACTCATAATTTAATATAAACAATGGAGTACACAGATACTTTAATATAAACAATGGACTACACTGATAATTTAATATAAACAATGGACTACACTGATACTTTAATATAAACAATGGACTACACTGATAATTTAATATACACAATGTAATGCTATTTCTGTGAATAAAAGAGTGAAAGGTGAACTCTAAATAACATATGTAATTTAATATACGTTTTATCGCTGTTATTATATTGAAACAACACTTAAAATTAATTTACCTAATCATTCATTGTACTGTTGTTATTTTGAGTCAACAGTTAAATTAAGTGATCAAGACTCAGGTTTTACTGTTCTGTTAAGACGGCAGTGAAATTAATTAATTAATTTTATATAGAGACATCAGTTAAATTAATTAATTTGGCAGGACAATTTTCACTGGTATAAGTTATAGACAGCAGTTAAATTAATTAATTTAGCAGAAATGCATTTTTGTCTGATGTCATATTGACATAAGAGGTAAATTATTTAATTTAGTAAAATACATTTTTGATTGATTATATATTGACCATAATAGTTACATTACTTAATTACGCAGAATTCATATTTTGAGTGATGTTATAGTGACACAATATTTTAATTAATTAATTTAGCATAATACAATTTTGATTGATTTTTTTTGCTGACACAATAGTTAAATTAATTAATTCAGTTTTTTACATGTTTTGACTGAAGTTATATTAAGGTAATAGTTACATTAATTAAGTTAACAGAATTCATAATTGACAGATGTTATATTGACACAATAATTAAATTAATTAATTTAGCAGAATAATGTTTGACTGATGTTTCAAACTGACATAATATTATATTAGTTAAGTTAGTTGAATATATTTTGACTGATGTTATAAAGACATGCTAGTTAAATTAATTAATTTAATTGAACATAAATTTGACTGATGTTATATTAACATGCTAGTTAAATTAATTAATTTAATTGAATATAAATTTGACTGATGTTATATTGACATGTTAGTTAAATTAATTAATTTAATTGAATATGAATTTGACTGATGTTATATTGACATGTTGGTTAAATTAATTAATTTAATTGAATATAAATTTGATTGATGTTATATTGACATGCTAGTTAAATTAATTAATTTAATTGAATATAAATTTGATTGATGTTATATTGATACAATAGTTCAATTAATTACTTTAGCAAAATACAATTTTTGACTTGTATTGTCGCCATAGCTAAATTAATTCATTTGAAGGAAACCTTTTTGACTATTGGTTTATTATGACAACAGTTATCACAAGTCCCTTAATCACTGAGACAGCTGTTTAAGTATTTTTATGACAACAGTTATCAGAAGTCCCTTAATCACTGAGACAGCTGTTTAAGTATTTTTATGACAACAGTTATCAGAAGTCCCTTAATCACTGAGACAGCTGTTTAAGTATTTTTATGACAACAGTTATCAGAAGTCCCTTAATCACTGAGACAGCTGTTTAAGTATTTTTATGACAACAGTTATCAGAAGTCCCTTAATCACTGAGACAGCTGTTTAAGTATTTTTATGACAACAGTTATCAGAAGTCCCTTAATCACTGAGACAGCTGTTTAAGTATTTTTATGTAGACAATATTTTCCTGTTTGCTATATCAAAGCAATTTAGCAAAATATATTTTCTCACTGTTGTTTAATTGAGGCATCAGATACATCATCTAATTTAAGCAGTTAATTAGTTTACTTTTGTGTAAGTCCAATGCTTTCTATCTGTATGATCTTGAGAAATCACTGAAATCACTCATTTTAAAAGTGTCTGATTGGTTGGATTCTGAGAAATCAGACAGATCAATGATTTTATAAATGACAAGATCTCCTGATTGATAAGATTTTGAGAAATTAATAATTTTATATTTGACAAGATTTCATTTTGAGAAATTAGGGAAATTAATAATTTTATGCATGACAAGATCTCCTGACTGATTAGACCGTGAGATATTAAATAAGTTATTAACTTTATTAAAGAGAAACACTCCTAAATGATTGGATCTTGAAACTTCACAAAAATTATATTAAAAATATATATAAGTGATGTGCTGCTGAATCATGGGATCTTAAAATCGACGACAAATAAAGGAATGTTGCATACAAATAAATTAATGTTGCAGACAAATAACAAATTTCTTTCTGATCTTCAGAAAGCCGAAAAGAAGAATAAGAAGGGGGCATAAGTATGTCAATCACTTGTTTCTCTTTTCCTTCCTGAGAGTAGATACGTGTCTCTCGCAGGTGATTTCATTGTGTTGAAAATGTCGATGACCGCTTTGAAAGTCATTTGTCCCATAACGTCACACTCTGGTAGGTCTGAAAGCTTTGATTACTCCATGAGAGAAATATTTGATTGGCACTGCCCAAAATGTTCCAAACCGACGTCCTACAGTCGTGTTTTGGAGGTCAGAGGTCGTGCCTGTCGACGCGTAACGTAATTCTGTCTTTCATCAATACAGTCATTACAGGTCCAGCACCGCAACCGAGAGGTCAACAACTTTTAAACTGTCTAAGCAAATACATACGCCGAATACCTTTCCATAAAGGATCGAGATCACGTGACCCTTGTGCCGTATGTGGTTAGCAGACATGCAATAGAGTTTAACGTGACGAATTAAAATATCTTGCAGCCAGGCAACTAAAATTCAGTGAAAATTCAGACTATTAGTATACATCTCACTTCAAGATTACATATATACTTATTTCAGGGCAGTCAACACACACTTGCATTAAATTCAATAAACTCTTTAAAATTAGGACAAATCGACTCTTTTCAAGGTTAATATATGTGTCCATATTGTATCTATAATTAAAAGCAGTATTAACCTAGTTTCGAATACCTCATTTCTTGTCAGGCAGTTATACCTGTCTAATTGTATTTTCTACTTTACTATTCAGTCAACCCACTTCTAAAGACTACATTTCTTGTCAGGCAGTTATACCTAATTGTATTTTCTACTTTACTATTCAGTCAACCCACTTCTAAAGACTACATTTCTTGTCAGGCAGTTATACCTGTCTAATTGTATTATCTACTTTACTATTCAGTCAACCCACTTCTAAAGACTACATTTCTTGTCAGGCAGTTTTACTGTCTAATTGTATTATCTACTTTACTATTCAGTCAACCCACTTCTAAAGACTACATTTCTTGTCAGGCAGTTATACCTGTCTAATTGTATTTTCTACTTTACTATTCAGTCAACCCACTTCTAAAGACTACATTTCTTGTTAGATAGTTATACCTGTCTAATTGTATTTTCTACTATAGTGTTCACTTAACTAATTTCTAAATACCTCCTTTCTTGTCAGGCAGTTGTACCTGTCTAATTTTATTATCTACTTTTATGTTCAGTTAACCCGCTTCTAAAGACTACATTTCTTGTCAGGCAGTTATACCTCTCTAATTTTATTATCTACTTTTATGTTCAGTTAACCCGCTTCTAAAGACTACATTTCTTGTCAGGCAGTTATACCTGTCTAATTTTATTATCTACTTTTATGTTCAGTTAACCCGCTTCTAAAGACTACATTTCTTGTCAGGCAGTTATACCTGTCTAATTTTATTATCTACTTTTATGTTCAGTTAACCCGCTTCTAAAGACCTCGTACGTGTGCAACGCTTCCATAAGCGTAGTATGTGCTGTCGAAATGCAATTGTGTGTGTGTGTGTGTGTGTGTGTGTGTGTGTGTGTGTGTGCGTGCGTGCGTGAATTTATTGTCGTAGATTCCAATGAAAGCGTGTTTTCTGAAATAGCAACGGCAGTGCATGTTACAAATATTCATAATTCAAGAAATATAATGAGATTTTTTAAAAAATATTACATTTTGTTTTGTTTACACTAATTTTTGTAATTGAATCGTGTGCTATCAATTTCAAACATAATTATGTATTTTAATCTGAGTTTCAACATGAATAATGTTTTTAAAAAATAAGGTTAAAACTGAAATGTCTAATGTTTATAGCGAGTCATTAGACAAAAAAAAACGTAATAATTTCAACAGTGAGTTGACAATTGAATCCCTCTAATCTCTAGTTGTCATAAAAGTGAAACATACAAAGTGAGTCATAAAAGTGAAACATACAAAGTGAGTCATAAAAGTGAAACATACAAAGTGAGTCATAAAAGTGAAACATACATAGTGAGTCATAAAAGTGAAACATACAAAGTGAGTCATAAAAGTGAAACATACAAAGTGAGTCATAAAAGTGAAACAAACAAAGAGAGTGTTTGTTATATTATTTTCCATATTTGAGTATAGTTTATTACGTTAATAATGATATCAGAACACAGAATACTCTCTTAATGGTGTGAATTTAGTGTCCTTGGTGTTGTTAATGATGTAAAGGTACATATGTACTTTCTTAGTGATGTAAAGGTACATATGTACTTTCTTAACGAGGTAAAGATATATATTTACTTTCTTAACGAGGTAAAGATATATATTTACTTTCTTAACGAGGTAAAGATATATATTTACTTTCTTAGTGATGTAAAGATATATATTTACTTTCTTAGTGATGTAAAGATATATATTTACTTTCTTAATGATGTAAAGATATATATTTACTTTCTTAATGATGTAAAGATATATATTTACTTTCTTAATGATGTAATGATATATATTTACTTTCTTAATGATGTAAAGATATATATTTACTTTCTTAATGATGTAAAGATATATATTTACTTTCTTAATGATGTAAAGATATATATTTACTTTCTTAGTGATGTAAAGATATATATTTACTTTCTTAGTGATGTAAAGATATATATTTACTTTCTTAATGATGTAAAGATATATATTTACTTTCTTAATGATGTAAAGATATATATTTACTTTCTTAATGATGTAAAGATATATATTTACTTTCTTAGTGATGTAAAGATATATATTTACTTTCTTAATGATGTAAAGATATATATTTACTTTCTTAATGATGTAAAGATATATATTTACTTTCTTAATGATGTAAAGATATATATTTACTTTCTTAATGATGTAAAGATATATATTTACTTTCTTAATGATGTAAAGATATATATTTACTTTCTTAATGATGTAAAGATATATATTTACTTTCTTAATGATGAATTTAAATTAGTTCTTAATGATGTAAGTCAAATTACTCATTTATATTTTTAATAATGTTCGTGTATTCACTTTAGTTCTTAATGATACGAATTCATTCTAGAATGTTCATAGTGGTGTGATACGGTCATTTACGCTCTCAAAGATGTGAACTTAGAGCAATGTTTGTTCTTAATGATGTGAACTTAGACAATAATGTTTGTTCTTAATCATGTGAGCTTAGAGTAATGTTTGTTCTTAATGATGTGAGCTTAGAGTAATGTTTGTTCTTAATGATGTGAACTTAGAGAAATGTTTGTTATTAATGATATGAGTGTGGTCATTGATATTATTAATATTATGTGTATGGTCATTTTAATTATGTTAAGTAAGAGTAATTGTTCTTAATGATGTTAGATTGTGATCGTTAATGTTTTTCATTATGTAATATATGGTCATTAATATTGTTAATGATACGAGTTTAGAGCTATTTATGTTCTTAGTGATGCGATGTTAGAGTCATTTATGCTCTAGGTTATGTACGTTTGGAATCGCATTTGTCCTTATTGATATGGGTTAGTGTTGATAATTATTAATATAAACTATGACGTGAATGAATGCTTTGCCTGAGTTATCAGAGAAAATAATTTATTGGTGGTCAAGCATTTATTAATGGGTGCGTGAACCTATTTTGTTTTATTGTTGAGTTTCTCTGTTTCTTTCTCTGTTGCTCACTCACTCCCTACCTCTATCTATCCATCCATCTATCTATCTGTCTATCTATCTATCTATCTATCTATCTATCTATCTATCTATCTATCTATCTATCTATCTATCTATCTATCTATCTATCTATCTATCTATCTATCTATCTATCTATCTATCTATCTATCTACCTATCTATCTATCTATCTATCCATCCATCCATCCATCCATCAATCCATCCATCCATCCATCTATCTATCTATCTTGCTATCTATGTTACAGCAATTCCCGAATATTATTATAAAAGTCTTTATGCTATTTTTGACACAAATGCACTTCACATAGTAATGTCAATGTAAGTCTGGATTTATGTTTTGATATGCGTGCTTGGGCGAATGAGTGCTGATGTTATTATTTATATAAATGATGGTAATTCTAAGTCATTCGCGTCAATACTGAAATTGTAGACTATAGTCTCAATGATGCTGATTTTGATGTAGTCTCATGGTAATTCTAAGTCATTCGCGTCAATACTGAAATAGTCTACAGTCTCAATGATGCTGATTTTGATGTAGTCTCATGCATTTAATAATAGAGAAAAAAACATTTACTTGTTTTCGTTCTTTCTATCAGTGAACGGCCGCATACGTTTTTATTGATGTGAGTGAATGGTACGTCTGGATGCTTTTTTTATGACGTATAATCACAATCATAGACTAGAGTGTAACATATTCACATGCATAGAATTAGAGATTTGATTGTAACATATTCACATGCATAAAATTAGAGATTTGATTGTAACATATTCACTAGCATAGAATCAAAGAATCACGTGCAACATTCACATACATATTTTCAGAACTTAAGAATCATGTGTAATTAATCACGTTTGCATAATACCATCGCATTAAAAGACACATTGACTCATTTCAGAACCTAAGAATCATGTGTAATTAATCAGTTTGCATAATACCATCGCATTAAAAGACACATTGACTCATTTCAGAACCTAAGAATCATGTGTAATTAATCACGTTTGCATAATACCATCACATTAAAAGACACATTGACTCATTTCAGAACCTAAGAATCATGTGTAATTAATCACGTTTGCATTAACATCGCATTAAAAAACACATTGACTCATTTCAGAATCTAAGAACCATGTGTAATTAATCACTTTTGCATAATAACATCGCATTAAAAGACACATTGACACATTCTAGAACCGCGTATTAAATCATATTCAGTAATTCCAGAATGGCGTGTGTAAAACACATATTGACTCATTCCAGAATGGCGTGTGTAAAACACATATTGACTCATTCCAGAATAGCGTGTGTAAAACACAAATTCCCATTTAAATAATTACAGTTTAGTGTGCACCGCACGCATTCCCACATCATAGTAACGCGTGTAACACATTAACACTCACTGTTACATAATCATACGTAACGAACTTTGTACAGATAGATAAATACGACCTACACTAAGACTTTGTACAGATAGATAAATACAAACTACACTAAGACTTTGTACAGATAGATAAATACAACTTACACTAAGACTTTGTACAGATAGATAAATACAACCTACACTAAGACTTTGTACAGATAGATAAATACAACCTACACTAAGACTTTGTACATATAGATAAATACAACCTACACTAAGACTTTGTACAGATAGATAAATACAACCTACACTAAGACTTTGTACAGATAGATAAATACAACCTACACTAAGACTTTGTACATATAGATAAATACAACCTACACTAAGACTTTGTACAGATAGATAAATACAACCTACACTAAGACTTTGTACAGATAGATAAATACAACCTACACTAAGACTTTGTACAGATAGATAAATACAATCTACACTAAGACTTTGTACAGATAGATAAATACAACCTACACTAAGACTTTGTACAGATAGATAAATACAACCTACACTAAGACTTTGTACAGATAGATAAATACAACCTACACTAAGACTTTGTACAGATAGATAAATACAACCTACACTAAGACTTTGTACAGATAGATAAATACAACCTACACTAAGACACTGAAAAAAAGCATCGAGTACTTAGTGCAAGTGCACCTGTCATGTTCGCAAAAGTGTGTAAGTCCACTGTCACAAAAAATACTTCTAATTTGGTGATCGACCATTCCTTTAAATGAATTACATTTGCTAAGTCTCTTATTTGACTTTACCTAATTAAAATCCGGTTACAATATATTATGAAAATCCACATTTTAGACTTTATTTCTAATGGTAAAAAATGTTGTCTGTTGTTAACATTCATTTTTTAGTATTTGAACAATTTAATGGGAAATTAATTGTGAGGATTGAGGGCTTCTCATAATTGCTGTTTCTTACAGAACATAATGGAGCATTCGCCTAAGTCTTTTTTAAAGAAAATGACCGCAAAACAATCTCCTCACACACATACACACACAAACACTCTTATTTAAAAAAATAAAAAATATAGTAAGAAACAAGTACGCATAATAGGCAGTTAATGAGTTACTCCCATTTCACTTATTTAATGAATTTAATAACACTTAAGCAATAAAAATAACTGTCTCCCAATTTTTGTTTTGTTAGTGCATATTATCTCTCTGCATGCGTTCATTTTTCTTAATTTTTAAAGTTTACGAAACAATTTTAACGAAATAATCTTTTTAAGATAAGTATATTAAATGATTAGTTTGTAATTAAAATACGTTTTTAATAACAGAAAAATAATAGCCTTTTTTAGTTTTTACAATGACTGTATTCATTTTTCATTTACACTCTGATACTTTTACTTTTGTCAAAATCCCAAACCAGAATTTCAAAGCGGGATTTATAGTACTGTACACTATTTGGCCTGAAAGAATACTCACTCAGAGTCTGAACTTAAGTGCGTTCAACATGTCTAAGAAAGATCCGATACTCAGCGTCTAGAAGTGATCTGAGTTTAATTATACTCACTGAGTGTGAAAAATGATCTGAGTTAAGTATAATCACTGAGTGTGAAAAATGATCTGAGTTTAAGTATACTCACTGAGCGTGAAAAATGATCTCGCCTGATGTTGGTAGTCACTGCATGCACTAGGGAATATTTCAAGACAGAATGGCGGCCTCTATACTACACCTGTAAGTCGGAGGAGAATTAAGTAGTTTTTTTAAAAATTCCTCACTTCGATATGATTAATACCGATTGAAGACGCCGAGAGCCAGACTTCATGCATTACCTCTGCACCTCAGTCCACTAAGGACAACAAATGTTGAACTTCTTTCTGTATAATTTATTTCAAAGTAATTTTTAGGTCAACAACATAGACTGTTGAAGCAACATCTTTCATTATACTGAATTATGGCGTCATTGATGTAAGTAGGTAGGTCACATGAGAAATAGATACCGGAAGTGCAAAACATTACTGCACGACAATTCAAATTAACAGACATTATAATAAGGGAGCAATTGTAAGTTAGAAATCGTTCCTAATGGGGCACAAATGAATGCCTTTGTTCTCTAAGTGTCTTGAAGCGTATCAGCCAGTGTACTTGAACTACTAAGCTGTTTAGTGTTGACGTTATCCACAGACAGCAGGTGTTTCAATACCAAGAGCGAATGACGTAGAAAACAAGACACTAATACTAGAGCATCAATGAACATCTCTCTTTCTCTCACTCACACACACACACACACACACACACACACACACACACACACACACACACACACACACACACACACACACACACATATATATACACACACATTTTCCTTTCATATATACTTGTATGTGTCTATGCGAGTCCGTTGATTTGTGCATTTGCATAGGTGTTTGTTTATTGTGCATCAGATTGTGCACTACTGCGTGAATTTCACGAGCACTTAAATTTATTATAACATTTTCTCTTTTAATTTTTTTATATCTTACATTATTTAAAATCAATATTTTTTATTCAAAAGTGTTGTTTCGACTCTTTTGTTTGTTTGCAAATATTATGTTAGTGTCATCTCTCTTCTCTGACAATATTTTCCCTCTTTGGCGTGCACATTGTTGCTGGTTATCTTGTTGCTGTTTATTATCCATGTTGTTGCTGTGTAGCGTGCTGTTATTTTGTTACGTGTATTGTAGGTTGTAAGGCATACTATTGTTATTTACTGAACTTCGGAAAAGTTTGCATACTGCAGGAAATATGAGTATTTTTATGTTTGTTAATGGAATCAATAAAATTATTTGAAAGGCATCATTTAATCCTTCCCTGACAGTTTAGTTGGACATATCAAAAATATACAATGAATATTGTTTATTACACCTTGTTTATGTTCTGTTGCGATATAACATTGCTATTTGTATTTGGATTATCTTTAACTATATATTTAAGTTCAATTATTCTATTTTATATTGCTTTGTAGTTGGTACAAAACTACATGTTTCATATGTTTAAATTCATTGGTAGCACACTTCTATACCAAGCATTGATGTCAATATAATAGCACTTTTATATCAAGCATTGGTGTCAATGTATTATCAAAGTTTTATATCACGCATTGCTGTCAATGTATTATCACATTTCTATATCACGCATTGCTGTCAATGTATTATCACATTTCTATATCACGCATTGCTGTCAATGTATTATCACATTTCTATATCACGCATTGCTGTCAATGTATTATCACATTTCTATATCACGCATTGCTGTCAATGTATTATCCCATTTCTATATCACGCATTGCTGTCAATGTATTATCACATTTCTATATCACGCATTGCTGTCAATGTATTATCACATTTCTATATCACGCATTGCTGTTAATGTATTATCCCATTTCTATATCACGCATTGCTGTCAATGTATTATCACATTTCTATATCACGCATTGCTGTCAATGTATTATCACATTTCTATATCACGCATTGCTGTCAGTGTATTAGCACACTTCTACACCAAGCGCATTGCTGTGAATATATGTAGAAGACTTCTGTATCACGAATTGATATCAATGTATTATTGGCACGACTACCACACTTCTATATAACGCATTGCTATCCATCTTCAGTACTGATTAATTAACTGCTCCATATTTATCTTATACGATAATCTCGTTTTCCTGATGACAGTCTCAGTGATATGGGCAATAGAGAGCAACAATGGTTTTAGGGTGCCCTATTGAATAATTCGGTATTGGGATGTCATCAGTTTCTTTTTCAGCATGTGAGTGTGGCTTTGAACTGTTCGATCGATGTTGTTTCAGTGTTTCATGCATCTTTGAATACGAAACTACGCCAGAAAAAACTTTCTGTTGACATTCCAAAGCCACAACAGTGTTTGTTGTATCAATTGCAACTAAATCTTACATTCCACAGCTGTCTAATTTAGAGACCCCATCGGTTTACTGGTTAACGATTTGTGGGAAAATGAATCATGATCTTGCCTGTATAATTCCTGATGGTATGATTTCTAAATGTTTCATAGGCATAATTATAACGGTAGTGCTCTGGTTCTGTCCTCTTTTCAGTATAATATGGTGGACTTTGTTTACTATTGTACCACCTAGGCGGACAAGATTTTTGGTGTCATTATTATATCTTGCTACAGGTCAATAAATCTTATTAATAAGGTCATACTTTTCAAACAGAAATTTGCCTACTGCGTTCCTATTTGCCTTCTTTATAACTTTTTCTTTGTACTTGCCTCAAGTAATTTTGATACTGTACTCCGAGTCATTATGTTGCTGCTGAATATTTCACCGAAGCAACAGATTGTATATTGGGACGCATTGTATCGTGTTCACGCGTTATCTTCTTAGTCGATTCCTCTTTACGTCGACCTGCAAAATTCGTTGATTTCGCGGAAGTAATCAAATAAATCTCAGGAGAATTATGTTTTAGGAAAGGATAAAGAAAGCCCTATAGAAGAAGGGTTTATAGCTTAGACGCTATAACCCCTGGTAATGTTGTAGATAGTTCTAACATGCGAAAGCAGTATTGTTAATTTTGTTTTGCTGAGATCGACGGCAACACTCATGTTGGAAAGGGTTCAGACATACCTTCTTTCGTTCGTTCTGTCTACTGGCTCTAGTGTTTCACACAACTCATAATTCAGTAAGTAAAATAATTAAATTGTAATAAATAATAGCATAAAATCAAATATCTTAAATAAGTAAAATTTATAGAAATTAAAATAATATACATTCAGAAGATTTTGAATAAATAATATACATTCAGAAGATTTTGAATAAATAATATACATTCAGAAGATTTTGAATAAATAATAAACATAATTAAAAATTTTGAATATTAATGCGTTGAATAATTATTTTCAATTAATCTTACCATTCAGACCTGTCATTAACTATCTTAGGATTGCTGATTTATTTTCAATATTTGTTTTCTTTCAGCTTGAATTTAACATCTATTAATGGTGGGATTTAATTTCAATATTTTATTATTTTTATTGTTGTTTTTACTTTAGCTTATTTATCATAGTCTGATAGAAGGGAAAAGAGAGGAGTCGGTTAAGAATAGTGTGACATACGAGAATTGGAGAGAGAAAAAAACGGTAGAATGTTTTATGGTTACTAAGCAGCTCTCCCAAATTATTTCAAATTGATATGTACCGTTTTAAAGACCAGTTGTAGAGTGTAGTGTGGTGATAGAAGTTATCTACTAATTATAAAAGCCTTACGAAAAAGGAACCTTATAAACAGGTGCAAGTTGTCTACTAATTACTAACGCCTTACGAAAAAGGAACCTTGTAAACAGGTGCAAGTTGTCTACTAATTACTAACGCCTTACGAAAAAGGAACCTTGTAAACAGGTGCAAGTTGTCTACTAATTACTAACGCCTTACGAAAAAGGAACCTTGTAAACAGGTGCAAGTTGTCTACTAATTACTAACGCCTTACGAAAAAGGAACCTTGTAAACAGGTGCAAGTTGTCTACTAATTACTAACGCCTTACGAAAAAGGAACCTTGTAAACAGGTGCAAGTTGTCTACTAATTACTAACGCCTTACGAAAAAGGAACCTTGTAAACAGGTGTAAGTTGTCTACTAATTACTAACGCCTTAAGTAAAAGGAACCTTGTAAACAGGTGCAAGTTGTCTACTAATTACTAACGCCTTACGAAAAAGGAACCTTGTAAACAGGTGCAAGTTGTCTACTAATTACTAACGCCTTACGAAAAAGGAACCTAGTGAACACGTGCAAGTTGGGAGAAATAGCCATTGTCTTCACACTCTTTCTTCAATACTGCTTTTGTCTTAACTGAAAGACAGATACATAATTAAATTTAATATTGGTCCTGTTTGTAGAAAATATAGTTAGAATTGTACGACCCAACCTAGTCCCTATTCACATTTCTCAGAGGTTGGCCCATCGTCACTGTCAGCACCAGGTACAGTATACAAAAAACATCTAGAGTTATTGGTTTATTGTTTACTTGCCAGCATGAGGAACAGTACACAACAAACATCTAGATTTATTGGTTTATTTGGTTTATTGTTTACTTGCCAGCATCAGGAACAGTATACACCAAACATCTAGATTTATTGTTTATTTGCCAGCATCAGGTACAGTATACACCAAACACCTAGATTTATTGGTTTAGCAAATATTTCCAATACATTATGCGCTTTTCCACGTTTTTCTTACTATATCAAAGTGTGTCGACAGTTTGAGTTTTGTTAATCCCACAAGCTGTTTTACCCAAATCAACCATTCTGTGACACGGCCCTTGGAATAGGATAAACATCTCTCGATTGAATTTATCGATGCAAGATTTTAAAATTGTAGTTTAATACACAATCAGACGAGAATATTATAAACACTGAAATTAAACTGTGTTATAAGTTGTTACTTTGTATTCATATGAGTAATGTATATTAGTGAGGACAGTACCTCATTCAGTGAGTACAGTACCTCATTCAAGTAAAATGTTCAGGAACGTGTCTAATTAATCTAATTAAAATAAGCACACGTTAGCGAAAGTGACTATTTCATCGGTGCAGAACACATAGGATACTTTGCATGTACGTATGTATTTTTCTATATATGTATATAAGTATATACTTATACCCCTACGTATGTATGTTTCTATATATGTATATAAGTATATACTTATACCCCTACGTATGTATGTTTCTATATATGTATATAAGTATATACTTATACCCCTACGTATGTATGCAAGAATACATTCTGCCTGCGTGCATGAGTATATCGCACACAACAAAACAAAACTCATGAAGATCTCAAATGATTCCAATTGCAACTGCAAAATCATGGATGGAACAACAGAACATATACTATCTGGTTGCCAAATTCTGGCAGGAACAAAATACATCAAAAGACACACCGAAGTGACAAAACTCCTACGTAGAAATCAATGTGAGAACTATGGAGTAAAAACCCAAAAAGAGTTCCTGTGGAACTTCGAGATACGAACAGATCGAGTGATTTCTGTGCAAGAGCAGAAATTGTAGTTCTCAATAAGTCCAACAGAACAGAGGCAATCATCGAGATCGTTGTTCCAAGAGATAGAAACATGAAAACAAAAGAAAGAGAAAAATAGAAAATAATAGGGTCTCATTTTAGAAATCCAGAGACTGTGGAATGTCAAATCAGAAGTGATTTATGTACTGATAGATCTTCGAGGAATTATAACATCTGGGTTGGAAGTATATAAATAAAATACCCGGAAACCATAGACGTCCCACAATTAAAAGCAGCACTCAGCGGAAGTGCGCAATCCTCCGTAAAACATTGGATCTCTGAGAAACTTGATAAGAGTCCAAAATCTTGGTTCTCTGAGAAACTTGGTAAGAGTCCAAAACCTTGGTTCACAATCGACAGTGAACAAAAGTGGGAAAAGTCATAATAATAATATGGTTTAGATGATGATAAAGATGATGACGGAGAAGAAAAATAACACTTTACTGCTATCGCATAGTAGTAATGTGTTACAAACGCAGTAGAATATGTTACATTTGTGCTCTTAAAGGGCCCATTTCTCTAAGAAAGGAATCTATTCAGAAAAGGTTACTAGTATGTCTCTCTCTCTCTCTCTCTCTCTCTCTCTCTCTCTCTCTCTATCTCTCTATCTATCTATCTATCTATCTATTTATCTATCTGTCTAGGATAGTTTATTAGCTCTCTCTGTTACCGAAAAGATATCTAGGTTAATCTATGAGTTATATGTATCACTGGAAAGGTAATAATATCATATCTAGGACAGTCTAGTAGCTATATCTATAATGTTAATAATATCATATCTAGTCCAGTCTATTAGATATATCTGTCACAGGAAAGTTAATAATGTCATATCTTGGATAGACTATTAGATATATCTGTCACAGGAAGGTAATAATATCATATCAAGGATAGTCTAGTAGCTATATCTGTCACAGGAAAGTTACTAATGTCATATCTAGAATAGGCTATTCGTTATATCTGTCATTAAAATGTTAATAATATTATATCTAGGATAGTCTATTAGATATATATGTCACAGGGAAGTTATAATATCATATCTAGGATAGTCTTTTAGCTATATATATCACTGAAAAGTTAATAATGTCATATCTAGATAGGATGACACTGCAGCAATTGGTGATGTGAAAGTAAGTAATTTTGAGATGTGAAAGGGATTTAGACATGTGAAAGTAAAGTAATTTGGTGGATGTGGATATAAAGTAATTTGGTGGATGTGGAAGTAAGGTAATTTGGTGATGTCAGAGTACTTTGGTGGATGTGAATATAAAGTAATTTGATGATGTGAAACTAAAGTAATTCATAGGTGTGAAAGTAAAGTAATTTTGAGATGTAAAAGTAATTTGGGGATTTCAGAGTAATTTGGTGATTAATTCATAGGTGTGAAAGTAAAGTAATTTAGAAACCAAAGTGTCCGAGTAAGAACGATTTTTAAGTTTAAATTGTAACTATTATATTCCCTTGTCTGTTAATATGAATTTTCGTCCAGCATTGTTTTGCGGTTCCCGTATCTATTTCTTATACGACCTTCTTACACACAACAATGACGTCAACTCGTGCCTGTATCCTTTACTTACTGAAACATTATTGTGAAATAACTTAAAAAGAAGTTCAACATATGCTGACCGTAGAGGACTGAGGTGCATACGTAATAAGTGAATGGTAGATCTCGTCGTCTTCACGTGGTGTTAATCACATTCGAGTTGAGAATTTTTAAACACCGGATTATTTTTCTGTGGGCATAGAGTTATAAATGTGGAGTCAGCCATTCTAACTTCAAAACTTTCCTAGGTCAGGCAGTGCGCATCAACATCAGGCAATTCTCTTTTTGTCACTCAGTAAGAATATTTACAGTGAGATCGTTTTGCAACACTCAGTGAGAATATTTACAGTGAGATCGTTTTGCAACACTCAGTAAGTAAGTACAGAGAAATCATTTTTACACTCAGTAAGTATATTTACAGTCAGATTATTTTTGAACACTCAGTGAGTGTACGTAATCTCAGATCACACAAATAACACTAAGCTCACTTCATTTAGAACAATTGCGACTGTATTCTTATATCATTAGTAAGTAATAAATTATATACATATATCAAGTATAAAATAAAAATTCCCCCCCACATCAACAACAATGTAAGTGTCAATTAACTCAAATCCGAAAACCATTGAATACCTGACTTCGAGGATTTCAAAAATCATTATCAATAGAAGTGATGAAACTCGTGTGTTTAAATGTTCTGTGATTTAATAAGAATTTTCAATTCTCATTAATCAGTTTATGATTCTAGTTCTGTAATTCTAGTTTTGCTTGGAATAAGTTTTTTGGAAATGCTTTTGATGAAAGAATATTTAATATCGATGTTAAGACTTCATGAGATATAGATTCTTCTTGTGTTGGAAGTTAATACTTCATGAGAAACGAATGATGTAATTTTATGTTGGCGTTTAATGAGTGAATTACGAGTGCAATAATAATTTATATTTATAATTCAGCAAAGACTGTATAGGTATGTTGATGTTTGTTAGAGAATGAAATATGAATATTAGTTTGTGTTGCTCTCAGTAAAATTAATATGTTAGTTTGTGTTGCTGAGTAAAATTAATATGTTAGTTTGTGTTGTTCTCAGGAATATATGAGTACATTGTAATAGGTGTGTACTAAGAGATATGAAAGCTCTTTTTGTGGTAGAATTTGTAATGAACATGATGGCTGATTCGTTCTCTTCAGGGATAAAAGTAACAAGTATTTTATGTTGGGATTTGTAATGAATATGAGTGTTCCATTAGTTGATGTTTTCAATGAATATGAATAATTCATTTTAACAGAGTTTGCACGGGATGAGATAATTCACCATTATATTACAATTCACAATGAATAATTCACCAATGTTCACAATTTACAATGACAGATTACTCTGCCGTTTTGCTGATTTGTGTTCAGGATGATGTAAATGTTTCACTGGGTTGACGTGTGCTATTAATGGTATGTGTATGTGCGTTGGTGTGTGTATGTACAAGTGTTTCATTTCGTTGAGGTGTGCTATGTACAAGTGTTTCATATCGTTGAGGTGTGCTATGTACAAGTGTTTCATTTCGTTGAGGTGTGCTATGTACAAGTGTTTCATTTCGTTGAGGTGTGCTATGTACAAGTGTTTCATTTCGTTGAGGTGTGATATGTACAAGTGTTTCATTTCGTTGAGGTGTGCTATGTACAAGTGTTTCATTTCGTTGAGGTGTGCTATGTACAAGTGTTTCATTTCGTTGAGGTGTGCTATGTACAAGTGTTTCATTTCGTTGAGGTGTGCTATGTACAAGTGTTTCATTTCGTTGAGGTGTGCTATGTACAAGTGTTTCATTTCGTTGAGGTGTGCTATGTACAAGTGTTTCATTTCGTTGAGGTGTGCTATGTACAAGTGTTTCATTTCGTTGAGGTGTGCTATGTACAAGTGTTTCATTTCGTTGAGGTGTGCTATGTACAAGTGTTTCATTTCGTTGAGGTGTGCTATGTATAAGTGTTTCATTGAGCGGATGTGTGATATAAGTGTTTAACTGAATTGGTGTTGAAAATGAATGATATGTTTATCTCGTTATGATACATTTTGATGACGTCTCCGGTTATTAAAATTAGTATTGATTGAAATATTAATGCACTAAAGTTTAATCTCGTCGAGAGTTTTGTTTGTTTGTTTTGTGTTGGTAGTATACATGTGCCTTTAGGATTGTTTGTTTGTTTTGTGTTGGTAGTATACATGTGCCTTTAGGATTGTTTGTTTGTTTTGTGTTGGTAGTATACATGTGCCTTTAGGATTGTTTGTTTGTTTTGTGTTGGTAGTATACATGTGCCTTTAGGATTGTTTGTTTGTTTTGTGTTGGTAGTATACATGTGCCTTTAGGATTGTTTGTTTGTTTTGTGTTGGTAGTATACATGTGTCTTTAGGATTGGTTTGGATTTTGTCTTTATAAGAATGGTGTATTTCTCTATTTACTCTTTTAGGCTGTCGTAAGAAAAGCACAGATTTCATAACTACACAAACACACGAAAATAGGATTGCAATACGCATACAGACGCACTGGACGAGCAACTTCACATAAAAAAGAAAATTAAATGGCTACAAAGAAGCAAACAGGGCCTTCAGTTTTAGAAAGTGATGAAGTTAACGACACAAACAAAGAACAGGAATCAATCTACTGCGGCATCGGAAAATGTCGGCCATCTTTTATGCAGGTAAAGGAAACAAATATTAATTAAATCGATGAGGTATACTATGTAAGGAGGCATTCGGTTGTTGGTCGTAATTCCTAAAACTTAATTTGCTGATTGAGCAATTACAGCCAGGTGCACTTGTACAGGTAAATCATTGAACGAAATTCAAACAATGTTTTGAATTTTAAATATTGTGTAAAGTTGTAAGAATTTGTTTCTTTTAAACGCTGCTGTACCAACAGCTACAATGTTTTCTTATTTACAAACACAAAACATTTTAGGCAAAATATAGTTCCTTTGTCCTTGAATCGTCGTGAAAAACTATTTTCATTGTTTCACGTCGTTCAACGCACAAAATTATTTATTTCAATTTAATTTTATTACATGAACATCACACTGCACACAAGTATTTATTTCTATTTAATTTTATTACACAAACGTCACATCACAACTTCGTTTAAATGCGAATCACATTTTGTGTGTGTATGTGTAGGGTGTGTGTGTGTGTGTGTGTGTGTGTGTGTGTGTGTGTGTGTGTGTGTGTGTGTGTGTGTGTGTGTGAATTAAAATATATAAATTGCTGCCTATCATTTCTTTTGTAGATTTTTATTTTTATTTTTAGCAACAGCTGTTGTAAATGAAGCAGGCCTGTCTAAAATGTCTGTGTGACAATGTGCTGGGATTACATTTATATTACTTTTTCTAATCTCTATTGATTGTATTGGGAAAGTCGAGATTATCGTGTACCTGTCACCTTGCGGGGAGTTACTTTGTTTTGAATTAGATTTGTTGTAGATAGGATCTCACAGCCGCATCTTTACCTGGTCTGGCCATTGTCTTTAACACTAACTAAAGCACTTGTTAAGTGTGAGGTTTATATCTGACACTGTTTTAAGAATGATTTATTGAGACTGTGGATTAAGATATTTGAGAGTAATACTATTAACAACCCGATGGCATAGTCTGCACCATCAATCACTATATTAATACCTGTTGCAATAACGTACTGGAACAATTATTCAACTTCATACAATTTTGAGCAAAATCATTAACAAGGCCTCTAGGATCCGCGATATTATCTCCTCCTTTTAAATAATGAACATTCATTCACTGACCATGTGGTTCGTCTCTAACAACTGTCATCGCTATACCCTAGGGCGACTTTGTAATAATGAATCATATCAATATTACCATTTAGTTATGATACAAAACATCTACAAGTGCCAGTGCATAGTAAGGGCCACTGGATAAACATGAATATGATACAAAACATCTACAAGTGCCAGTGCATAGTAAGGGCCACTGGATAAACATGAATATGATACAAAACATCTACAAGTGCCAGTGCATAGTAAGGGCCACTGGATAAACATGAAAATATGCAACTGTTGCGTCGATATTCGAGTGCGCCAACGTCAAATCGACTCTTGGCCCCCACTCAGTTATTAAACCGAAAAATAGATTTTATACAATAGGTACATAAATAGATGTAGAGACGAACAGAGAACAAGACAATCATGAGACTATCAATACAAGTTACGATGAAGTACAAATAATTTACGTTTCGTTAACAGATAGGCAAGACTGAACAATTAATAAAAATGTATAAAAAGAAAAGTTTAACAATCTTTAAAGAATCTGTAGACATTTTCATGCCCCATTTTCTCATCATAAGGTGATTTTTGGATTAAAAAGTCTGATTAAGTTCATCCACACTGGACATGGCATAAATGTATCAGAATCAAGCACCCAAAGCCCTCATCATAGATTTCAGAAAAGATAGTGTGTTACTAATGCCACTTAGTCAATGTTTATGATTATTTTTAATTAATTAATCATTCATAACTAATTACAAGTGATGAGAATCTTAATTTATGTTATTAATAATTCTCCAAAAGACACCACTTGTCTCTCTCACTCGGTGGATGTGTGGGCACTGTAAACAATTTCTCTCTTCTGCAACATTTACTGTCACACTATTCTGTAGGTGAAAACATATTACTAAAGGAGAAGAAAAATCCACCTTTAATCTATATTTAGCAATCCCCCATCCATCTTCTTTCCTCTCCAACATAAGGTTATCAATATGCATTAAAAGGTCTCAATTTTATTGTCCACTTCAAACACCACATGCATTTCTCTGCACACTTCAAAAACACTGACGTGTTACTATTCATTTGAAGCCAACCCAGGCATTTCCTCCTGCTTTACCAGCTCCCTTAGGTAGAATAACAGTTACAGCAATTCTAATACTTCCTTACACCAGAAATTGCTCATGGAGTCAGCATACTTTGCTATGATACTTCAAAGGAGTGGATTGTATTTATTTACACTTACACACACTGTGGCAGATCGTCCATGTACAATAAATGGCTGATGACATGTCCAGCTTTCATTTTGTGTCCTAATCCTGTCTTCTGGATCATTTGACTGAGAGAATTTAGGGCAATAACTATTGCCTTATCAATAGCCGATTAGCAGTAGTAGTAGTGGTAGTAGTAGTAGTAGTAGTAGTAGTAGCAGTAGTGGTAGTAGTAGTAGTAGTAGTAGTAGTAGTAGTAAGATATTATTTTCTATTCATATGTGACAGGTGTGCATAAATATGCGTTGGTTCACCGCATTGTACAGTTTGGCAGGACTGTCTACATCGACCCTAAGCTCCTACATCTCCTCTCAGATCACCACGCTGGAAAAACAGTTTGGCCTCAGCAGCTCTATCAGCGGTTTTCTCATCAGCTGCAATGACCTTGGCTTCCTTCTCACCACTCTCTTCATGTCCTACCTAGCTAGACGCGTTCACATCCCTTGTACCTTGGCTATTTTCACTATCCTCTTTGGAATTTCAGGATTGACGTGTACTATCCCATTTTTTGTAACGAGAACCAGTCTCCCATCTGCTGCAGATCTAAATTCAAGAAACACGTCTTCCTTCAGCAACTCGAGCAACAGACTTCGCGTATCTTTATGCAAGCCGATGGACATGACCGCGTATGATGAGCCGCAGAGTTCGAATGGGTCTTCAGTCAGACTGGTGGACAGTCAGTGCACTGGAAACGAACCTCGAAAAGCAAACGCCATGTCACAGGATGGAAGGGTATTAGCCATTGTCTGTGTAGCAGTTGGGATGATGATGCAGGGTGTATCCAAGTCAGTGCGTCAACCTTTTGTTGGCACTTACATTGACGACAATGTACACAAGACTAAGACGACATTGTACCTAGGTTTGTCAACTTTTCTAACGTTTCATTGAATAAGTACCTAGGATTGTTAACTGTTTTAGGTCTAATTAAATAGGTATTTACAAGTGTCAACATTTCTTTGAATATCTTTAAAACGTATACATGTAGTAACTTTTTCTTGGGTCACATTGAATAAGTACAAAGGTATGCCAATATTTCTATGTATATCAATAGCTGCTTTTTTTGTCAACTTTGGATGTCTCTAAACACGTACACTAACTCTACTTTGTTAATGGTTATGATATTTATTAATTAATTAATCGTTTATAATTAATTACAAGTGATGAGAATCTTAATTTATGTTATTAATAATTCTCCAAAAGATACCACTAGTCTCATTCACTTGGTGGATATGTGGGTGCTGTAAATGTTTTTCTCTTCCACAACATTAAAGACAACATTTACTATGGCACAATTTTTCTGTATGTGGAAAACGTCTTACTAAAGGAGAAAACAAATCCATCTTTGATCAAAATTTAGCGAGACACCACACCCTCCACCCACTTTCTTCTCCAACATAAGGTTACCAATATGTGGAAAACGGTCAATAATGTTAATAATAAATATATAATATATAATAATAAAGTATACATATGACAAATACAATGAGAAAAAATAACTTGAAATCAATATCTCTGTGAAATAACGTTCAAATATTTTTTATATTATTACACTCTCATATCCTAAATACAATTCAACATTAGTGTCAATACAAATCACAGAATAGTTCTTATCAGACAACAGATAACAGACATTAAGCTATTAGAGATAAGTGATAATAGCTTATGCGTAACCTTGTATAGATGATGCTACAATGCCCTTTACCTGCACTTTTCATATCAAAGTCTCAAGTTTATTGTCTACAACAATTCCATGTTTCTCTCCTCACGTAAAATCTGATTCACTGCTATTCTCTCAAAGCTAACCTGGGTGTTCGTTCGCCATACCAGCTTCTTCAAGCAGAACAACAATTGTAGCAATTTTTCAGTAAGTTTCTTATATCAGAAATTGCTCGATGTAGTCAGCATACCTTGCCACCATACATCAATGGAGTGAAGTGTATGCATACACTGCAGTAGATGTTTCCTGCATCTCCCTTGGTCGTAGCGGTTTATAATCAATAAACCAGGAGATTAAGATATTACACGGAAAGGCAGCTTTGTCCCTGTAAAAGTATAAACAGGGAACAAACACTAATTTTCCAGTTGATTCCCTTTTATACTCAATTCTTTCTTACATTCAAATATCAACATACAGTTTCCTGCAACAGAATTTATTAGCCCGACACATGCGTACATCATAATAAATACAGTATTTCAGTTTATGAAGAAGTTCACTAGAACAATCTCAAGTGTTTAGCATACTGTAATCATTTATATTAGTTCAAACATTTGTAGAAATAATAGCCTACTCACATAATGCTTCTCTACATAAACTGCAAGTATAAAATATCAATATCAAATATGCACGAAATATTTCTAAGTCCAATCTCTCTCAATCAGTTAACTCACCATTAAGCTAATGGCTGCCATTCATGACTAAATTTTTTCCACTCCAAATTCAAATGATGAGACAATAGAATTCTCTACAGCATGTAAACTTTTGATTTCAGCCTATTAGCTAGTCTCGTCCAAGTAGATATTAACCGTTTGATAATAAAACTACTCATCCAGTTGGAACTGGTTTGCATTACATCGACAATTTCTAGCATATTCTCAACTCGAGTGTTTACTCCAACTCTGACACTTAGAAAATTGTCATCATAAGGAGTGCCCAAGGTCGGGTCACTTCGATAATTTAACAATTTATATAAAATTTGTTTAGAAATAATGATAGGTAAATTTACTCTGACACAGTAGTTTTCCAAACATTTCTTTGAATCTTACAAATAAACACACAAGTTTCCAAACTGTTATTTATGTCTCAT
Source organism: Sinotaia quadrata (assembly GCA_028829895.1). Classification (NCBI taxonomy): domain Eukaryota; kingdom Metazoa; phylum Mollusca; class Gastropoda; order Architaenioglossa; family Viviparidae; genus Sinotaia; species Sinotaia quadrata. Next base: position 56,811,425 of record CM054178.1, on the reverse strand, counting down.
GAAATATGTAAACTAAATTGAAGCTGAATAACTTAGGTTTATTAATTGATAATACTACAGCAATGATTACCATTAAATTCTAGATTGATAAATTATTTTTGTTTACTTAATACGATTTCTGTTACCGTAAGTTTCGTTGACCATTTAAGACTGCTTTTTTTGTTCGTATAGTTTTTATTCACTTAGTATTTATGTTTATTTCTTTATATATACATATATATATATATATATATATATATATATATATATATATATATATATATATATATATATATATATATATATATATGTGGTGTGTGTGTGTGTGTGTGTGTGTGTGTGTGTGTGTGTGTGTATGTGTGTGTGTGTGTGTGTTTTAAATGTCCTTAACATTTTAGGTGTGTTTGAAATACAAGTTTTCATACTCAAATCTTTGTAGTTTCCTTTGTCATATTTTTTCCAATTTGTATGTTTATAGACTTAATAATGTAAGCTTTCTTTTACACTTCAACTATTGTTATAGATTGTTTATATGTTTATTTTTACATACAATTATCACTATAAATCTGATTTATATATTGTTTCATGCATTCAAACAAGCACTGCAGATAATGTTGATATCTTTCTTTTCCCTGAGTGGTATATTCTTGTTTAAACACATTGACTGTAGATTAGTAATTTACAATTTCTTTCATATCTTAATATTGAAAGCTTGGATTGGCATATATAATTCATTTTGATACATGTAACAAAGTGGCTTAACTATAATGTATTTATATAGTTAACATTGTATACATGTAACAAAATGGCTTAATTATAAAGTATTTATATAGTTAACATTGTATACATGTAACAAAGTGGCTTAATTATAATGTATTTATATAGTTAACATTGTCATCATGTAACAAAGTGGCTTAAGTATCATGTATTTATATAGTTAACATTGAAAACTTTGAATATTTCTTTATTTCAGTTCACAACACCAGAACATACCAAAACATCTCTGACTGTTTAATTCTTTGCCATAAACACTTAACAGTACAGCCAGATGTTGTTGTGTACTTTCAAACTGATAATACAAAAAATTAGTATCGTCTTATTTTATATATTTAGCACTGTTTATTTCAGTTGTTATTTTTTTTAATACTTTTAACACTCTATGTTCAATAGAGATAGCGTCTTCTCCATACATTAACACTATAGCTTTGGTACTGATTTCATTCACTATAATATTTAAAAGTTTCATTTCCTGACGCAAACGTTATTTTATTTGAATATGAGACAACGTTTTCTTATGAAAACAGAATTAGAACGCTGAGAGTAGAGAGGTAGAACATATTTTTTTTTTATCAGTTCAAAATTTATTTTAAATCATTTAAGATTTTGTTAGCCATACTGTCTGACTGTTCTGTTTTCACTCGTGCTGTCTTCTGTATGTGCTTGAGTAAAGTACATAAGTTGCCATAGTAACACTATAATTTAAATTGTCTTGTCTTCAAAAGGAATCGTCACAGGTGTTGGAGTAGTTGGCATGTTCCTGGCATTTATACTGGGTGGTTTTTTCACAAAAATATACATCACACTGGAAGGTATGCTATGCAAATGAACTAAATACCTGTGATTGTGAAAGTATTTGCAAAGAATGCATAGTATTTAAGTTTGGGGCACCTAGCTGAAGAAAGGTGGGTGGAAAGAAAAAGAATGGAACAAACATTTCTTACAGAATGTGCATCGGCCATTCTGAGGGTTAGATTGACGTCAGGAAGTCTGAGGGTTAGATTGACATCATCAAGTCTGAAGGCTAGATTGACGTCAACCAATCTGAGGGCTAGATTGACATCAGCAAGTCTGAGGGCTAGATTGACGTCAACCAATCTGAGGGCTAGATTGACATCAGCAAATCTGAGGGCTAGATTGATGAAGCTTTGATTGAGTTCAGACCATTGAAATCTAGAATATTGTAGAAACGTTCAGCGAAATACTTATATTGAAATCATTTGACAGAGGACAAATCTGAGTTCACATTGAAACTGGCGGATGACTCCAGTAAAGGTGAGATCGTACTCCCCCCCATTTGCAAATGTCTCTCGTATTGGGGTGGAAGTAAATGTCTCTCTTATTGGGGTGGAAGTAAATGTCTCTCTAATTGGAGTGGAAGTAAATGTCTCTCTTATTGGGGTGGAAGTAAATGTCTGTCTTATTGGGGTGGAAGCAAATGTCTCTCTTATTGGTGTGGAAGTAAATGTCTCTCTTATTGGGGCAGAAGTACAGGAAATGTGCAAATTAAAGGTGATAGAACCAGCTACATCGGCATATTATTCTCCTATAGTTTTAGCACAAACGCGTGATATCACACAGAGGTTCTGTGTGGACTACTGGAGACTCAACCACTTTATACAACCTCACATGTACATCTGAGGGAGAATATCAGTGCACATCACGTGATTACAAAGTACACTGAACGTATTCACACGTACTATGATTGACAACTCTAATGATATCTATAATATAATCAATCAACATGTAAGAACTGATATGTATATCTATAATTAATCAACAGGTAAGACCAGGTGTGTATAGGTGTAATCAATGATCAGTATTAACATGTACATAGGTAATGCAACCTGCAGGTAATATCAGATATACCTATAATATATCAGTAGGTAAATCCACATATATATGTAACATAAAAAACATAAGACAAGGTATATTTATATTAAATCAACAGAAAGACCATTTCTTTGTGCAATAGTAAATATCTATGCATTTAAGCAGATAATACCAGCTATTATTTATCAGTTAAGTACAGGTATATCTATTACATTATGAGGTAAGGTAAGTTACATATATAATTATAAATGTTGAGAGAGCATTAACAAATATGCTCAAAGTGATAAGATGTGATTTCGTCAACAAATATTTAAGACGTGGCCAGTATAGCTTGTATAACAGAATCCTTAATGTGCACGTATTTGTATCCTATTTTCAATGGTGAATAATCAAATAGTCAGACAAGTAAATAAGCAAATATTACAAGAATTCGTTTATTAATTGTTTATTGGTGTACTGTCCACCCTTTTATCATCTGAATATTTTCAGAAACCAACATGTCGCCCCTTGATCCACGCTGGATCGGTGCCTGGTGGCTTGGATTCTTGGTGTTTGGGTTGTTTGCCCTTGTCACTGCCATTCCCGTCTTCTTCTTTCCACGAAGGTTTATACCACAGCCCCACCTCGTCGCTCTGAAGCAAGCTAGCAAAAATGCTGTTCATAAGAATAAAATTATACATGAACTCCAGGGTTGGTATTATTATGTGATCGTGGTAACATGTCTTGACGGGGATGGGTGGGGCAGATATTTGGGGAGGGAAGACAATAAACTATTTTATATACATAACATATATATGAAGTTTTCCATTATGGAAAGTATATTTGAGTAAATATTATAATCTATTGTTCTCTTTTAAATGTATGAAGTAGTACAGATTCTTAATGAGTACATTAAGGACATATTTAGAAAAGCATAAATTCATTGCCTCATAGGTTACATTATGTATTAATTTTTTAAAAAATAAAAACTTATGTCTCCTAATCGGCGACATAATTGCAGACATTAATAACTTTCAAGAGTGTTTTGATTGATGCAACATTATCATAAGCAAGAGTGACTGATTCTATATAATATTTCATTTCAAACTGTGTCGTTGTCGTATTCCATTTTGATCAAGATGTAATCTTCTTTAAATGTTCCATGTTGTCAGTTCGGATATTAGTTCAGTAGGCGGAGAGTATTTGTCAGTTCTGAGTAAAATGTTTGTATTCATTTTTGGGTCACAATCATGCATCACTCTTGCAGAGATTATATATATATATATATATATATATATATATTATATATATTATATAAAATATATCTGTTTCATCATCATCATCTTCTTAGTCTTCTTCTTCGTCGTCTTCTTTTATTATTATTATTCAGCCTCTTTCCACGACTTCTGTTTGACTGTCGGTTGTGATCCAAGGTCTCGGAATCTTACCAAGATTATGGGAGATCCAAGGTTTTACGGAGGATGTAGGCACTTCCGAGGAGTGCTACTTTGAGTAGTGGAGCGATTCTGTGGTTTCCAGGGAGTTTATTCAGGTAGCCTTCCAATTCAGATGTTATGTTCCCCAAGGCTCCTATCACTATAGGTATCACTTCTGCTTTTACATTCCACAGTCTCTGGATTTCTAATCTGAAGTCTTGGTATTTTTCTTTTTTTGTATGTTTCTATCACTTGGAACAGCGACATCAATGATTGTTACTGTTCTGTTGGACTTATTGAGAACTACAATGTCTGGTCTTCGTGCAGGAATCACCCGGTCTGTTCTTATCTCGAAGTCCCACAGTATTTTGACCTGTTTCGGTGACTGCTTCTGGTTGATGCATCCATGCTCTTTCTGGGGTTTGTATGCCATAGTTCGCACACAGATTTCTATGTATGCGTTTTGCCACTTCATTGTGTCGTTTGGTGTATTCTGTTCCAGCCAGAACCTGACATCCAGATAGTATGTGTTCTGTTGTCTCATCCACGGATTTGCAGTGTCTACATTTGGAATCATTTGAAATTTTCATGATTTTAGTTTTGTGTTATTTGGTGTTGAGTGCTTGATCTTGTGCAGCTGTTATGAGTGCTTCTGTTTCTGCTTTCAATCCTGCCTCTTTCAACCATTTGTACGTTGATTGCTTTGTTGATATTTCGTCGGCTTGCCGTACATATTGGCCATGCAGAGGTTTCTGGCTCCAGGTATGTGCTAGTTCTTGCTTCGTTGTTTTCTTCCATGTTTCTTTGTCTGTTTCTATCAGTGAATCATCTTTGTTGTTATTCCAGATGTAGTCCACAAGGCCAATGACTTCTCCTTCAATGACATGTTTGATTTTCTTGAGACCTCGGCCTCCCATTTTTCGAGATACATAGAGCCTGTCTACGTCTGCTTTGTGGTGTAAGGCTTTATGTATTGTGAGTAGTTTTCTTGTTTTCCTGTCCAGTTCATTTATTTCATTTGCTGTCCAATCTATGATACCTCCAGTGTAGCTTACTACAGGTATTGCGTATGCATTAAGGGCTTGTATTTTGTTCGCCCCATTTAGCTTGGACTTCAGGACTTGTCTAACACGTTTTTCATATTCTCTCTTAACTTTGGACTTCACTTATCTCTGCATATTTTCTTGATGCTGTAGTATCACAAGATACTTATATCCATTCTCCATTGAAACATCGTTGATTTTTCCGATGTCGAATTGCAGGCCCTCTGTTGTTTTGACCTTGCCCTTCTGGATGACAATTCGTCCACATTTCTCAAGGCCGAATTTCATGTTGATGTCCTCACTGCAGATCTTGACAGTATTGATCAGGGATGTGATGTCACGTTCATTTTTACCGTACAGCTTGAGATCGTCCATGTACAGTAAATGGCTGAAGACCTGTCCTGCTTTCATTTTGTATCCTAACCCTGTTTTCTGGATCACTTGACTGAGAGGAATCAGGGCAATGCAGAACAGCAGTGGCGATAGGGAATCACCTTGGAAGATTCCACAATTTATTGCTATGTCTGCAATATTTATGTTGTTGCATGTGAGGGTGGTTTTCCAGTTTTTCATTGACTCCTGAATTAGGTTCTGTATTGATAGCGCTACTTTGTACAATTTTAATGTTTCAATTATATCCATGAATGTGGGACTGAGTCATAGGCCTTTTGATAATTAATCAATCCATGCCATTGCAAGATTTGTTCTTCGTTTCTTGCTGTCAGTCACTATTGCCTTATCAATTGCCAGTTGGTCCTTCGTTCCTCTGCTGCCTGATCTAGCACTATTTTGTTCATTGTTTAGAAGTTTGTTTGTTTCAAGGTGAGTCATGATTTTGTCAGCTATAATTCCTGATAGTAACTTCCAGGTGGTTGATAGGCAAGTGATTGGACGATAGTTGTTTGGTGTTGTGCCTTTCTGTGGATCTTTCATAATCAGACTTGTTTTTCTCTTTACCATCCATGCTGGTAGGGTTCCTGGTTTGTTTATTATTATTATTATTATTATTATTATTATTATTATTATTATTATTATTATTATTATTCAGCCTCTTTCCACGACTTCTGTTTGACTGTCGGCTGAGATCCTAGGTCTCGGAATCTTACCAAGATTCTGGGAGATCCAAAGTTTTACGGAGGATGTGGGCACTTCCGAGGAGCGCTGCTTTGAGTAGTGGAGCGATTTTGTGGTTTCCAGGGAGTTTATTCAGGTAGCCTTCCAATTCTGATGTTATGTTCCCCAAGGCTCCTATCACTATTGGTATCACTTCTGCTTTTACATTCCACAGTCTCTGGATTTCTAATCTGAGGTCTTGGTATTTTTCTATTTTTTCTCTTTCTTTTGTTTTTATGTTTCTATCACTTGGAACAGCGACATCAATAATTGTTACTGTTCTGTTGGTCTTATTGAGAACTACAATGTCTGGTCGTCTTGCAGGAATCACCCGGTCTGTTCTTATCTCGAAGTCCCACAGTATTTTGACTTCTTCTGTTTCGATGACTGCTTCTGGTTGATGCATCCATGTTCTTTCTGGGGTTTTTATGCCATAGTTCTCACACAGATTTCTATGTATGTGTTTTGCCACTTCATTGTGTCGTTTGGTGTATTCTGTTCCAGCCAGAACCTGACATCCAGATAGTATGTGTTCTGTTGTCTCATCCATGGATTTGCAAAGTCTACATTTGGAATCATTTGAAATTTTCATGATTTTCGTTTTGTGTGCTTTGGTGTTGAGTGCTTGATCTTGTGCAGCTGTTATGAGTGCTTCTGTTTCTGCTTTCAATCCTGCCTCTTTCAACCATTTGTACGTTGATTGCTTTGTTGATATTTCGTCTGCTTGTCGTACATATTGACCATGTAGAGGTTTCTGTCTCCAGGTATGTGCTAGTTCTTGCTTCGTTGTTTTCTTCCATGTTTCTTTGTCTGTTTCTGGTGGTTGGAATAGTCCACTCCTTTTTACTAATTCTATCAGTGGATCATCTTTATTGTTATTCCAGATGTAGTCCACAAGGCCAATGACTTCTCCTTCAATGACATGTTTAATTTTCTTGAGACCTCGGCCTCCCATTTTTCGAGATACATAGAGTCTGTCTACGTCTGCTTTTGGGTGTAAGGCTTTATGTATTGTGAGTAGTTTTCTTGTTTTCCTGTCCAGTTCATTTATTTCATTTGCTGTCCAATCTATGATACCTCCAGTGTAGCTTACTACAGGTATTGCGTATGCATTAAGGGCTTGTATTTTGTTCGCCCCATTTAGCTTGGATTTCAGGACTTGTCTAACACATTATTATTATTATTATTATTATTATTATTATTATTATTATTATTTTGTTTTAACTCGACATCTCTTGATTGTCGGTTGTGAGAAAAGGTCTCGGAAACTTACAAAGATTCTGTGAGATCCAAGGTTTTACAGAGGAAGTGAGCACTTTCAAGGAGTACTGCTTTTAGCAGTGGGGCAATACTCAGATACTTTATTCAATATGCTTCCAATTCCGGTGTTATGATCCCCAAAGATACTAGCACTAAAGTTATTAATTCTGCTTTTACATTCCATAATCTCTCGATTTCTCATCAAAGATCGTTGTACTTTTCTATTTTTCTCTTTCTTTTGTTTGTATACTTCTATCGCTGCTGTTCTGTTAGACTTATTGGGAACTGTAATGCCTGGAATCGATACAGTAATTTCTTAATCTGATCTTGTATTGAAGTCCCACAGTATTATGTCTTCTATTTCGGTGACTGCTTCCTGTTGGTGCATCTATGCTTTTTCCGGGATTTTTACTCCATGGTTCATGTTTTTATGTTGGATTGTTGTCATTTCATTATGTCTCTTGATATAATTATTCTGTACCAGCCAGAACCTGGCATCAGGATAGTATACTTTGTTTCATCAATGGATTTGCAGTCTGCATTTGGAATCATTTGAAGCTTCGTGATTTTTATTTAGTGTTATTAAATGGTTTATCTTGTGGAGCACTTACGAGCGCTTCTGTTTCTGCTTTCAAAACTGTCTCTTGCAACCATCTGTATGTTTATTGTTTTGTTGATGTTTCATCAACTTGTCGCATATGCTGACCATGGAGCGGTTGGCTCCATCTATTTTCTGTTTTCTTTCAAGTTAACTTTGTTTGTGGAAGTTGGATAAATCTACCCATCATTACTGATTTTATCAGAGGCTCATTTCTTTAACACATTTTTTATAGCAGGAAGAGCATTCTCTATATATTTAACCATGACAGAGTTAACGTTCTTTAGTACAGTGATGTTTTCTGCGGTCAAATTAGAACAATGTACACAGACGCTGTTTTTTGTACCGAGATCTGGTCCAATGTGTATTTATTTTCTGTGCAGAGTTCATGCGATGTATGTGGCGACTTCTGACGAATCCAGTCTACATACTTATTGTCGGGTCAGCATGCTTAATGCTGCTTGGAAACACCGGATTAATGGCATTTCTGCCAAAATACTTGGAGACACAGTTTCTAGTACCAGCGTGGCAGGCAAATATCATGATCGGTAAGAAATACATTATTTAGTTCTTAGACAATAGCATGTCTCACTCATTGACTGTGCAGACATAGTTTGTTAATAAAATAAGTGCTCAATTCAATTTTATGGATAATATTGTTAGAACTCCATTTTCTTATATTTTGGGCAGGAGTAAATAATAGTAAAGTATTTCATGTCCATGTATCAATGAGCATCGCTCTTATTTATAGTGTAACGGGTAAATATAAAAACTTAAATTTGTATTTATAAATTATTCAAAACAAGACAATTCAATGATTACATTCTGTTCTAGTAAATATTAAATCATGCACAGTGAACTCCCTTCATGTCTTTTCTCGAAGTCAAGTGTCTGTATGTTTCTCATTGCTACTCGCTATATTTTTGACTCGAGAAATAAAGTGAAGATCTACTGTAATAAATGGAATAAGACACGTTTTAAATAACTGGAAGAAAAATACGTTAAACTTTAATTTAAAAATGATCCAGAAATTAGATACTTTAATTTTTAGAATATATTATTTAATTCTACAAAATTGTGTAGTGCTAGATCATAATAAAATTATTGAAAAGTAATTTCATTTTATAATGATGGGGTACATTTTATACCCGAGACATGTCCTAAAGACAATACTATAATGCCGTTTTCAAGAATAAAAATGACAAGAAAGAAATAAACAAAAAATTTAATAAAAGTAAATTGATTTTGAAGGCATAACTCACGCTCCAACTGTGATAATGGGAATCCTAGCTGGAGGCTTTATAACGTCCCACTACAAGTTGACGCCCAAGAAATGTCTGAAAATGTTGAACGGCGCCGTCATTCTCTCGACCTGCCTGACCATCTTGGGATTCTTCTTGGGCTGCAAACAGCCGACCATTAGTAGGGGTGTGACTACTAGGTGAGTTGTGCATTTAACGTTATCATTCAGAGAATTCCTGCAGTAATGCCTCTTGCTATCATCTTTGTCAGTGAGGATATTCCTCCTAAGGGGCTTTGTGTCTTCGTGGTTTGGGTTGTTCTCTGTAAGGGGCTTTGTGTTTGGGGGGGATTCTCTATACAAAAGTGTTTTGTTCTTCTCAAAGTACATATATCCTTATCGTGACAAATGCCATAGATCTCTTATTCCAAAAGGTTCTGCTATTCGTTTTTCAGGTCTGGGACCAGATACTGAATTTCCGCTTTCACCACACATGAATTATCAGAATCAAAGGAAATATTATGGAGTGTCTTTAACCACAGTTATCAATTATTATTTTAAAGCAAAAATTAATAAATGTCATTACCCATTCCTTATAATTGTCAGTTTGAAAGCAGATATTAAGGAATGCTTTTGACCACATTTAATGCGTTATCGACGTGTGAGCAGTTAAGGAAGTGTGTCTTTACCTACACTTTGTGAGTATTTAAGGAAGTGTCTTTACCTACACTTTGTGAGTATTTAAGGAAGTGTCTTTACCTATACTTTGTGAGTATTTAAGGAAGTGTGTCTTTACCTACACTTTGTGAGTAGTTAAGGAAGTGTGTCTACACTTTGTGAGTATCAATTTGAGGAGTGTTTTTGACGACTAGTTTTAGATTATCACTTTGAGGAGTGTTTTTAACGACTAGTTTTAGATTATCACTTTGAGAAGTGTTTCTGCCGACTAGTATGGGATTATCCCTTTGACATCAGTCATTGAAGGCAGAATTATCTGATAATACACAGCAGATTCTTTACATTACCACTGGTACGGTAAAAGACATGTTTTTAGCACAGGTTGACATGTGGATCCAGTTTATATTTGAATTACGTTTTTTCGTATGGGATTTATTGTCTAAAGCAACTGGTGCACTTGTTTCATACAATACCTCTGTTAAGGCTGTCATTCTTTTTTTCTACAGGAAAACTGTTGAACTTTGAATATCGTTTTTATACACATAAAAACTAATAATACAAATTTGACGTTGAATGCCGTTTTAATAAACAAGAATAGTGTTGATGCCAATTTTACAGTGAATGTCATATATATATGTGGAAAACTGGTGATGCCAGCTTAACACTATATGTCATTTTTCATATGTACAGAAAAGCTTTCTGATATCAGTTTAACATTATATATAGTTTTTTTCTTGCAAGAATACTTATGATTCCAATTTAACACTGAATATTGTGTTTATGTCTGTCAGGAAAACTGTTGATGCTAATTTAACATTGAGTGTCTTTTTTCCTACAGGATGATTTTGATACAAAGTGAACATTGAATGTCGTTTTCTCGTACAGGTCAACTGTTAATGACAATTTAACGTTAAATGAGTGCCAGCGGAACTGTACGTGTGACAACTCACGATTTTTCCCCACGTGCGGAGCTGATGGTGTGACCTACTTTTCGCCTTGTCATGCGGGCTGTCTTGAGCAAGGAAATATGGTATGACCTACTTTTCGCCTTGTCATGCGGGCTGTCTTGAGCAAGGAAATATGGTATCGAAGAATATTGATTTTTGCTTATTTCAACATCTCAACAGGGCATTATGTCAATTAATTTGCTTCACTCTAATTTTTATTGTACGTCTCAGCTCTACCTTTGAAATACCAAACTACCAATACAACTTGTAATGAATAAGCGTGTAAACACTTTACAGTCAGTCTGCTTTAATAACATTTTATTTAAAATGCAAAGCATTACTCTTTTAACAGCATTATTGTCATAAAAAATAATATATTTTCTTAGGTAATAAATCAATTCGTTTATATTAAAGAGTAACGGATTCATTACTGAAATATTTCCGAGTTCAAGATCACAAACGTGTGCTATATTTATTCAAAGACCAGGAAGTGTTTTAGCTTATGTAGCGGATACAGATTAATTCATGTTCAAATTCACAAATATTTGCTATATTTAATCAGAATCTCCATAAATTGTTCTAGCTTACGTACAGGATAATGATGACGTCAAAATCAAATTCACAAACATGTGCTATACTTAATCAAATTCATCGGAAAGCTTTCTAGCTTACATAGAGGACAAGGATGACGTCATTTTCAAATTCACAAACAAATGCTATATTTAATCAAAATCACCGGAACGTGTTCTAGCTTACCTACAGGGTAATGATGACGTCAAATTTACATACATGTGCTATATTTAGTGAAAATCGTCAATACATCAAGATAATAGTGATGTCAAGTTAAGCAATATTTAGTTAAGCAAAACTCTCTACTTTCTAAAATTGGCGATGAAAACCCGTCACATCGGAAGCGAGTAATTTCAAATTCATTTACACAAACTGTATAATTTGGAACAGAACCCTGCATTTAGTAAATATGTTACACACAATGACAGCATAACAGTTATATCTTTGAACAACATAATTTGTTCAGATGAAATTATCCTGTTTATTTTAAAAGAAGAATCGAGCTTACTGGTAATTTTATGTGAATAAATGAGCCACTACTTTTCCCTTGAATAATTTATTATTGTTAGCTTAAGATAATAATTATGAATTAGAAATTAGTATAAAAATGTATTTTATACCGATTGAGTTTTCAAATTATTCATTGTACAGTTGACGTACAAGAAAACTATATTCAACGTTAAAATACTATTCTATTATTAGAATAAGATATTATAAAGAATAGTTTGTTTTTATACATTATTATAAAGAATAATGCTTGTATTTTATACTAGTTAAAACTACTATTTCATGTAATAAATATCCATTATTATTAGTTTAAGGTTTCTGAAAGAGTAAAAGTTTAATTTCTGTTGACTACGCATACAATTTTTTTATTGTTTGCTTTTATTATTAGATATGAAATAAAGAATACAATTTTCATTTTTATGTTAATTAGTACAGTGAACATATATGTTGTAAACTGAGAATGCGCTGTAACACTATGTTGTAAGACTGTGAACACATGTAACACTACGTTGTAAGACTGTCAACACGTGTAACACTATGAACATGTACATTGAAAATATGGTGAGCACACACGTCGAAACATTTATTAATGTGCACGTTGTAACACAGTGAGCACACACATTGTAACATAAAAACGCACGTTGTAACATGGTGAAACAGTACTTTGTAACACTGTAAACACCCACTTTATAGTCTGGTGAACATTCACCTAGTAATGCCATGAACACGCACATTATACTACATTGAACATGCGTTGTAACACTTTTAATACGCACGCTGAAAACAATCATGCTATTGTAAGATGAACACATTGTAATGTGGTGAACACAAAAGAAATGACTTTATATAGTATTCAATGTATCTCAGAAAACAATACTAATGATATAAACGTATATAGTACTTGTGGTGGAGTAGATTTGCCTATCCCTTTCTTACAATTTAATTGTTATATAAGTTGATAAATTGTCAGAGTAAACACACCTTGGTCATTCCTTATGATGGTATTTTTGAAAGTATCTGAGTTGAAGAAAATGCTCCAGGCAAGAATATGCTGATGTAATGCAAACCAATGAGTAATTTTTATTATCCAATGGTTGTGCTTTACGAGAACGAGACCAACCAATGAGCCGAGATCAAAAGTGTACTTGCTGTAGAAAATTTTATTCTCTGAACATTTTGAATTTGGAGTGGCAAGAAAAAGTCCAGTTTGAAAGGTGGTCGTTAGCTTGATAAGCCATGATTTCCAGTTGCCTATTTTCAATGAGTTGTTTGAGTCTACTGGTTCACTGGCTGTGGAGCGCTATGACTGTATATCCGCCAGGTGGGAGAGACAAATGGTGTTTCTTGAAGGATTATTAATAATATGAATTAAGATTCTCATCACTTGTAATTAGTTGTTTAGAATTAAATAATAATAATTATAATTTTCGTGAACTAAGTGGTGTTGGCGTCACAGCACTCAATGTATCTGTCACAAAAGTTCACAAACAAAATTATATTCAAATATTATAAAGTATCGAATGTATCTCACACAAAAAGAACACAAACAAAATGTAATTAAGATTTTATAAAGTATTCACAAAAAACGATAACAATAAAACTGCATTGTGCTCTTCATCTCTTACCCAGGGTTTTAGTAACTGCACCTGTATAGAAATGCCAGAAGATGGCGCTGGAACAATTTTAGAGGCAAAGCCTGGATTCTGCACGTCAGACTGTAAAACCCTGTATCCATACATCATCTCAAAAGCATTTATGAATTTCTTTGGATCGTTCATATTGATGCCCAACTTCCTTGTTACCATCAGGTACAGTACTACATTAAACATCCAGTTTTATTGTTTATTTTACAGATTACCTGTGGGTACCAGGTATAGTTTCTTTAAACATCCAGTTTTATTGTTTATTTTACAGTTTACTTGTGAGCATCATGAACAGTATTACATTAAACATCCAGTTTTATTGGTTAATTGTACCGTTCACTAGTGGGCATCATTTACAGTACTACAATAAACATACAATTTATTTTTTATTTTACACTTTACCTGTGGGCATCATTTACAGTACTACAATAAACATACAATTTATTTTTTATTTTACACTTTACTTGTGGGCATCATTTACAGTACTACAATAAACATACAATTTATTTTTTATTTTACACTTTACTTGTGGACATCAGGTAGAATACTATATTAAACGTCGAGTTTTAATACAATCTTATACAGTTTACGTGTCAGCACAAATATCAGCAGCACATTAAATATCCAATTTTAAAAAATGTATTAGTAATTTATTATGAACATTAAACATCCAGATTTGTTATGATTGCACAGTTTCTGCATTAGCAACAGATATAAATTTCCAAGATTCATGTGCCGATTATGTTAGTTGCTCAGTTTCCTCAGGAGCATAAATTACACTGCCTCTTAAACATTCTGAAAATACTGACTCTTAATTAAATATACTGAAATTGCCCACATTCCTACTTGTCACATGTCTGGTTATATTTAATGACCCTATATCAGACTCCCATGTATCAATATTAGATTATCGATTTACTTTTAATACTAGTGACAGTTGGACGGCCTGACATCTCTTTCAGCTAATATGCCAAAGATTCGGGCTAGTTCTCAAATGACATACCGACAGAGAAATCAGCACATTGCCCAAGTTGCTAACATTATTTCTCGCTTTTTATTAGTTATGATTATAATAGGATTCCTCAGGCTGAGCCCCCCTACCAGCTTTTAGTCAATGATTACAACAAATTATGCAATATGGGTGAAGATAACAAAGTAAAATTTAATAATAGTAAAGAAAGACATAAATTTTCGAATCGCAGAATATACGAGAGTTCGTTTATCCTGCCCTGCCCAATTAACTGTATAAAGTTTGTATTTGAGTGATCAGATTTTTTGGAGAGAGTACTTTTAACTAGAGTCTCATGAAAACTTGCAACAGATCACAGCATCCTTGACATCAAGTTGCAGTTGTCTTCCAGGTATGACCAACTAGGCATCAAATAGATGTGCTAGACATTGTTGTCAGAGGATCAAGAGACCAGGATACCATCAGACCCAGAATTGGCTGTAATGAACAACATTATTCTATATTAACCTAAAACATGAATAATCATTTGGGCTTCGTGGCGACAGTAATAGATCACTCTTTACAAGTTCATCACAACTCATTATCCACATGCTTACTTACAATTCATAAACTCAATGAAATATTTTATAAGTGAATAATAATGATTCTACTCTTACAATTGCATAGATTCGTAGATACAATACATCCAACAAGTCGTTTACAACAATATTCATTAGACAATCATTTGATTTCTATTTAGCTCTACCGGCTACAAATAATTTAACAAAGTGTAAGCATGGCGTATACATTTGTTTATGCCATCTCAACATTCCTACATAAATGTAAATCTCTAACGCCAATTAGCTTCTGTGAGAAGAAATACATTAGTTCACACAATCATTTAGCAAATCACATGAATATTTTACACAACATCTTATCAATGATATATACAATAATTTAAAGAAGTCAATATATTTACCACTCTTGTAATATTTGCTCAGTATCAATGTATGCAAGAAATTGACCCTGGACATCTGGTTGCAGTGAATGTGCATTTGCAGGCATGAGTTATTTATCTGTATATATAAATGGTATCTAGGTCAGCTAGCAGATTCTACTACGTCACAACATGGAACGCGAATGACCAAACATGGGCGTTGCGATGGAAAAATCGCCCTTGCTAATTTAATTAAGGCTTAGAATTAACCAACATTTAATTTTCGCACTCTGTGCTGACGAAAGGGGGGACAGTTCTGACTCACGCTCGGTTAGTTCAAGTCATGCAGTTAGCGCAGTCATGCTTGATTGATAAAAAATGGTGAGATCTTTCAGGTCAGCTATTTAAGCAATATTGCTCAAATTGAACTTTGTCTTAAATATACATTACTATTCTATCTCAAAGTAATAGAGATGACTATTTGACAAGATAGATTGTGACACCAATGCCCCTTTGTTAATGATTAACATTATTATTATTAATTATTCTTTCATAACTACTCATATGTGACGAGAATCTTAATTTATGTTATTAATAATTCTCCAGCAGACACCACTCTTCCCTCTCACTTGGCGATTATGTAGGCACTGTAAACGTTTTCTCTCTCCCACCACATTAAATACATGTTTTGCTAAAGGAGAAGACAAATCTGTATTTAATCTATATTCATTTCCAACCTAAGGTTATCAATATGTGTAAGAAGGTCAATGAATTTATTAAACTAGCAAATACAATGAAATGGATTAATTGACATTAATTATTTAAATGAAACCATGTTCAAATACTTTTATGTCTACACAGTATTATATCCGAAAAATAATTCAACAATAATGTCCATACAATTTGTAAGATAATTCTTATCAGAAATCATATACTTTGTTAATAGAGATAAGAGATGAGTGTTTACAAGGCTTGATTTAGGCGCTGTCACAATGGTCTTTGAACTCTTTTGTTACAGACACAAGTTTATTGTCCAAAGTTATTACGTCAGTTCCACATGTTTCTCTCACACGTTTGTAGGACACTGATTAACTGCTATTCTCTCAAGATTAACACACGTTTGTAGGACACTGATTAACTGCTATTCTCTCAAGATTAACACACGTTTGTAGGGCACTGAATCACTGCTATTCTCTCAAGATTAACACACGTTTGTAGGACACTGAATCACTGCTATTCTCTCAAGATTAACACACGTTTGTAGGACACTGAATCACTGCTATTCTCTCAAGATTAACACACGTTTGTAGGACACTGAATCACTGCTATTCTCTCGAGATTAACACACGTTTGTAGGACACTGAATAACTGCTATTCTCTCGAGATTGGCATGGACACGTTCATTGTATTTAACTCCCTCAGGCAGAAGAGTAATTGTAGCAATTTCCAGTAACTTCCTTATGTCAGAAATTTCTCCATGTAGTCAGCATACTTTGTCACCATACATCAAAGGGGTGTAGTGTATTCTCCACACTTCACACTGCTCCCTGCCTTTTACCATGGTCGGTCATAATGGTTTACTAACAATAAACAGGATTCAAATCACACAATAGAAAAAGGCTGCTTTTCCCCGTAGAAATATAATCAGGGAACAAACACCAAGTTTAACGTTAATTGCCTTACAACTCCATTCTTTCTTACATTCCAGTCTCAAATTAGAGTTTCCTGTAACAATATATATTAGAATGATACATGTATGCAAATAACCAGGATATCAAAGCAATGTCAAGGTTTAGCATACTATATATGAGCATTTTACTTCAATCATTTGTAGAAATAATAGCCTACTTACATAATTCATCTGTACATAAAACACAAGTATAACAAACAATAGCAAAAAATGCTTAAAATATTTGTCAGTCCATTGTCTCTCAAACAGTCAGTTAACTCACCATTAAGCTAACGGCCGCCTTTCATGACTGGACTTCTAGCCACTCCAAGGTCAAAGTGATCAGATAATAGAAATCTCTCAAGCAGTTAAACTTTTAATCTCAGCTCATTGGCTGGTCTCGTTCTCGTAAATCATAACCATTGGATAATAAAACTACTCACCCAGTTGGGACTGATTTGTACTACATCAGCAATTTGAATACGCTCGATTGAGTTTTTACTTCAACTTTCAAAAGTACCATCGTAAGGAGTACCCAATGTTGGGTTACTCTGACAAGTTAACAATTTATATCACAATTAAATTTAAAATATAGGAATATGCAAATTTACTTTGCCACAGAAATAATCTGACACCAATGTGAAATAAATGAGCAATGGATGGATGAATAAATACACACTTGCATGAATGAAAAACAGATGTAACAGTGAATACATATATGGTGTATGGAGGATTCACAGCCAAACAAAAGACAGTCAGATATATACGACCGTTAAACATTATTTGTGGAAACATAGAAACATAAATAGATAAATAGATAGACAGACAGACAGATAGATAGAAAGATAGATAGATAGATAGATAGTTAGATAGACAGACAGATAGATAGACAGACAGACAGACAGATAGATAGATAGATAGAAAGAAAGATAGATAGATAGATAGATAGAGAGAGAGAGAGAGAGAGAGAGAGAGAGAGAGAGAGAGAGAGATGGATAGATGGATGGATAGATGGATAGATAAAAAGAAATAATCTAGCAGGCAGACACGTTTATGCGTAAGATTAGATTGTTATATACAGTCAACCATTAAAGTTATTTAAATACAAACATATGAAATATGCATTCTTTAATAATTTATTTCATATCTTTATGTTTCAGAAGTGTTAGTGAGGCTGATAAACCGTTAGCCATCGGACTCTCTGTATTCTTGAACACGTTATTGGGTTCGTAGATGATTTAATATTCGAATTTCATTTCGATCAGTAAACTTTCCATTTATTGTGACGTCAGACTATAATTCAGTATAGCAAGAATGCAAAAGTTCAACAGAAAAGAAAAATTAACAAAAAAAATTACAAAGAAAGAAAAGAACGATGAGTAATTTATTAAAAGAAAATATTTTTTCTGCGACAAGATTTATTTTCCTGATTCAACCTCATAATGCATTTTTTCTTCTAGATGTAAAGCATCTTCATGATTTATGGTGTGTTCTGCAAGTGATTGAATCATAATGAAAGCTGTATTTTAGTAGTGATAAAGTTATAATGAAAGTTTTATTTTAGTAGTGATAAACTCATAAATAAAGCTGAAGCGATTATGTCTCAGATTGAAATTGTATTTTAGAAGCGATTGTGTATGAGATTAAAACAGATTTTTAAACGATTGTCTAAGATTGCAGTTCTATTTTATAATCGACTGTCTCAGAATAAAGCTGTATTCTAGATGTGGATACTCTCAATATATACTATTATTTAAAGAAATGAAAGATTTTGATAATGAAAGTTTATTCTAGAAGAATTCATTCTCAAAATAAATTTAAGTCTTTTTCTAGAAGAGATTGATTCTCATAATGGACAGTGTAGTTTTGAAGTAATTGATTCTCATAATGGACAGTGTAATTTTGAAGTAATTGATTCTCATAATGGAAAGTGTAGTTTTGAAGTAATTGATTCTCATAATGGAAGTAGTATTCTAGACGTCATTGAGCTTCACAATGTAAGCGATATTTTAGTATTGATAAAATCAAATATATAAGTTGTATTCGGGTAGAATTAAACAGAGCAATGCCAAATGTTTTGCAGTAATGACCGGGAAATAATAATGTAATTTGCATTCTAGATGTGACTGGGTCTTACAATATGAGTGTTGCATGCTGGTTGTAATATGGGTCTTGCAATATGTGTTGCATTCTAGCTGTGACTGGGCCTTTCAATGTAACAAGCTGTCTAGCTGTGACTGGGCCTTTCAATGTAACGTGCTGTCTAGCTGTGACTGGGCCTTTCAATGTAACGTGCTGTCTAGCTGTGACTAACCTTACAATGTAACTGTGCATTCTAGTTATGAATGGATCGTACAATTTAACTTGCATTCTTACTGTGATTGGATCCTGAAATTTGAAATCTTCTTATGACTAGAACTTTCTATGAAACTTGAATTCTTGTTGTGACTGGACTTTGCAATGAAACTTGAATTCTTGTTGTGATTGGACCTGTCGGTTTAACATGCATTCTTATTGTAACTGAGCTTTACAATGCAACTTGAATTCTTTTTGTGACTGGGCCCTACAATGTAATTTGAATTCTTTTTGTGACTGAGCCTTACAATGCAACTTGAATTCTTTTTGTGACTGGCTCCTACAATGTAACTTGTTGCCCGTACCTTGGCTTACTGCAGTTTTCATTTGTAGAGAAACTGTCGCTGCAAAACGAACATGTGAATGAAATGCTTGTTATGAAGATATACATTTCTGATAATTGTCGCGTTGTAACATTTTTCTTCTCTGCAACAAACTGTTTATGTCGAAAGATTCGTTTTTGTTTGTAATACATCTCGTATGCCCAATGAACCAATCATTGACCTGGCCACATCTATGTCCGTTATGAACGTTAAAGACGCTGTGGCCATGAACAGAAAGCGCGAATGCAGTCGATCGTATGCAGACACATTTATAATCATTACTGCGCATTTACATTCCTGCAAAATTGTTATTCTTAGGCTAAACCGTTGCTATTGTAAGTTTAATAGTCATCTTCACGGCGATTCGCTTGTGACATAAGGAATAGGGTATCCATCTCTCGAATACGTTATTGATGCAAAGTTTAACTAGATGAAGAAGTTATTTTCAGTTCTAGTAAATTGTTATAGAAGCTGTTCCAATACTCGTATGTATGACCTATATTACTGGATTCTCATTCGAACAAAATTGATGAATTGATGAATATGCCTACATTCATTTATACATGCATGTCTCTCTGTGTGTTATGTGTATATATTTGTATGTATATTTAAGTGGTGTGTGTGTCTGTCTCTCTCTCTCACTCTCTCTCACTCTCTCTCTCACTCTCTCTCTCTATATATATATATGTGTGTGTGTATGTGTGTGTGTATGTGTGTGTATGTGTGTATGTATGTGTGTGTATGTGTATGTGTGTATGTGTGTTTGTGTGTGTGTGTGTGTGTGTGTGTGTGTGTGTGTGTGTGTGTGTGTGTGTGTGTGTGTGTGTGTGTGGTGGTAGATGTGCATTTGGGTAAATATATATTATATACATACTGCGACAGGATATTTTATACTATGGGAGGGTCTCTTCATCTCTACATTTCTATGATAACACACACTTCTCACTTTGCAGGAAACAGACTGAAAGAGTAACCTCCGTACCCTTTCCAGAGCAATTCCCAATATTGTAAATAAACACTACAAAATAACTCAAACCTGGTAAACGTCCAAAAATCCTGCGCCCATCTTCTTAAATATTACACCCTCACTCCCACTACTCCTGACCTTTTAACCCAGTTAAAACACACACACACACACACACACACACACACACACACACATACACATTCAAATATGTATATATATATATATATATATATATATATATATAAGTGTGTGTGTATACACTTATGTATATTGTATGCATGCGTGTGTTCGTCTGTCCTACTGTATAGCTATCACATATTAGAGTTTGTTCATATGTCCTATTGTACAGGCTGGTTTGAGATTTTTTTCTCGGACTGGTTGTGGTGTACGCCATTTCATTCTCCTAGGTTTATGATGGTGTTTACGGGCTGGTAATCTGGTTGCATGTCATTTTATAAAAACTGGTTGTATGCCGTTTCTTACACTCTGGTTGTATGTCATTTTATAAAAACTGGTTGTATGCCGTTTCTTACACTCTGGATGTATGTCATTTTATAAAAACTGGTTGTATGCCGTTTCTTACAATCTGGTTGCATGTCATTTTATAAAAACTGGTTGTATGCCGTTTCTTACACTCTTGATGTATGTCATTTCTGACAGGCTGGTTTCCTGGTCCAGTGGCGTTTGGTCGCATTGTGGACTCAGCATGCATTCTCTGGAGCTCTGGGTGTAGCCGTGACGGCTCCTGCAGCTTGTATGACATCGAAGCCTTTAGGTACCGCTTCCACGGACTGCTTTTTTTTACCAAAGTGGGACAACTTCTGTTAATAATCGCAACATTTGTTGTTGCATCACGGATTCGAACACCTTTTGTACAACACCAAGAGGACAAAACTGTTCAAGTAATATTTCCAGAGTCCGAAAAAATGATTGAAATGGGAGTAAAGGAGACATCGGACTACCTTAGTGGTGATGAAAATGGAGATGACTGTATTAATGGTAATGGCAAAATTTGAAAGGAGAAACCTGGCAAAATGTAAATATTTATAAATCTGACTCACTTTAAAAGAACTCGAAAATGTATATTCACGATAACAACGATTTTGATCATTTTAAAGACAATAGTAAGCATTTTGCAAATTACTGAAAAAGATCATGTCTAGGATATTCTGTTAACTATATCTGTCACTGTAAATAGGCAGTAATATATGTTATAAACTATGTAACGCGAATGTATTAGAGTGTGCTGTATTTTCCAATTAGTTCTTCAACAATATCCTGCAAACTTTGCATTCATAAACTTATATTTAAAATGTTAAAACAAATATGAATACTACAACCAACAATATATACTACATTATAAATTACACTAACAAAACACAGTGTATCTAACAACATAGACTACATTTAACAATAAATATTACCTTAACACTACGGACTTCATCGAACAAGGAACACTAGAACAGACAGAACACACTGTATCCTATACATGTACAAACTACAGCTAACACTATATACTATAGTAAGAGTACTCACTGCGTCTAACAATACAAGCTACATCTAGAAGTACACTACAGATCTAACACTACACATTGCGTCTAACAATACAAGCTACATCTAGAAGTACACTACAGATCTAACACTACACATTGCGTCTAACAATACAAGCTACTCTAGAAGTACACTACAGATCTAACAGCACATACTGCATCTAACGCTAATCACTACTGCTAAAGGCACACACACTCATCCTGCAACACACAATAATTTAAACAGTAATCACTACTGATAACAAAATCCAGATTTACAGATTCCAACATAGTATATATTTATTCAATGCATTAAAAGCAATATACAAAAAGTTTAATAACATTATTTCCTTCAAACATCACAGACATCATCTAGCAATACGCGATGCATCCGAACTCACAGCATTCAGCAATGAACAAACACTACAGCAAACAATATATAGCGTGCATAATGAACACTAAATCAACCTACACACACAACACCTAGCAATTAATACAACAAACAACACACGCAACACGTAGCAATGAATACTACATCAAGCAACATTCACACAATGAACACTAGATCCAAAATCATATCGCATGTAGAACTCCACATCATCCGAAATACACAGCATATAGCAAATATATTTCATCTCAAACAACAGCATGTAGCAATGCACACTTCTTTCCAAACAAATGTATAACGATGCACACTTAATCCCAAGCACAATATGTAGCGATGCACACTTCAGTCCAAACATACAACATGTAGCAATACACACTTGATTCCACAGACATAACACGTAGCAATACACACTTCTTTCCAAATACACAACCTGCAGCAATAGACAGTTCGTTGGAAACATATAGCAATACACACTTCATTCCAAACACACAGCATGTAGCATTATACACTGTATTCCCAGCACACAACATGTAGCAATACACACTCATTCCAAACACACATGTAGCAACATACACGTCATTCCAAACACGCAGATTTTAGCAATAAAATCTTCATTCCAAACATGCAACATATAGCAATACACACATCAATTCCAAACAAGTAACAAGTAGCAATACACTTATCATGCTAAACACTCAGCACTTAGCAAGAGACAATTAATTCCAAACACATAGCGTGTAGCAATACACACTTATTCGAAACACAACATATAGCAATATGCACTTAATTCCAAACACATCATGTAGCAATGCACACTTCGTTCCAAAACACAGCATGTAGCAACACACACTAATTCCAAATACAAAATATGTAGCAAAACACTTCATTATGTGACACCTCTGAGCACCGTTCACTCGTTATGATTATTATTTATTTAATTAATAACACATAACTAATTACAGGTGACTGAGAATCTTAATTTATAGTTGTTAATAAATTCTCCCTCAAGACCAAACTATCTTTCACTTGGCGGATTATAAGTGTGTCATAAAACTCTACTCTTTATGCTACAGGATAGACGTTTTACTGTTGCATAATGTTCTGCAGGTGGAAATTTCTTACTGAAAGAGTAATAAAATATCGTTTTTTATCTTTACATTATACTAGAACCCACCCACCTACTATTACTCCAAGGTTTGAATATATGTGAAAGAAGGTTAATAAATTTAACAATAAATTTATTAAATGAGCAACCCAATATACAACATTTGAATATAATCAAAATAGTCTTGTCATTTAAATCACTTCACGATAATGTTTCTGTATAATCAGGTTCATGGATATAGTTTGTTCATAGAAATGAGAGTGGAGTTTTAGAGAGAGAATTATAGTCAATGTACATAACATTTCAAGGATGGCTGCTGTCACTAGAGCATTTGTTCACAATCACACGGTTTGCAACAAATCATTTTTATTTTTATTAGACGACAGTCCAACGTACCATTTTTAGGCACAATACTCAACTGTTCCAGAATCTTTCATGCGCTTACAAACCACACATGGAGACTTTTCCAGAACTTCACATGTGTTTTCAAAGCACATCACGAGGAGTGTTCCAGAACTTTCGTGTGTGCTACTTAAGCACACCACAAGAAATGTTCAAAAAGTTCATGAAATATCAAGAACAAACTCAAACTTCACTTTCCATTGAATTGTCTCTAAAAAAGAATTCATAAGAATCAACTTACAGTAACACATTTATTGATAAGGTCGATGACAAGGTTGATACCTGCCAATGTGATCCGATAGAGTACAAGAGTCACTGCAGTCTGAATTGGACGCAAGGTTACAAAATCAAAAGCATCAAAAGGCATGATCCTCTCAACAAAGGTCAAATTAAGGGCAGTGTTAAGCTTCAGCCATATTTTATATCTAACTCCTGTCTCTCTTAAACACATTCTCAGCTTACAAATCCTGCAAAAATATTCATTAGCACGATTGACACGCAGCATAAGAAATATAGCATCGATCAAAATTCACAAGTATAATGTTCAATTTAATCAAATTAGTGAACATAGAAATAATGGTTCTCCAATTCAAATCTTAGATCAAGAGGCTAATTCCCAAAACACTTTCTGGCTGGCAACACATGCTAGAAAAATGGATGACAATGTAGAATAGAAGAGTGACAGTTCCCTAAAATAGCTCAAGCACCCCTGGTAATATAGCCAGAATAGTAAATAAATATAGGTGACAGACTATAACCTGTAAATGAGTGACTTGCAGCGCAGCACTGATCATACCAGCATCCAAGATAAAGTGGCACCCAAGAAATAGCATCAAAGTGCATTACTGCCAATAAAATGCATATGGACTAAGAAATCATCTTCATGAGTTCTCTGACAGAACAATCTTACTTAATGATCATAATACATTTAAAAATCATAAACGAAAAATATCAATATAAAATAAAATGAATGTCAAGAGATAAACATGAATATAATAGTAGTTAGGCAAGCAAAACGGCATGCAGTCGGGAGTAATATATACAGAGGATGATTTCCTGCTGTGTTGATAACTGGGAATAGGTTTTGTAGTATGTACTGTCTTAAGTCCTGGAGCCAAAATACGTGTTGCCTCATTGGTCAGCTGCATTCGACTAATGATTTACATGAGAGTTTTTGGTACATTCGTACACGTGGCTGAGCTGCATTTTGATTGTTTAGTTTTGTGAGTTGTCTGGAACATTCAGGTATATTCCAGCCTGAAGATAAGGCCCGGTCTTTTAGTAGAAGGTATGTTTAAGTGTAGTCTATTTTTTAGAGGAGGGGCGAGTGTTGCCACATATTCCATTATGTGACATCCCCAACTTAGAATAAAATAGAGGTTCCAAGTTTATTAAAACAACACTAACACTAACACTGACGATAAAAATAGCTACTCGTAAAGTGTTAGCAATATATAAAATCATTAGATTGAATCATTTCTAAAGGAAGAGATATGGTAAGTACTCATAAGAAATTAAACATGACAATTTAATATGAAGTTACTATAGAAATAAAATATACTTTCAAAATACAAAATAGTAATGATAAAAATGAACTAGATTAAATAAGAAATATTAAGATAATGGATGTAAATCTCATGTTCATTCCTCTCACATATGTGATGAATTAAATTATAGAAAATAGTGCATATACTCGAATAGGTGTTATTTTACATTGTGCAACAAGCAAAGAATGTAGCTTCAAATCAAATAATTAATGATATCAAGGGAATTGTGAACAATTAAAATCTGGGCGACTGTGTGATCACGTTACAAGATTGAAATGTTAACCTCATGAGGAAGGCGAGTTCAGTGGGTCAAAAGTATAAAGACTATGGCATACGGGATTTGCTGGATAACTGGATAACTCCACAAGCATCCATCTGTGTTTCCTTCCACAGCCATAAGGAGGCTATGAAAATCAGCATCATTATTGTTTTTACTCGCAATGTACTCTACACGAAACATATATTGCTCCATTAAGAGTTACCAACACATAATACGTACATTTGAGTGTTTAGCTCTGGATAAATAAACAAATGATTGGTGGTCTGTTTGCAGTATGAACTCATGACCATACAATTAGGTTTGAAATGTCTTTATGGCCCAAATCAATGCCAAGCAGTCGAATTTATGAAGTTTTATATCAGAAAGCTTACATTTGGCATACACAATTGGTACCGGATTTATTTCACGGTCATGGCACTTCTGCAACAAAACTGCTCAATGCCTACTCATGATGCATCTGTGTGGACAAAAAAATGGTAGGGTGACATTGAGAAGATGTAGGGGTGACATTGGAAAGATGTATGGGACCACATCAGTGCATCCTTGAGCTTTTCAAATGTAGATCCATTATCTTAATATTTCATATCTAGTTCATTTTTATCATTACTATTTTGTATTTTGAAAGTATATTTTATTTCTATAGTAGCTTCATATTAAATTGTCATGTTTAATTTCTTATGAGTACTTATCATATCTCTTCCTTTAGAAATGATTCAATCTAATGATTTATATATTGCTAACCCTTTACGAGTAGCTATTCTTATCGTCAGTGTTAGTGTTAGTGTTGTTTTACTAACTTGGAACCCCAATTTTATTCTAAGTTGGGGATGTCCCATAATGGAATATGTAGCCCACGCCCGCTCCTCCTCTGAAAATAGACTTCAATTAAACTTACCTTCTTGAAAGACTGAGCCTTAACCTCAGGCTGGAGCATACCGGAATGTACCAGACAACTCACTAAACTAACCAATCAAAATGCAGCTCAGCTACATGTACGAATGTACCAGAATCTCTCCTATACATCATTAGTCAAATGCAGCTGACCATTGAGGCAAGATATATTTTGTCACCAGACCTTAAGAAAGTACACACATAAAACTAACATTATTGCCAGTTATTAACACAACACGAAATCATCCTATGTATATATTACTGCATGCAGTTATGCTTGCCTAACTACTATTATATTCATGTTTCTCTCTTGACATTCATTTTATTTTATATTGAAATTTTTCGTTTATGTTCTTCAAATGTATGATGATCATGTAAGTAAGATTGTTCTATCAGAGAACTCATGAAGATGATTTCTTAGTCCATATGCATTTTACTTGCAGTATAGTACTTTGATGCTTTATCTTGGGCGTCACTTTATCTTGGATGTCGCTTTATCTTGGATGTCAGTATATCTAGGATGCAACCTTATTTTGGATGTCATTATATCTAGGATGCAACTTTATCTTGGATGTCATTATATCTAGGATGCAACTTTATCTTGGATGTCACTTTATATTGGATGTCACTTTATCCTGGATGTCAGTATATCTAGGATGCCACTTTATCTTGGGATGTTGGTGTGATGCGTGCTGCGCTGCAAGCCACACCAAAGCAGAACGACCAAAGACAAGTTGAATGGACCATGTGTGTCTGCTAATGCCATTTACTGCTGAGAACCTAGTCTACACGTCAGGTGATCTAAAGATATGTATTTATAAAGTCAACTATACAGCTTCAGTCAAGTTGTAGACAAACTCTACCCATGTACTTTTAGAGTTCACTCAGAAACATTCAGTGTTCTCTTATAAAACTTTTTTATATTTCACTCATAAACCAAATAAATAAACCAACTAACTAGTTCAGTGCCATAGGACTAAAACGAACATTCTGTTATGACCTTACAAGAACTCTAATTGTAACTCTTAAACTATTCACTATATATAACCATGCTGTCTTATGTTATTTCTTGTTGAATATGATTATTATTGACACATAGACCACTCGTGTTAGAGTGACTCACTTACATGTTATAGTCTGTCACCTATATTTATTTACTATCCTGGGTATATGTATCAGGGGTGCTTGATCTATCTTAGGAAACTGTTCTATTCTACATTGTCAGTCATCTCTCTAACGTGTTGCCAGCCAGAAAGTGTGTTTTGGTAATAAGTCCTATTGATCTATGATTTGAATTGGAGAATGCTTTATGTAACTGAAAACCATTATTTCTATGTTTGCTAATTTGATTACATTGAACATTATACTTGTGAATTTTGATCAATGCTATATTTCTTATGCTGCGTGTCACTCGTGCTAATTAATATTTTTGCAGGATTTGTAAACTGAAAATGTGTTTAAGAGAGACATGAGTTAGATATAAAATATGGCTGAAACTTAGCACTGCCCTTAATTTGACTCTTCCTGAGAAGATCATGTCTTTTGATGCTTTTGATTTTGTAACCTTGTATTCAATTCAGACCGCAGTGACTCTTATACTCTATAGGATCACATTGGTAGGTATCAACCTTGTCGTCGACCTTATCAATAAATATGTTACTGTAAGTTGATTATGAATTCTTTTTTAGAGACAATTCAATGGAAATTGAAGTTTGAGTTTGTTCTCGATATTTCATGAACATTTCTTGTGGTGTGCTGAAGTAGCACACACGAAAGTTCTGGAACACTCCTCGTGATGTGCTTTGAAAACACATATGAAGTTCTGGATGAGTCTCCATTGTGTGCTTAGTGAGCGCATGAAAGATTCTGGAACAATTGAGTATTGTGCCTAAAAATGGAGAAACTATATATCCATGAACCTGATTACAGTGGTACCTCGCATAACGAACACAATTCGTTCCAGCAGTACGTTCGTTATGCGAGGTGTTCGTTATGCGAAACACGATATCCCATAGACTTCTACATGAAATCGTGCAATCCGTTTCACATCGCCGCGAAAAATCAAAGAAATTAGGGGGAAATGAAGACAGGGCAGTGTTCAGGGTGGGGGACACTACTAAAGACACATAGCAAAGCAGGGTATGATGTTAGGTGTTGATGAGGTAAGATGTTAGGCGTTGATGAGGTGAAATGGAGGTGGGATGAGGACACACACACACACACACACACACACACACACACACACTTAGATCTCTTTTCCAGTCCAGTTTTTAGTTGTCAAAGTTGTCCACCAGTGGGCGCAGATAGGGTGGGATAGTCTGTTCTTGAGTAGAAGAGCTGGCCTGTTGTTGAATGGAAGGACCGGCCTGTTGTTGAGTGGAAGAGCTGGCCTGTTATTGAGTGGAAGGACTGGCCTGTTATTGAGTGGAAGGACTGGCCTGTTATTGAGTGGAAGGACTGGCCTGTTATTGAGTGGAAGGACCGGCCTCTTATTGAGTGGAAGGACCGGCCTGTTATTGAGTGGAAGGACCGGCCCGTTTTTCAGCTGAAACAAGAATGTTCACTTCACTCACGAAAAGTTGTCCTGCAACGACGAGTAAGACCTTGAATTCTATAACCACCATCCAGTAAACAAACAGATGGCAAAAACACATCAAAGCAAGGAATAAATGACAATCAACTGGGGACAAACACGCCCTGTCCTCATCTCAGCCACGCAAGACACGAGTGGCCGGATTCGGCCATTTTTTTCACGGGAAATGCGATGTTTTCGCGGCGTACGTATGGTTCGTTATGTGAAACAAGTTCGTTCTGCGAGCCACGCGGGCTTTCGCAGCGGTGTTCGTTATGCGGTTCGTTCGTTCTGCGGGGCGTTCGTTATGCGAGGTACCACTGTATACAGAAACATTATCGTGAAGTGATTTAAATGTCAATACTATTTTGATTATATTCAAATGTTGTATATTGGATTGCTCATTTAATAAATTTATTGTTAAATTTATTAACCTTCTTCCACATATGTTCAAACCTTGGAGCAATAGCAGGTGGATGGGAATTAGTTTAATATAAAGAAAAGATGATTTTTATTTCTCCTTCAGTAACAAGTTTCCACCTGCAGAACGTCTATCCTGTAGTGCATAAAGAGTAAAGTTTTATGACACACTTATAATCCGCCAATTGAAAGACAGGTTGGTCTTGTGGGAGAATTTATTAACAACTATAAATTCAGATTCTCAGCCACTTGTAATTGGTTATGTGTTATTAATAAATAAATAATAATCATAACGAGCAAAGGGTGCCCAGCGGTTTCACAGAATGAAGTGTGTATTGCTACATGATGTGTGTGGAATGAAGTGTGTATTGCTACATGATGTGTGTGGAATGAAGTGTGTATTGCTACATGTTGTGTGTTTGGAATTAAGTGTGTATTACCACATGTGTTTCGAATAAGTGTGTATTGCTACATGTTATGTGTTTCTAACGAACTATTGCTGCATGTTGCGTATTTGGAAGGAAGTGTTTATTGCTGTGTGCTGTGTATTTTTGAGATGAAATATGTATATGATGTGTATTTCAGATGTGGTGGAGTTCTACATGCGATATGATTTTGGATCTAGTGTTCATTATGTCGTGATGTGAATGTTGCTTGATGTAGTATTCATTGCTACGTGTTGCGTGTGTATTGTGATTTAGTGTTCATTGTGCACGATGTATATTGTTTGTTGTAGTGTTTGTTCATTGTTTATTGTACACACTATATATTGTTTGTTGAAGTGTTTGTTCATTGTTCATTGTGCACGATGTATATTGTTTGTTGTAGTGTTTGTTCATTGTTCATTGTACACGATGTATATTGTTTGTTGTAGTGTTTGTTCATTGTTTATTGTACACACTATATATTGTTTGTTGTAGTGTTTGTTCATTGTTCATTGTACACGATGTATATTGTTTGTTGTAGTGTTTGTTCATTGTTCATTGTGCACACTATATATTGTTTGTTGTAGTGTTTGTTCATTGCTGAATGCTGTGAGTTCGGATCTATCGCGTATTGCTAGATGATGTCTGTGATGTTTGAAGGAAATAATTTTATTAAACTTTTAGTATATTGCTTTTAATGCATTGAATAAATATATACTATGCTGGAATCTGTAAATCTGGATTTTGTTATCAGTAGTGATTACTGTTTAAATTAGTGTGTGTTGCAGGATGAGTGTGTGTGCCTTTAGCAGTAGTGATTAGCGTTAGATGCAGTTTGTACTGTTAGATCTGTAGTGTACTTCTAGATGTAGCTTGTATTGTTAGACGCAGTTTGTACTGTTAGATCTGTAGTGTACTTCTAGATGTAGCTTGTATTGTTAGACGCAGTTTGTACTGTTAGATCTGTAGTGTACTTCTATATGTAGCTTGTATTGTTAGACGCAGTTTGTACTGTTAGATCTGTAGTGTACTTCTAGATGTAGCTTGTATTGTTAGACCATTAATACTGTCATCTCCATTTTCATCACCACTAAGGTAGTCCGATGTCTCTTTTACTCCCATTTCAATCATGTTTTCGGACTCTGGAAATATTACTTGAACGGTTTTGTCATCTTGGTGTTGTACAAAAGGTGTTCGAATCCGTGATGCAACAACAAATGTTGCGATTAAAAACAAAAGTTGTCCCACTTTGGTAAAACTAAACATTAAGTGGAAGCGAATCCTAAAGGCTTCGATGTCATACAAGCTGCAGGAGCCGTCACCACAACCAGAGCTCCAGAGAATGCATGCTGAGTCCACAATACGACCAAACGTCACTGGACCCGGAAACCAGCCTGTCAGAAATGACATACAACCAGAGTGTAAGAAACGGCTTACAGCCAGTTTTTTATAAAATGACATGCAACCATCCTATGTCAAATGACGTACAACCAGCCTGTAAACACCATCATAAATCTGCGTGTATGAAATGGCGTACAACCACAACCAGTCCGAGAAAAAGATCTCAAACCAGCCTGTGCAATAAGATATATGAGCAACCAACAACCTTTAATATGTGACAGCTATGCAGTAGGACAGACACACACACACATGCATACAATATACATAAGTGTATACAATCACACTCATATATATAAATATATATATATATATATATTGTGTGTGTGTGTGTGTGTGTGTGTGTGTGTGTGTGTGTGTGTGTGTGTGTGTGTGTGTGTGTGTGTGTGTGTGTGTGTGTGTGGTGTGTGCTTGACAAATATTTGCACCCTTCCTTTATTTGTCACTTGTTTTATATATTTTTATCTATAAAATATTTTTTTGATTATATTTATAGAACACTTTGAACTACTGCTATTTATGCATTAACTTTTAAGGCCGTGAACTGTACTGTAACCAAATACACATTAGAAAAATCATCACAACCATACTCCAGAATGGATTAATTAGCATTATCTGAAGTAGTATTATAATTAAATGACAGTGATGTCATTCCTGGTGGAATTCAATAGTGTAAGTTCCATGGAATGCGTGAGTCCACCTCAAATCCTGTTATAGATAAATGGCTTATTGAATGAGGCAAATGTTTCTGAGAAGCTAGCCATTTAGGGGGGATAATCAATAGCTATATACTGGCCAACTATAGCTAACCAAAGACATTGTACTGGTCGACTGTAACTGACCATTTGGCACTAAGGGAATACAGGGGAAACCCGTGTTGTGGAAAACTGTCCCTTTTGCAATCACTGTCCTGGGAACTCTGCACCCAGTAAGAAGTATTTAGTGTTTTATCTTGTTAGTCTCTATTCTGGGAGTCACACAATCAATGCCTCAACTTGAGTAAACACTTACGTTTTAAAAAATTGTAATTATCAGTTCCTTTTCAGCTAAACAGGAATGTAATTTTAGATCTTTCTTTCAGCTAATGTATTTTAATTTTTGTGTATAACGTCGTGGATTTTTTCAATTCTTAGATACCTTTAATTATCTTATTCTGAAGACTTGCCATGCATTAGGTTCTTTTTATTAATTTATTGTAACTAACTGGCTAGTCATTGTTGGAACTTTATAGCGAGTCTGATGCAAAGAATTTAGATCTCTGTAAAATATCCTTATGATTCAGAGACCCTTTTATAACAACCTAGATCTTTAAAATATCCTTATGATTCAGAGACACTTTTATAACAACATTGACAGAGACCCTTTTATAACAACATTGACTTTGGCCCGAAGTGTGAGAACGGTCTATAACCATGTAGGACCTATTGGGAACATTGTACAAAACCTTTGATATTGAGAATTTTGTGCAAATCTTGGGAGAACTGAAAGAAAACTAAATAAACTTGATCAGGGGAAATATAACTAGTTAGGGGAGCTAACTTTTCTCTGATAGATATTACGAGCATTGTGCTAGGTGTATTTTGTAATTGATTGATGTTTTATTTTCTTTACTAAATATTTTATTAATTTTCATCTGTCTTGTGTCAATTCTCATCATCTCCATTTCATGTAATCATAGCCATCTCGTATGTCATCCTGTCCATCTATCCGTTGTCTGTCTATCCATCCATTTGTTTAATTGTTTGTCCGTCCTGTCTGTCATTATATGTGAGGACCATCCTCTGGGGCTGAAATGAGTCAACGGAGCAATTGACCTCAAATTGTTGTGTATTTCGTGTCGTCCATCGTACAGGGTACTAACACACACACACACACACACACACACACACACACACACACACACACACACACATACATATATATGACACATATGAACATATACACACATCCATCTAAATATACATACACATTCATAAACATACATATATATACATATATATACATGTAAGTACACAGAGAGACATTCATGTATGAATGAATGTAGGCATATTCATCAATTCATCAATTTTGTTCGAATGAGAATCCAGTAATATAGGTCATTCATACGAGTATTGGAACAGCTTCTATAACAATTTACTAGAACTGAAATAACTTCTTCATCTAATTAAACTTTGCATCAATAACGTATCCGAGAGTTGGATACCCTATTTGGTATGTCACAAACGAATCGCCGTGAAGATGACTATTAAACTTACAATAGCAAAGGTTTAGCCTAAGAATAACAATTATGCAGGAATTAAAATGCGCAGTAATGATTATAAATGTGTCTGCATACGATCGACTGCATTCGCGCTTTCTGTTCATGGCCACAGCGTCTTTAACGTTCATAACGGACATAGATGTGATCGGTTCATTGGACATACGAGATGTATTACAAACATAAACGAATCTTTCGATATAAACAGTTTGTTGCAGAGAAGAAAAATGTTACAACGCGACAATTATCAGAAGTGTATATCTTCATAACAAGCATTTCATTCATAAATTCGTTTTGCAGCGACAGTTTCTCTTCAAGTGAAAACTGCAGTGAGCGAAGATACGGGCAACAAGTTACATTGTAGGGCCCAGTCACAACAAGAATGCAAGTTACATTGTAGGGCCCAGTCACAACAAGAATGCAAGTTACATTGTAGGGCCCAGTCACAACAAGAATGCAAGTTACATTGTAGGGCCCAGTCACAACAAGAATGCAAGTTACATTGTAGGGCCCAGTCACAACAAGAATGCAAGTTACATTATAGGGCCCAGTCACAACAAGAATGCAAGTTACATTGTAGGGCCCAGTCACAACAAGAATGCAAGTTACATTATAGGGCCCAGTCACAACAAGAATGCAAGTTGCATTGTAGGGCCCAGTCACAACAAGAATGCAAGTTGCATTGTAGGGCCCAGTCACAACAAGAATGCAAGTTGCATTGTAAGGCTCAGTCAGAAGAAGAATTCAAGTTTCATTGTAAGGCCTGGTCACAACTTGAATGCAAGTTTCATTGCAAGGCTCAGTCAGAAGACGATTTCAAATTTCAGGGTCCAGTCTCAGCAAGAATGCAAGTTAAATTGTACGATCCTGTCATAACTAGAATGCACAGTTATATTGTAAGATTAGTCACAGTAAGAAATCACGTTACATTGAAAGGTCCAGTCACAGCTAGAATGCAACACTTACATTGTTAAGGCGCAGTCACAACTAGAATGCAACACATATTATAAGACCCATATTACAACCAGCATGCAACATTCATATTGTAAGACCTAGTCACATCTAGAATGCAAATTACATTGTTAACTCTCAGTCATTACCGCAAAAACATTTGGCATTGCTCTGTTTAATTCTACCCGAATACAACTTATATATTAGATTTTATCAATACTAAAATACCGCTTAAATTGTGAAGCTCAATGACCTAGAATACTGCTTCTATTATGAGAATCAATTACTTCAAAATAACACTTTCCATTATGAGAATCAATTACTTCAAAACTACACTTTCCATTATGAGAATCAATTATTTCAAAACTACATTTTCCATTATGAGAATCAGTTACTTCAAAAATACACTGTCCATTATAAGAATCAATCTCTTCTAGAAAAAGACTTAAATTTTGAGAATGAATTACATCTAAAATAAGTTTTCATTATCAAAATCTTTCATTTCTAAATAATAGTATATATTGTTAGTATCCACATCTAGAATACAGCTTTATTCTGAGACACAGTCGATTATAAAATAGGGCTGTAATCTCAGACATAATCACTTTTAAACTACAGTTCTACTCTCAGACTTAATCGCTTCAACTTTATTTATGTTGACCACTACAAAAATAAAACTTTCATTATAACTTCATCACTACTAAAATACAGCTTTCATTATGATTCAGTCACTTGCAGAACACACCATACATTATGAAGATGCTGTATGTCTAGAAGAACAAATGCATTATGAGGTTGAATCAGGAAAAGAAATCTTGTCGCAGAAAAAAATATTTTCTTTTATTAAATTACTCATCGTTCTTTTCTTTCTTTGTAATTTTTTTGTTAATGTTTCTTTGCTGTTGAACTTTTGCAATCTTGCTATACTGAATTATAGTCTGACGTCACAATAAATGGAAAGTTTACTGATCGAAATGAAATTCGAATATTAAATCATCTACGAACCCAATAACGTGTGCAAGAATGCAGAGAGTCCGATGGCTAACGGTTTATCAGCCTCACTAACACTTCTGAAACATAAAGATATGAAATAAATTATTAAGGAATGCATGTTTCATATGTTTGTATTTAAATAACTTTATGGATGACTGTATATAACAATCTAATCTTACGCATTAACGTGTCTGCCTGTTGGGTTCTTTCTTTTTTCTATCTGTTTATCTATCTATATATCTGTCTATCTATCTATCTATTTATCTATCTATCTATCTATTTATTTATTTTTCTATGTTTCCACAATGTTTAACGGTCGTATATATCTGACAGTCTTTTGGTTTGGCTGTGAATCCTTCATACACCATATATGTATTCACTGCTACATCTGTTTTTCATTCATTCAAGTGTGTATTTATTCATCCATCCGTTGCTCATTTGTTCCACATTTTTTGTAAGATTATCTATGTGGCAGAGTAAAGTTACCTAATATTGATACTTGGGAGTCTGTTATAGTGACAAGGTCGTTAAATATAACCAGACACGTGACAATTAGGAATGTGGGCAATTTCAGGATATTTAAGAAAACAGTCATCATTTTCAGAATGTTTAAGAGGAAAGTGGGCAGTGTAATTTATGCTCCCGAGGAAACTGAGCAACTGACAAAATCGGCACATGAATCTTGGCAGTTTATCTGTTGCTAATGCGGAAACTGTGCAATCATGAAAAAATCTGGATGTTTAATGTTCTACTATAAGTGAAGTTCACAAGTAAACTGTATAATAAATCAATAAAATTGGATATTTAATGTGCTGTTGTTATTTGTGCTGACACGTAAACTGTAAAATAAAGCAGTAAAACTGGATGTTTAATATAGTACTGATGCTCACAGGTAATCTGTAAAATAAACAATAAAAATGGATGTTTAATGTAGTACTGTACCTGACGGTCACAATGAAGGTGGGCATCGTGTTGAACGTTCCAAAGAAACTCATAAGTACTTTTGAGATGAGGTATGGATACAGGGTTTTACAGTCTGACGTGCAGAATCCAGGCTTTGCCTCTGAAATTGTTCCAGCGCCATCTTCTGGCATTTCTATACAGGTGCAGTTACTAAAGCCCTGGGTAAGAGATGAAGAGCACAATGCAGTTTTATTGTGTTATTCTTCTTTTGTGAATACTTTATAAAATCCTAATTTATTTTGTTTGTGTTCTTTTTGTGTGAGATACATTGAGTACTGTGACGCCAACACCACTTATTTCACGAAAATTATTATAATTATTAATTCTTCACAGCTAATTACAAGTGATGAGAATCTTAATTTATTTTATTAATAATCGTACAAGAGACATCATTCGTCTCTCCCACCTGGCGGATATACAGGCACTGTAAATGTTTTCTCTCTTCCACAACATTTAAGATAAATATTTACTGTCACAAAATGTTCCATAGGTGGAAAACTTCTTACTAAAGAAGAAGACAAATCTCATTTCAATCTATATTTAGCCACCCCCATCCACCCACTTTATTTTCCAACAATGAAATAGATTACTTGACATCAATATTTGCACGAACAATATTTGGATAATTTCTATAATTCACAGTCTTATGTGTAAAATATAATTCAACAATATAGTCAATACAAATCAGTAATAAGTAATCTTTAAGTAACCTGATTCAGTGCTGTCTTAACAGTCCTTTGCATGCTTTGCCACAATGTCACAAATTATAGTTCAGTTCAATTTCCACGTTTCCCTCCTCACATTGAAATAGATTAGCCTTAAATTATCTTGAAGTCAACCTGGACTTTTTCCCCGCAATACCAGTTCTTTCAAGCAGAACAGTAATTGTAGTAATTTTAGTGCTTCCTGTACTAGAAATATTCTCAATGTATTGAGCATATTTTGCCACCATGCATCAAATAGTGTGTAGTGTATCCTCTTTGCACTTACACACAACACGACAAACGATTTCCATGTATCTCCAGTCATAGCGGCCCACAGCCAGTGAACCAGTAGACCCAAACAACTCATAAAAAATAGGTCACCGCCTTTCAAACAGACTTCTTCTTGCCACTCCAAATTCAAAGTGTTCAGAGAATAAAATTTTCTACACCAAGTACACTTTTTTTTTTATCCCAGCCCATTGGCTGGTCTCTTTCTCGTAAATCATAACCATTGGATAGTAAAATTACTCACTGCTTTGCATTATATCATCATTTTCTATAATATTCTTGTGTTTTTATGTTACAATGTGTGTGCCAACCGTGTTACAACGTGCGTGTGTTAATAAATGTTACATGTGTGCTCAACATATTTTCAACGTATATGTTCATAGTGTTACATCTTATGTGTTCACAATCTTACAGCATAGTGTTACAGCGCATTCTCAGTTTACAACATATATGTTCACCATACTAATTAACATAAAAATGAAAATTTTATTCTATATTTCATGTCATATAATATGAAATATCATTAAAAGCAAATAGTATATTTAGTCAACAGAAATTAAACTATTACTCTTTCAGAAACCTTAAACTAATAATAATGGAAATTTATTACAAGAAATAGTAATTTTAACTAGTATAAAATACAAACATTATTCTTTATAATAGGTCACTTTAATAATGATGAATATAAATATTTTTTGTAAACAGAATTGAAAACAAACTTTTCTTTGTATCATAATCTAATAGTCGAATAGTATCTTAATGTTCAATGTCGTTTTCTTGTACATCAACTGTACAATAAATAATTGAAAACTTAATCGGTATAAATTATAATCATTATACTAATCTTTAATTTATAATTATTATCTTAAAATAATAATAAATTATTCAAAGAAAAAGTAGTGGCTTATTTATTAACATAAAGTTACCAGTAATCTCGTTTCTTCTTTTACAATG
Organism: Sinotaia quadrata; assembly: GCA_028829895.1. Classification (NCBI taxonomy): domain Eukaryota; kingdom Metazoa; phylum Mollusca; class Gastropoda; order Architaenioglossa; family Viviparidae; genus Sinotaia; species Sinotaia quadrata. Next base: position 56,772,555 of record CM054178.1, on the reverse strand, counting down.
AAAAGGATAATTTCATTTGAACAAATTATTTCATTCGAACTGTTCTGGTGTCATTCTATATAACATATTTAATGAATGCAGAGTCGTGTTCCCAATTTTACAGTTTGTCAATGAATTTGAAATTATTCTCTTCCGAAGTGACGGGTTTTCATCGCCAGTTTTAGAAAGTAAGAGTTTTGCCTAATTAAGTTGACATCACTATTATCTTGACGTATTGACGATTTTCACTAAATATAGCACACGTATGTAAATTTGACGTCATCATTACCCTGTAGGTAAGCTAGAACACGTTCCGGTGATTTTGATTAAATATAGCATTTGTTTGTGAATTTGAAAATGACGTCATCCTTGTCCTCTATGTAAGCTAGAAAGCTTTCCGATGAATTTGATTAAGTATAGCACATGTTTGTGAATTTGATTTTGACGTCATCATTATCCTGTACGTAAGCTAGAACACTTTCTGGTGATTCTGATTAAAAATAGCAAGTATTTGTGAATTTGAACATGAATTAATCTGTATCCGCTACATAAGTTAAAGCACTATCTGGTCTTTGAACAAATATAGCACACGTTTGTGACCTTGAACTTGAACTCGGTACGATTTTAGTATTGAATCCGTTACTCTCTAATATAACGAATTGATTTATTACCTAAGACCATATATTATTTGTTATTACAATAATGCTGTTAAAAGAGTAATATTTTGCATTTTAAAGAAAATGTTATTAACGCAAACTGACTGTAAAGTGTTTACACGCTTATTCATTACAAGTTGTATTGGTAGTTTGGTATTTCAAAGGTAGAGCTGAGACGTACAATAAAAATTAGAGTGAAGCATAATTAATCGACATAATTCCCTGTTTAGATGTTGAAATAAGCAAAAAACAATATTTTTCGATACCATATTTCCTTGTTCAAGACAGCCCGCATGACAAGGCGAAAAGTAGGTCACACCATCAGCTCCGCACGTGGGGAAAAAACGTGAGTTGTCACACGTACAGTTCCGCTGGCACTTATTTAACGTTAAATTGTCATCAACAGTTGACCTGTACGAGAAAACGACATTCAATGTTCACTTTGTATCAAAATCATCCTGTATGAAAAAAGACACTCAATGTTAAATTAGCATCAGCAGTTTTCCTGACAGACGTAAAAATGATATTCAGTGTTAAATTGGAATCAACAGTTTTCTTACACGAAAAAAACACCACAATATTGAATGTTAAATTGACATCAGCTTTTCTGTACATATGAAAAATCACATATAATGTTAATGTTAAACTGGCTCCACCAGTTTTCCTATATATAAAAATGACATTCACTGTAAAATTGGCATCAACACTAAATTTGTATTATTAGATTTTATATGTATCAAAACGGTATTCAAAGTTCAACAGTTTTCCTGTAGAAAAAAGAATGACATAATTAACAGACGTATTGTATGAAACAAGTGTACCAGTTGCATTAGACAATAAATCTTATACGAGAAAACGTCGTTCAAAGATAAACAAGCTTAACATGCCAACCTGTAAAAACACGTATTTTACCATACCAGTGTTAATGTAAATTACTATGTATTATCGGCTAAGTCTGCCTTCAGTAACTGATGTCAAAGCAATAATCAAAAACTAGTCGTCAAAAGCACTCCTCAAAGTGATACTCACAAAGTGTAGGTAAAGACACACTTCCTTAACTGCTCACAAAGTGTAGGTAGAGACACACTTCCTTAAATACTCACAAAGTGTAGGTAAAGACACACTTCTTTAACTGCTCACAAGTCGATAACGCATAAAATGTGGTCAAAAGCATTCCTTAATATCTGCTTTCAAACTGACAATTATAAGGAATGGGCAATGACATTTATTAATTTTTGCATTTAAAATGATAATTCATAACTTTGGATAAAGACACTCCATAATATTTCCTTTGATTCTGATAATTCATATGTGTGGTGAAAGCCCAAACTCAGTATCTGGTCCCAGACCTGAAAAACGAATAGCAGAACCTTTTGGAATAAGAGATCTATGGCATTTGTCGTGATAAGGATATATGTACTTTGAGAAGAACAAACCACTTTTGTATAGGGAATCCCCCCAAAACACAAAGCCCCTTACAGAGAACAACCCAAACCACGAAGACACAAGGCCCCTTAGGAGGAATATCCTCACTGACAAAGATGATAGCAAGAGGCATTACTGCAGGAATTCTCTGAATGATAACGTCAAATGCACAACTCACCCAGTAGTCACACCCATACTAATGGTCGGCTGTTTGCAGCCCAAGAAGAATCCCAAGATGGTCAGGCAGGTCGAGAGAATGATGGCGCCAATCATCATTTTCAGACATTTCTTGGGCGTCAACTTGTAGTGGGACGTTATAAAGCCTCCAGCCAGGATTCCCACTATCCCAGCTGGAATACTAGTTACGCCTTCAAAATCAATTTACTTTTATTAAATGATTTTTATATCTTGTCATTTTTTTCTTGAAACGGCATTATAATATTATCTTTAGGAAAAGTCTGGGGTATATAATGTACCCCTTTATTACAACATGGAATTACGTTTCAATAATTTCATTATAATCTAGCACTACACATTTTTGTAGAATTAAATAATACATTTTAAAAATTAAAGTCTATAATTTCTGGATTATTTTAAAATTAAAGTTTAACGTATTTTTCTTCCATTAATTTAAAACATGTCTTATTCCTTTTATTACAGTAGATCTTCACTTTATTTCTCGAGTCAAAATACAGCGAGTAGCAATGAGAAACACACAGACACTTGACTTGCAGAAAAGACATCAAGGGAGTTCACTGTGCATGATTTAATATTTACTAGAAGAGCATGTAATCATTGAATTGTCTTGTTTTGAATAATTTATAGATACAAATTTAAATTTTATATTTACCCCTTACACTATAAATACGATCGATGCTTATTGATACATGGACATAAAATGCTTTAATATTCTACATTCACCCACCCTAAAATATAAGAAAAAGGTGTTGTGACAATAGTATCCATAAAATTGAGGTATACACTTTTTTTTATTAACAAGCTCTTTCTGCACAGTCAATGAGTGAGACATGCTATTGTCTAAGAACTAAATAATGTATTTCTTACCGATCATGATATTTGCCTGCCACGCTGGTACTAGAAACTGTGTCTCCAAGTATTTTGGCATAAATGCCATCCATCCGGTGGCTCCAAGCAGCATTAAGCATGCTGACACGACAATAAGTATGTAGACTGGATTCGTCAGAAGTCGCCACATACATCGCATGAACTCTGCACAAGAAAATAAATACACATTGGACCCGATCTCGTCTGTGTACATTGTTCTAATTTGACCGCAGAATACATCACTGTTCTACTAAAGAACGTTAACTCTGTCAGGGTTGAATATATAGAGAGTACTCTTCCTGCAATAGAAAAAGTGTTAAAAAATGAGCCTCTGATAAAATCAGTAATGATGGGTAGATTATACCAACTTCCCACAAATTTAACTTGGAAGAAAACAGAAAATAGATGGAGCCAAAAACTGCTCCATGGTGCGACATCAACAAAACAATAAACATACAGATGGTTGCAAGAGACAGTTTTGAAAGCAGAAACAGAAGCGCTCGTAAGTGCTCCACAAGATAAACCATTTAATAACACTAAACAAAAATCACGAAGCTTCAAATGATTCCAAATGCAGACTGCAAATCCATTGATGAAACAAAGTATACTATCTTGAAGCCAGTTTCTGGCTGATACAGAATAATTATATCAAGAGACATAATGAAGTGGCAACAATCCAACATAAAAACATGAACTATGGAGTAAAAATCCCGGAAAAAGCATAGATGCACCAATAGGAAGCAGTCACCGAAATAGAAGACATAATACTGTGGAACTTCATTACATGATCAGATTAAGAAATTACTGTGTCGATTCCAGGCATTACAGTTCCCAATAAGTCTAACAGAACAGCAGCGATAGAAGTATACAAACAAAAGAAAGAGAAAAATAGTCAACGATCTTTGATGAGAACTCGAGAGATTATGGAATGTAAAAGCAGAATTAATAACTTTAGTGCTAGAATCTTTGGGGATCGTAACAACTGAATTGGAAGCATATTGAATAAAGTACTTGAGTATTGCCCCACTGCTAAAAGCAGTACTCCTTGAAAGTGCTCACATCCTCTGTAAACCCTTGGATCTCACAGAATGTTTGTAAGATTATGAGACTTTTTGTTCACAAACGACAGTCAACAGAAGTCGAGTTAAAATATAATAATAGTAATAAGAATAATACTAATAAAAGCGGCTCCCTCCAAAATACACGCTTGCCCATCCCATTCATGATGGAGAAAACTAACTTTGATTCCCTACCGGATCAGACTTCACCCGGGTTAACAAGGTCTGCGCTAGGCACTGATGTTTCGGGGTGTTCTAGTGAAAAATGGGCTACTGAAACGCAAGCAAAAACTCGGAGGAAATGGACCAGAGAGGAAAACATACAAATCATGGTCTCTTACTATCAAAGCCAACCAACAACAAGAGGATATAGAAAACGAAAGTATGAACACTGGCTCAAAAACCATCCAGATGATATGATCAGTGAACAGCGGCTCCTGGACCAGAAGAGAGCGATACTACAAAATAGGCTTCTTACAGTCCTAGAAATTCAAGAGATAGAACAGCAACAAGCGAACACTACAATCCGATACACTGACACTGAAGACAATGAAAAATTCACAGCCTCACAACAGTCAATTCCACTTGACAACCTCGCTGGGGAAATTCCATGCGACTTCAATGAAGAACAGCAACGCTTGTTTGAAGACATAAAAAGCTTCATGGACAAAAATAAGTCACGTGAAGGCAGAACCCCAACAAGAAGGCTGCAAAACAACAAAGCTCTAAGGACAGCAATTGAGAATGCAAATGAAGTACTAAAACGTAACCCACAAAAGATATCACAGAAACCAACAGTCTAATATATGCCACTGCCAAGGTAATTGAAAGATATATAAGGCCAGACACAGTACAAACACAGAAATCATCAGTACCACCATGGAAGAAGAGAATAGTAAAGAAAATAGAGTGTACTAGAAGAGAAATAAGCCAAATGACAGCAGCAGAACAAAATAATGGAAAACTAAAGGCAAGATTGGTCGCCAAATACCATCTCAACTGCAGAAGCACTAAGACTGCAATAGAAGATGCAAAGCAAAGACTTCAAAGACTCAGTCACCGTCTGAAGAGATACACTGCAGGAGGTCAGCAATTCCAACAGAACAAAATATTCCGAACTGACCCTGGAAGACTATACCAAGAATTCAAAGGAAATTCCAGAACAAAACAACAAATACCAAACATTCATGATACCAAGACCTTCTGGGAAAACATTTGGAGCAATCCAAATACGCATAACACCTCCGCCAGATGGATTAAGGAACTGAAAGATGATCATAAAGAGACACCTGAACAATGCACCGTCACAATCAGTGAGAAAGACATTAAGAAGAAGGTACGAAAGATGGCAAACTGGAAAGCCCCAGGCCCAGATCAAGTACAACTATTCTGGCTGAAACATCTTACCTCTTTACATGGCAGACTTGGTGAACAACTGCAAGACATACTAAACAAACCAGGAACCCTACCAGCATGGATGGTAAAAGGAAAAACAAGTCTGATTATGAAAGATCCACAGAAAGGCACAACACCAAACAACTATCGTCCAATCACTTGCCTATCAACCACCTGGAAGTTACTATCAGGAATTATAGCTGACAAAATCATGACTCACCTTGAAACAAACAAACTTCTAAACAATGAACAAAAGGGTGCTAGACCAGGCAGCAGAGGAACAAAGGACCAATTGGCAATTGATAAGGCAATAGTGACTGACAGCAAGAAACGAAGAATAAATCTTGCAATGGCATGGATGGATTATCAAAAGGCCTATGACTCAGTCCCACATTCATGGATAATTGAAACATTAAAATTGTACAAAGTAGCGCCATCAATACAGAACCTAATTCAGGAGTCAATGAAAAAATGGAAAACCACCCTCACATGCAACAACACAAATATTGCAGACATAGCAATAAATTGTGGACTCTTCCAAGGTAATTCCTTATCGCCACTGCTGTTCTGCATTGCCCTGAATCCTCTCAGTCAAGTGATCCAGAAAACAGGGTTAGGATACAAAATGAAAGCAGGACAGGTCATCAGCCATTTACTGTACATGGACGATCTCAAGCTGTACTGTCAAGATCTGCAGTGAGGACATCAACATGAGATTCGGCCTTGAGAAATGTGGACGAATTATCATCCAGAAAGGCAAGGTCAAAACGACAGAGGGCCTGCAATTCGACATCGGAAAAATCAACGATGTTTCAATGGAAAATGGATATAAGTATCTTGGGATACTACAAAATCTAGAAAATATGCAGAGAGAAGTGAAGTCCAAAGTTAAGAGAGAATATGAAAAACGTGTTAGACAAGTCCTGAAGTCCAAGCTAAATGGGGCGAAAAAAATACAAACCCTTAATGCATACGCAATACCTGTAGTAAGCTACACTGGAGGTATCATAGATTGGACAGCAAATAAAATAAATGAACTGGACAGGAAAACAAGAAAACTACTCACAATACATAAAGCCTTACACCCCAAAGCAGGCGTAGACAGGCTCTATGTATCTCGAAAAATGGGAGGCCGAGGTCTGAAGAAAATCAAACATGTCATTGAAGCAGAAATCATTGGCCTTGTGGACTACATCTGGAATAACAACAAAGATGATCCACTGATAGAAGCAGTAAAAATGAGTGGACTATTCCAACCCCCAGAAACAGACAAAGAAACATGGAAGAAAACAACGAAGCAAGAACTAGCACATATGGAGCCAGAAACCTCTGCATGGCCAATATGTACGACAAGCCGACGATATATCAACAAAGCAATCAACGTACAAATGGTTGAAAGAGGCAGGATTGAAAGCAGAAACAGAAGCACTCATAACAGCTGCACAAGATCAAGCACTCAACACCAAAGCACACAAAGCGAAAATCATGAAAATTTCAAATGATTCCAAATGTCGACTCTGCAAATCCATGGATGAGACAACAGAGCACATATTATCTGGATGTCAGGTTCTGGCTGGAACGGAATACACCAAACGACACAATGAAGTGGCAAAACACATACATAGAAATCTGTGTGAGAACTATGGCATACAAACCCCAGAAAGAGCATGGATGCATCAACCAGAAGCAGTCACCGAAACAGAAGAAGTCAAAATACTGTGGGACTTCGAGATAAGAACAGATCGGGTGATTCCTGCACGAAGACCAGACATTGTAGTTCTCAATACGGCCAACAGAACAGTATCAGTCATTGATGTCGCTGTTCCAAGCGATAGAAAGATAAAAACAAAAGAAAGAGAAAAAATAGAAAAATACCAAGACCTCAGATTAGAAATCCAGAGACTGTGGAATGTAAAAGCAGAAGTGATACCTATAGTGATAGGAGCCTTGGGGAACATAACATCTGAATTGGAAGGCTACCTGAATAAACTCCCTGGAAACCACAGAATTGCTCCACTACTCAAAGCAGCGCTCCTCGGAAGTGCCCACATCCTCCGTAAAACCTTGGATCTCCCAGAATCTTGGTAAGATTCCGAGACCTTGGATCACAACCGACAGTCAAACAGAAGTCGTGGAAAGAGGCTGAATAATAATAATAATAATAGAAAAAAGAAGGAGTGATTCATGATTGTGACCAAAACATGTCAACAAACATTTTATTAATAACTTAAATGTGTCTGACAGTTACTCTACGGCTATTGAACTAATATGTGAACTGAGAACATGGAGCATTTAAAGAAGATTACAGTAATATATCTTGATCAAAATGGAATATGACAACGACACACATTGAAATGAAATATTATATAGACTCAATCATACTGTTTATGATAATGTTGCATCATTGAAAACACTCTTGAAAGTTATTAATGTCACTGCATTTATGTCACAGATTAGGAGACAGTAGTTTTTAAAATTAATACATAATGTAATCTTTGAGGCAATTAATTTAAACTTTTCTAAATATGTCTATAATGTACTAATTAAGACTCTGTACTACTTCGTACATTTAAAAGAGAACAATAGATTACAATATTTACTCAAATATACTTTCCATAATGGAAAACGTCATATATATGTTATTTATTATATAAAATAGTTTATTGTCCTCTGTCCCCAAATATCTGCCCCACCCATCCCCGTCAAGACATGTTACCACGATCACATAATAATACCAACCCTTGAGTTCATATATAATTTTATTCTTATGAACAACATTTTTGCTAGCTTGCTTCAGAGCGGCGAGGTGGGGCTGTGGTATAAACCTTCGTGGAAAGAAGAAGACGGGAATGGCAGTGACAAGGGCAAACAATCCAAACACCAGGAATCCAAGCCACCAGGCACCGATCCAGCGTGGATCAAGGGGCGACATTTTGGTTTCTGAAAATATTCAGATGATAAAAGGTTGGACAGTACACCAATAAACAATTAATAAAACGAATTCTTGTAATCATTGCTTATTTACTTGTCTGACTATTTGATTATTAACCATTGACAATAGGATACAAATACGTGCACATTAAGGATTCTGTTATACAAGCTATACTGGCCACGTCTTAAATATTTGTTGACGAAATCACATCTTATCACTTTGAGCATATTTGTTAATGTACTCTCAACATTTATAATTATATATGTAACTTACCTTACCTCATAATGTAATATAGATATACCTGTACTTAATTGATAAATAATAGCTGGTTTTACCTGCTTAAATGCATATATATTTACTATTGCACAAACAACTGGTCTTTCTGTTGATTTAATATCTTATGTTTTATATATTACATATATATTTGGATTTACCCTACTGATATATTATAGGTATATCTGATATTACATGCAGGTTGCGTAACTTATGTACATGTTAATACTGATGATAGATTATACCAATACACACCTGGTCTTACCTATTGATTAATTATAGATATACATGTCTGGTCTTGCCTGTTGATTGATTATAGATATACATGTAAGGTCTTGCCTGTTGATTGATTATAATCAAAGATGTACCTAGCTTGGTCACTATTACGAACGACATACAGTGGAAGATAACTTTAATCTTTTTCCTCCTAACTTTTATCTAGTTAAAGTAATTTGACTACATAAGCATGTAATTGTTTTTTGTGGACCTCCCTTCCATAATGGCTTGATGGACAGCACTCCACTTTGTATTTCTCCAGACATCTGGTTACTATTACCCTTATACCTACACTTATATAACAGGTCTTTCCTTCCTGCTTGTCGTACACTTTCATGTACGGTGCTACACAGTCTGGCATTCATCATGGTCTAAATAGCCCATCGATGTGAAGTACCTATGATTATATCGTGTGTTTTCCGTGACTACATTCTGGACTGACATATATAAGAAACTTTTGTTCCTTTTCTTTTCACCACTATCTTCAGAATAAAGTGAGAAAAAGAAAGCACCACAGGAATCCAACATAAAAACCGAGAACATCTGAAGACGATCAGCAACCTTCTTTTTCTTCCCAGCCACCATTTTTAGCTCGGTGCCAACAATTAAATAATATGCATTCATTCCTTACATGAATGTATTACACCCCAAGCTTAAAATGTTGCTTAGTACAATGTGATGTTAATCTATTTAAGTTTTGGCCATAGACTAATAGTCTATCACCTCAGTGTTATGAGACTTTTATCACTGATCGAACTTCTTTTGTCAAAGAACAATGTTAAAATTTAGGATAACCATAATTCATGATTCCTGAGTTAAACAAAATCCCATTCATGCATTATCAAGTCACCCATGTCTCAAAGATAACGCTACCACTCTGCAAATTTACAAATTCAATTTACAACTTCTATTGAAACATCAATATTACAATAACTGCAATTATATATAGCAGAATATTTAATAGTCCATTCTCAGTTCTAATTCAAATATTACTGTTTAAACAACATCAAAATAAAACAAAATTCTGTTCAAAATAAAAATTTGAATTCAATAGGTTAACAGGATCGTGATGAATACTACACCCTCGGAAGATTTACTTCACTTGCCGATGAAAGCTGCATGAAAATATCGACTACAGCATTACAAAACATTTTTTAAGTCAAACAATTAATAGAGAAAATAGATAGTAACTCTTTTTCTACATGATTAACATCAGCAATATTTACATCTCTGTTAATTATTGTTACTTTTACATTTCTATACAACATGAAAAGTCTGCAATGTTGTTATGTTTTCCTGGTATGTATCAAATGGTTATGTTGTATTTCTGAAGGAACAAGTTCCACCTCATCAAGCAGCCATAAATATCCTTTGCATGGGTTATGTAGGCTAAAAGAACATGGACAGTCTCTAATATGAACCTCTTTTTATAGAGATATAGCTGAAATGTTTTAATGACAAGAGAGCTAAGCAAATGATTGCTATGCACAATTAGTCATTATTAGGATATCATGCTCAATTCATGCAATATTACAACATTAATCTCTCACTATAATTAATATCTTAATTCATGGAGACTGAGGAGTGAGTCTGGCAACCAGTCTGTCGTCAGCATATGTGTAACGTCAAAATTAACATCTTTATATCCTCAGGGGATATATATGTAAAAAGTGAGAACTCGTGAGGTGTTAAAACGAATAGAATATTTGTAAAATTTTCTAAGTTGTAACAAATAAATTTTTGAACAAAGGGAAAGTATTTATCGCCTAGACAACAACACATGATTTGTAACACTTACTGATTTTAGAGCTGGTCAGAGCAAAGATTTCTTTTTCTTTTCCACTTTTCATTTTTGAATACATTGTTGTACATATTTTGTATGTATTCTTTTGCAGGTGAATAGTGTATGTTGTTGTGTTGACATGTGGTAATGCATGTTAGTAGGAGCTAGTGTGTACATGCTAGCCATGACTTGATTTATTACTGTGTTGACATTGAAAAGAACACTCAAGAAACTAGCTGTTGAGAAACCTAAAGATTGGGATCGATATATCCGTGTGCTGTTATTTGCATACCAGGAAGTGCCCGCAGTATTTAAATGGGTTTTCTCCCCTTTGAATTATTGTATGGACGCATTGTAAGAGGGCGGGTGACAATTCTAAAAGGACTATAGACAGACGAGGAAGCAGACAATGATATAAAGATGACTTATGAGTATGTAATCGCATTGAGACCTTAGGCAGATTAGCACATGAATATCTAGTCATAGCACAATCCAGACAGGCTAAATATTATAACAAGAAGACAAAACCCCGACAACTCTAAGTGAACGACAAAGTGTTATTATTGCTCCCAGAATGTAACACTGATGACAAAGTCCTTATTTAAATCTGGCATTTTTAGCACAGCATCTGAAGCTAGACTGGCTTTTAGTGTCTTAAAAGCTCATTAAGAGGCATCAATCCATATGACTTTACTGTCTAGCTGTGCTCTGGTTAAATCAGTGTGGAGCAGCAATTGCACTAAAATTTCGCACAACTTTTCTGGTGTAGTCACACACTCCCAAAAATTACCTCATAGCAGGTTTATCCAATGGTCTATTTACATTCTATAGCCATTCAAGTTTTGCTTGATTTGACCTCATGTACAGTGACTGAGAGTTTACCCTAAAACGTCAAGCATTTTGAAACCACTATAACATTTACTCACCCATGCAATCAGTTTTGTTCTTCTAAGATGTCTAGATATAGTTCTTAAAGCTTTAATGTTAGTCCCATGTTACTGTTGCAATAAGTAAATATTATTGGAGTTGTAAACTCAAAAATTGGTAAAAATTCAACAAGTCAATCATCATATATATGAATACATTCAGTGCATTTTGTACATGGAGCGCACTGATATTCTCCATTAGGTGTACAAAATGCTAATTTATGACTGTCTCCACCATACTTAATTGTCAGTATCGTTTGGCCATGTCGAACTTAGAGAGGTTGTTGACAGTAGCTACTTTGGCAAAAAGTAATTCCAGGTTTGGGAGGACCTATAAGTGAGGTTGTATAAATTGGTTGAGTCTCCAGTGGTCTACACAGAACCTCTGTGTGGTATCGCGCTTTTGTACTAAAACTATAGGAGAATAATATGCCGATGTAGCTGGTTCTATCACCTTTAATTTGCACATTTCCTCTACTTCCACCCCAATAAGAGAGACATTTGCAAAGGGGAGGGAGTACGACCTCACCTTTACTGGAGTCATCCGTCAGTTGCAATGTGAACTGTCACATTTGTCCTGCATAGTTTCAATGTAAGTATGTCACTGAACTTTTCTACAGTATTCTAGATTTCAGTGGTCTGAGACTCAGTCAAAGCTTCATCAATCTCGCTCCTCAGAATGGCCAGCATTAATCTAGCCCTCAGATTGGCTGATGTCCATCTAGCCCTCAGACTGGCTGATGTCAATCTAGCCTTCAGACTGGCTGATGTCAATCTAGCCCTCAGACTGGCTGATGTCAATCTAGCCTTCAGACTGGCTGATATCAATCTAGCCCTCAGACTGTTTGACGTCAATCTAGCCCTCAGACTTCCTGACATCAATTTAACCCTCAGAAGGGCCGATGCACAATGTTTGTTCCATTCTTTTTCTTTCCACCCACCTTTCTTCAGCTAGGTGCCCCAAACTTAAATATAATGCATTCTTTGCAAATACTTTCACAATCACATGTATTTAGTTCTTTTTCATAGCATACCTTCCAGTGTGATGTATATTTTTGTGAAAAAACCACCCAGTATATATGCCAAGAGCAGGCCAAATGTTGAAATACTTGTGATGATTCCTTTTGAAGACAAAACAATTTAAATTATAGTGTTACTATGGCAACTACATTACTTTACTCGTGCACATACAGAAGACAGAACAGTCAGACAGTATGGCTAAAAAAAAATTAAATGATTTTAAATAAATTTTGAACTGATAAAAAAAATCAATTATAACTTAATACTCTCAGCATTCTAATTATGTTTTCTGTTTGAATCTGTACATAAGAAAACTTTGTCTCATATTCAAATAAAATAAAGTTTGCGTCATGAAATGAAACTTTTAAATATTATAGGGAATGAAATCAGTACCAAACATATAATTTACTGAACACACAGTGTTACAAGTATAAGACAAATAACAACACTGAAATAAACAGTGCTAAATATATAAAACAAGACGATACTAATTTTTGTATTATCAGTTTGAAAGTACACAACAACCTCTGGCTGTACTGTTAAGTGTTTATGGCAAAGAATTAAACAGTCAGAGATGTTTTGGTATGTTCCGGTGTTGTGAGCTGAAATAAAGAAATATTCAAAGTTTTCAATGTTAACTATATAAATACATTATACTTAAGCCACTTTGTTACATGTATACAATGTTAACTATATAAATACTTTATAATTAAGCCACTTTGTTACATGTATACAATGTTAACTATATAAATACATTATACCTGTCACGAAGATCGAGAAAATATTAATAAATTTTTTTTTCTCCCTCTAAGTATTTTCTAACTATAAACTAAGTACGAAACAGCTAAGTTAATATAAAAGAGGAGACAGAGCCAGGGGCGGATGAGAAACGTGGAAGAGCGACGTGGAAAATGTAGCGTGTTGTACAGAGGTGAAGGTCACCTCTGAGTTTCTCCCTGCTTTTATGGATCAAGAAAACTCTACGATTCTGTGATGGCAAAGCAGAAGGAGGATTCTTGACCACTGTAACAGTGTGCCAGAAAGTCTACCTGGCTGCGTATGAGGCGCGTCGTAAAGACCGCTGCAGTTTTTAGATGGGCCAAATCAAATCAGATAGCCATCTCAGGTTTTCAAAGACTCTGTCAAAGACCGCGGGTGATCGATTATTTTCCAGGCAGAAGGCAAATTCCTGGTGGAAGTTTAATGTCACGGCGCTGGGAGATGTTACAGAACGAGATGCTACATAGTGGTAGTAACTATCGTTGGAAGCAGTAGCGGTCATGCATGAGGCATACCGCCGAGAACGGCAAAGGTTGGCCGTTGTGAAGAAGAGAAGAGATGAGAAACGAAGTTAAGAGAAGAGAAGATGAGAAACGAAGTTAAGAGAAGAGAAGATGAGAAACGAAGTTATGATGAAGAGAAGAGAAGCGAAAAGAAGTAATGAATAAGTGAGGAGAAATAGGCCTAACGAGGAGCGTAAGAGTGGCAGTGAAGGCTACTGTATTTGGGTTCCAGGGAGCGGACCCGTGTCGAGACGTCGACGGTGTTTTTGAGCATCTTTAACCCCCCCCCCCAGCACAAGAAGAGCCGATAACGATGTGAGCCCAGCACAAGAAGAAAGTGTAACGATGTGAGCCCAGCACATGGAGAAAGAGCCGATAACGATGTGAGCCCAGCACAAGAGAAAGTAACGAACCATACGAGCAGAGAACAAAAGAGAGTAACGCTGATTATATGAACAGAGAACAAGGAGAACGTGACCATACCTATGTGAGTAAAAGAAATTCTAACTAATTAGGGAAATCTCAGAGCACGTAGCACGTAGCATATAAATATAAACTAGAACCTAAAACTAAAACTAGAATCTTAATTAAGCATTAAAACCTAAAATTAGAAGTAAACCTTGATATTGATGGAACCATTGAAAAGACTTGCAAGTTAAATGACATTTGTTTTGAACTTTGTGTATTATTATTGAACATTGATGTGTGGCGCCAGAACTCTGAAATAATGACTGTTCTATTATGTTGTAAAATGCCTAAGCAATGTTAGAAGTAGTACTGCATGAAGAAATTGAGTTTTGTATTTCTTTTATTTTATTCATCATTTATCATGTTTCTTTCTTCTTTCTTCCCCCTTTCCCATGGGTGTGAGTGTGGATGGCTGACTGACTAACCAACGTGTGACAGGAAACCTATAGACCAATAAATTTGAACTCGTACTCTGATATTGCGGCTTTCTCCTGTCTATGGTTTCGAAAGAGTGGTTGCTGTCGTTGTTATACGTTGTGTCGTCTGTGCCGTCTACACTTCACCCCTACCCGTATGCAAGCACACATGCAAACATGTCGGCAATACGTAACCTACACGCAGAATTAAATTCGAGCCAAACAAACATCTTGGTATTCTGTGTGTGGATTTGTCATTCTCTTTATGCAAGTCCTACGTGGAGCCGGCAAGCCACCATCCCTCTTCCCTCCTGTCGGAGAAGGGAGGGTGGGTGGTGACATTTGGTGACCCGCTGACGTGATAGGTAAAAATTGTTTTGCGGTGTGTTTGCATCATTTCTCTTTCTGCTATCTATCTCATGTAGTATCATCATATTTTGCAGTTATGATGGTTACAGTATTTTGATTTAAGAAAGTGGTGAATTAGTATTTGATATCTTTTGATGCTTTAATTTTTGAAAACTTGTTTTGATGTATTCTGCCTTTAATTTTTGAAATCTTGTTTTGGCGTTGTATTCTGCTTTAATACTCATTTTTGCGTGTAACTATTTCATGATTTATATTGAGAGCACCGGTATTTGCAAACCGCATTGTAGGCCTAAAGAAAAGTAGTTAAATGCATAGTCAGAGAGGCCAGTCCGAGTTTTATATCTCCGTTTTTGATATTTCGTTGTTGAAAATATTTGCTGTATGTATTGCAACAAGTTTCGAAATTCTATGTAAATATTAATGCCGATGTTGATCGCATATTCTACTTTGATTTTTGAGTCATGCCATTTTGAAATAAGTTACGGTTTTAGAGGCAACGCTGTAGGACGACCCGCTGTTAAGTTCGTTTTGAAGTTGTTGATTTTGAAGTTGATGAAGTATTCGTGCAAGCGTCACAATACTAAGATGTACTCAGGGAGAGTACCTAATGATTTTGAGATTGATGAAGTATTCGTGCAGAGTCACAATACTGTAGTACTTATAGAGAAGTACCTTGTGTTTTGCGTCAGTTGGAAACTGACTTATTTGTTTGAAGATTTGAGATTGAGTTTGGGCCGGTATTGGTAGAAACCGCGTATATTCGTTGAGTTGGAGGCGACGGTATTGAAGTCCGTGCGCATATATTTTGTTGTGGTGAACTTAGGGAGTCAAGCGACCTCATTTTGTAGCAAACGAATTTTTGATTGCTAGAGTTTCTGTAAAACTCGCTAACCGTACGAATGGCTAAGTAAATAAATGACAAGTAAGAATCCGGCAGGAGAAAGCAGAATTAAACAATAAGTAATTGACAAAGCAATAAGTAATTGACAATGATGTAGTGAAATGTTGGATTACTACAATAAGCGTGGTGTAAATGATAGGTGATGATAAAGAAAACGTACTGAATCAGTGCAGAAAGTACTACACTAAAAATGTAAACACAGCGCTAGAGAAAAAAAAAAAAGGAAAGAAACTCATTCAGAGCATCGTATTTCAGCCAGCCGTTGAGATAATTACTCCGAGAAACCCACTGTCCCCCTCCGACAGGAAAGGTCACGACCCAGGTGTGTAGGTTCGTGTTAGCCATGCATTTGGAAAAACGGGAAGATAGAAAGTATTCTGATTGTTGGTGTACGTTAGAAATAGTTAATGAGTTCTATTTTGGCAATTTTTATTCTTAGGTATCTCAGCTCTTGTACTGATGAACGCCTTCATTTAGTAAGACTGCCATTGTGGAAACAGAAGATTATATTTTGTAAAGACAGCTTTGAATCATAGTAATGAAGAGGCTTGTTAGATTATTAAATGTTTAGAATGGATTACATATAAATAGTGTTAGTCTTATAGTAAGATATTTTGTTTTGCGGTGTTAGATTTTTCAGTGACAACAGACTTTGTTTTGATTCATTTCTGTCCGGGGCACACTCCCGCACAGCCAGCGACCTAATTTTTTTTTTCGTTCGCCCACCGCGCGCAGTGACGCTACGCTTGCTGACGACCACGCGAGAGAATTTTTTTTCCCCTTCCCTTTGTAAAGGAAGGAACGGTTGCTAAGACGCTGTTAGAAATGGCCTCGTATTTTAGTGCACCATAATTTTGTTTTGTGAAAGATCATTAATTGGCATTTTCATAAATTGATCATATAATTTTATATTTTCTAACTTAGGAGTAGAAGTGTACCTGTACACAAATTTTTTTTGCAAGAGTGACGCTGATATAAGAAATTTTACGATATTAGATCAACAGCAGGTGGTTGTGAGATTACATTCAGGTCAAGATTTTGGAACAAGTTGGTAGTTCTTCTAAATAACATCATATTGTATTAACTGTTTGCATTTATAAATGTATTTATGAAGGATTAGTTTGATTTTCCTGCATAAAATTTTAGAGAAAGATACTTGCAATTTTTTTGAATTGACAATTGTGACACGTTAATAGCTAACTTGAAGTCTGTATATCTAACTTGATTTCATTGTACAATTTAAGGAAGTTCCAGTATGAGAGAATTTGGAAATTTTTTCGATAGTTCTCCATCATCATGAGAGATGATAAGTTTTCCTAGGCTGATATTTTTTTTGAAGAAAAAAAAAACGCATGTTAATTCTTTTGCATAAATTGGTAAAATAGAAAATAGGTAGGTGTATAGACAGTAAATACGCTTATGCAATTTATTTCTAGGGCTGATCACAGTAGGAACCAATGCATTGTCTAGGCACCCAATAGACACAGTTTAAATGAGTTTCGTGAAGCAGAATAATTTTAATCGTTTGGATTGTAATCAACTTTTGAAAAAAAAAATTTTTATTGTTGACCTACACTTATTTCATAAGCTTCGGTCAAAAAGGAGGAGGGATATGTCACGAAGATCGAGAAAATATTAATAAATTTTTTTTTCTCCCTCTAAGTATTTTCTAACTATAAACTAAGTACGAAACAGCTAAGTTAATATAAAAGAGGAGACAGAGCCAGGGGCGGATGAGAAACGTGGAAGAGCGACGTGGAAAATGTAGCGTGTTGTACAGAGGTGAAGGTCACCTCTGAGTTTCTCCCTGCTTTTATGGATCAAGAAAACTCTACGATTCTGTGATGGCAAAGCAGAAGGAGGATTCTTGACCACTGTAACAGTGTGCCAGAAAGTCTACCTGGCTGCGTATGAGGCGCGTCGTAAAGACCGCTGCAGTTTTTAGATGGGCCAAATCAAATCAGATAGCCATCTCAGGTTTTCAAAGACTCTGTCAAAGACCGCGGGTGATCGATTATTTTCCAGGCAGAAGGCAAATTCCTGGTGGAAGTTTAATGTCACGGCGCTGGGAGATGTTACAGAACGAGATGCTACATAGTGGTAGTAACTATCGTTGGAAGCAGTAGCGGTCATGCATGAGGCATACCGCCGAGAACGGCAAAGGTTGGCCGTTGTGAAGAAGAGAAGAGATGAGAAACGAAGTTAAGAGAAGAGAAGATGAGAAACGAAGTTAAGAGAAGAGAAGATGAGAAACGAAGTTATGATGAAGAGAAGAGAAGCGAAAAGAAGTAATGAATAAGTGAGGAGAAATAGGCCTAACGAGGAGCGTAACAGTGGCAGTGAAGGCTACTGTATTTGGGTTCCAGGGAGCGGACCCGTGTCGAGACGTCGACGGTGTTTTTGAGCATCTTTAACCCCCCCCCCCCAGCACAAGAAGAGCCGATAACGATGTGAGCCCAGCACAAGAAGAAAGTGTAACGATGTGAGCCCAGCACATGGAGAAAGAGCCGATAACGATGTGAGCCCAGCACAAGAGAAAGTAACGAACCATACGAGCAGAGAACAAAAGAGAGTAACGCTGATTATATGAACAGAGAACAAGGAGAACGTGACCATACCTATGTGAGTAAAAGAAATTCTAACTAATTAGGGAAATCTCAGAGCACGTAGCACGTAGCATATAAATATAAACTAGAACCTAAAACTAAAACTAGAATCTTAATTAAGCATTAAAACCTAAAATTAGAAGTAAACCTTGATATTGATGGAACCATTGAAAAGACTTGCAAGTTAAATGACATTTGTTTTGAACTTTGTGTATTATTATTGAACATTGATGTGTGGCGCCAGAACTCTGAAATAATGACTGTTCTATTATGTTGTAAAATGCCTAAGCAATGTTAGAAGTAGTACTGCATGAAGAAATTGAGTTTTGTATTTCTTTTATTTTATTCATCATTTATCATGTTTCTTTCTTCTTTCTTCCCCCTTTCCCATGGGTGTGAGTGTGGATGGCTGACTGACTAACCAACGTGTGACAGGAAACCTATAGACCAATAAATTTGAACTCGTACTCTGATATTGCGGCTTTCTCCTGTCTATGGTTTCGAAAGAGTGGTTGCTGTCGTTGTTATACGTTGTGTCGTCTGTGCCGTCTACACTTCACCCCTACCCGTATGCAAGCACACATGCAAACATGTCGGCAATACGTAACCTACACGCAGAATTAAATTCGAGCCAAACAAACATCTTGGTATTCTGTGTGTGGATTTGTCATTCTCTTTATGCAAGTCCTACGTGGAGCCGGCAAGCCACCATCCCTCTTCCCTCCTGTCGGAGAAGGGAGGGTGGGTGGTGACATTTGGTGACCCGCTGACGTGATAGGTAAAAATTGTTTTGCGGTGTGTTTGCATCATTTCTCTTTCTGCTATCTATCTCATGTAGTATCATCATATTTTGCAGTTATGATGGTTACAGTATTTTGATTTAAGAAAGTGGTGAATTAGTATTTGATATCTTTTGATGCTTTAATTTTTGAAAACTTGTTTTGATGTATTCTGCCTTTAATTTTTGAAATCTTGTTTTGGCGTTGTATTCTGCTTTAATACTCATTTTTGCGTGTAACTATTTCATGATTTATATTGAGAGCACCGGTATTTGCAAACCGCATTGTAGGCCTAAAGAAAAGTAGTTAAATGCATAGTCAGAGAGGCCAGTCCGAGTTTTATATCTCCGTTTTTGATATTTCGTTGTTGAAAATATTTGCTGTATGTATTGCAACAAGTTTCGAAATTCTATGTAAATATTAATGCCGATGTTGATCGCATATTCTACTTTGATTTTTGAGTCATGCCATTTTGAAATAAGTTACGGTTTTAGAGGCAACGCTGTAGGACGACCCGCTGTTAAGTTCGTTTTGAAGTTGTTGATTTTGAAGTTGATGAAGTATTCGTGCAAGCGTCACAATACTAAGATGTACTCAGGGAGAGTACCTAATGATTTTGAGATTGATGAAGTATTCGTGCAGAGTCACAATACTGTAGTACTTATAGAGAAGTACCTTGTGTTTTGCGTCAGTTGGAAACTGACTTATTTGTTTGAAGATTTGAGATTGAGTTTGGGCCGGTATTGGTAGAAACCGCGTATATTCGTTGAGTTGGAGGCGACGGTATTGAAGTCCGTGCGCATATATTTTGTTGTGGTGAACTTAGGGAGTCAAGCGACCTCATTTTGTAGCAAACGAATTTTTGATTGCTAGAGTTTCTGTAAAACTCGCTAACCGTACGAATGGCTAAGTAAATAAATGACAAGTAAGAATCCGGCAGGAGAAAGCAGAATTAAACAATAAGTAATTGACAAAGCAATAAGTAATTGACAATGATGTAGTGAAATGTTGGATTACTACAATAAGCGTGGTGTAAATGATAGGTGATGATAAAGAAAACGTACTGAATCAGTGCAGAAAGTACTACACTAAAAATGTAAACACAGCGCTAGAGAAAAAAAAAAAAGGAAAGAAACTCATTCAGAGCATCGTATTTCAGCCAGCCGTTGAGATAATTACTCCGAGAAACCCACTGTCCCCCTCCGACAGGAAAGGTCACGACCCAGGTGTGTAGGTTCGTGTTAGCCATGCATTTGGAAAAACGGGAAGATAGAAAGTATTCTGATTGTTGGTGTACGTTAGAAATAGTTAATGAGTTCTATTTTGGCAATTTTTATTCTTAGGTATCTCAGCTCTTGTACTGATGAACGCCTTCATTTAGTAAGACTGCCATTGTGGAAACAGAAGATTATATTTTGTAAAGACAGCTTTGAATCATAGTAATGAAGAGGCTTGTTAGATTATTAAATGTTTAGAATGGATTACATATAAATAGTGTTAGTCTTATAGTAAGATATTTTGTTTTGCGGTGTTAGATTTTTCAGTGACAACAGACTTTGTTTTGATTCATTTCTGTCCGGGGCACACTCCCGCACAGCCAGCGACCTAATTTTTTTTTTCGTTCGCCCACCGCGCGCAGTGACGCTACGCTTGCTGACGACCACGCGAGAGAATTTTTTTTCCCCTTCCCTTTGTAAAGGAAGGAACGGTTGCTAAGACGCTGTTAGAAATGGCCTCGTATTTTAGTGCACCATAATTTTGTTTTGTGAAAGATCATTAATTGGCATTTTCATAAATTGATCATATAATTTTATATTTTCTAACTTAGGAGTAGAAGTGTACCTGTACACAAATTTTTTTTGCAAGAGTGACGCTGATATAAGAAATTTTACGATATTAGATCAACAGCAGGTGGTTGTGAGATTACATTCAGGTCAAGATTTTGGAACAAGTTGGTAGTTCTTCTAAATAACATCATATTGTATTAACTGTTTGCATTTATAAATGTATTTATGAAGGATTAGTTTGATTTTCCTGCATAAAATTTTAGAGAAAGATACTTGCAATTTTTTTGAATTGACAATTGTGACACGTTAATAGCTAACTTGAAGTCTGTATATCTAACTTGATTTCATTGTACAATTTAAGGAAGTTCCAGTATGAGAGAATTTGGAAATTTTTTCGATAGTTCTCCATCATCATGAGAGATGATAAGTTTTCCTAGGCTGATATTTTTTTTGAAGAAAAAAAAAACGCATGTTAATTCTTTTGCATAAATTGGTAAAATAGAAAATAGGTAGGTGTATAGACAGTAAATACGCTTATGCAATTTATTTCTAGGGCTGATCACAGTAGGAACCAATGCATTGTCTAGGCACCCAATAGACACAGTTTAAATGAGTTTCGTGAAGCAGAATAATTTTAATCGTTTGGATTGTAATCAACTTTTGAAAAAAAAAATTTTTATTGTTGACCTACACTTATTTCATAAGCTTCGGTCAAAAAGGAGGAGGGATATGTCACGAAGATCGAGAAAATATTAATAAATTTTTTTTTCTCCCTCTAAGTATTTTCTAACTATAAACTAAGTACGAAACAGCTAAGTTAATATAAAAGAGGAGACAGAGCCAGGGGCGGATGAGAAACGTGGAAGAGCGACGTGGAAAATGTAGCGTGTTGTACAGAGGTGAAGGTCACCTCTGAGTTTCTCCCTGCTTTTATGGATCAAGAAAACTCTACGATTCTGTGATGGCAAAGCAGAAGGAGGATTCTTGACCACTGTAACAGTGTGCCAGAAAGTCTACCTGGCTGCGTATGAGGCGCGTCGTAAAGACCGCTGCAGTTTTTAGATGGGCCAAATCAAATCAGATAGCCATCTCAGGTTTTCAAAGACTCTGTCAAAGACCGCGGGTGATCGATTATTTTCCAGGCAGAAGGCAAATTCCTGGTGGAAGTTTAATGTCACGGCGCTGGGAGATGTTACAGAACGAGATGCTACATAGTGGTAGTAACTATCGTTGGAAGCAGTAGCGGTCATGCATGAGGCATACCGCCGAGAACGGCAAAGGTTGGCCGTTGTGAAGAAGAGAAGAGATGAGAAACGAAGTTAAGAGAAGAGAAGATGAGAAACGAAGTTAAGAGAAGAGAAGATGAGAAACGAAGTTATGATGAAGAGAAGAGAAGCGAAAAGAAGTAATGAATAAGTGAGGAGAAATAGGCCTAACGAGGAGCGTAAGAGTGGCAGTGAAGGCTACTGTATTTGGGTTCCAGGGAGCGGACCCGTGTCGAGACGTCGACGGTGTTTTTGAGCATCTTTAACCCCCCCCCCCCAGCACAAGAAGAGCCGATAACGATGTGAGCCCAGCACAAGAAGAAAGTGTAACGATGTGAGCCCAGCACATGGAGAAAGAGCCGATAACGATGTGAGCCCAGCACAAGAGAAAGTAACGAACCATACGAGCAGAGAACAAAAGAGAGTAACGCTGATTATATGAACAGAGAACAAGGAGAACGTGACCATACCTATGTGAGTAAAAGAAATTCTAACTAATTAGGGAAATCTCAGAGCACGTAGCACGTAGCATATAAATATAAACTAGAACCTAAAACTAAAACTAGAATCTTAATTAAGCATTAAAACCTAAAATTAGAAGTAAACCTTGATATTGATGGAACCATTGAAAAGACTTGCAAGTTAAATGACATTTGTTTTGAACTTTGTGTATTATTATTGAACATTGATGTGTGGCGCCAGAACTCTGAAATAATGACTGTTCTATTATGTTGTAAAATGCCTAAGCAATGTTAGAAGTAGTACTGCATGAAGAAATTGAGTTTTGTATTTCTTTTATTTTATTCATCATTTATCATGTTTCTTTCTTCTTTCTTCCCCCTTTCCCATGGGTGTGAGTGTGGATGGCTGACTGACTAACCAACGTGTGACAGGAAACCTATAGACCAATAAATTTGAACTCGTACTCTGATATTGCGGCTTTCTCCTGTCTATGGTTTCGAAAGAGTGGTTGCTGTCGTTGTTATACGTTGTGTCGTCTGTGCCGTCTACACTTCACCCCTACCCGTATGCAAGCACACATGCAAACATGTCGGCAATACGTAACCTACACGCAGAATTAAATTCGAGCCAAACAAACATCTTGGTATTCTGTGTGTGGATTTGTCATTCTCTTTATGCAAGTCCTACGTGGAGCCGGCAAGCCACCATCCCTCTTCCCTCCTGTCGGAGAAGGGAGGGTGGGTGGTGACAATACCTAAGCCACTTTATTACATGTATACAATGTTAACTATATAAATACATATAATTAAGCCACTTTGTTACGTGTATACAATGTTAACTATATAAATACATTATACCTAAGCACTTTATTACATGTATACAATGTTAACTATATAAATACATATAATTAAGCCACTTTGTTACATGTATACAATGTTAACTATATAAATACTTCATAATTAAGCCACTTTGTTATATGTATACAATGTTAACTATATAAATACTTTATAATTAAGCCAGTTTGTTGCATGTATACAAAATGAATGATTTATGCCAATCCAAGCTTTCAATATGAAGTATATGAAAGAAATTATATATTACTAATCTACTTCAATGCGTGCAAACAAGAATATCACACTCAAACAGAGAAAAGAAAGCTAGCAACATTATCTGCGGTGCTTGTCTGAATGTATGAAACAATATATCGATCAGATTTATAGTAATAATTGTATGTACCAATAAACATATAAACAATCCATAACAATAGGTAAAGTGTAAAAGAAAGATTACATTATTAAGTCTATAAACATACAAATTGGAAAAAATATGACAAAGGAAACTACAAGGATTAGAGTATGAAAAATTGTATTTCAAACACACCTAAAATGTTAAGGACATGGTAAATCAAACATACACACACACACACACACACACACACACACACACACACACACACACACACACACACACACACACACACACACACACACACACACACACACATATATATATATATATATATACATACACACACACACACGTGTATATATAAACAGAATTACTAAGTGAATAAAAACGATAAATGAACGCAGTCTTAAATGGTAAACGAAAATTATGGTAACAGAAATAATTGATAGGTAAACAAAAATAATTTATCAATCTAGAATTTAATGCAATGTGTATGAACATTACACGGCAACCATTGCTGTAGTGTTATCAATTAATAAACCTACGGTATTCAGCTTCAATTTAGTTTACATATTTCATGAGCCACAAATAACTGTTTGATAACTTGTATTTATTTGTAAGATTCAAAGAAAAGTTTGAAAACCTACTGTGTCAGAGTAGATTTACCTATCCCTATTTCTAAACAAATTTTATGAAAATTATTAATTTTTCAAAGTGACCCGACCTTGGGCACTCCATATGATGATATTTTTGTAAGTGTCAGAGTTGGAGTAAACACTAGAGTTGAGAATATGCTAGGAATTGTTTATATAATGCAAATCAGTTCCAACTGGATGAGTAGTTTTATTATCCAATGGTTAAGATTTACGAGGACGAGACTAACTAATGGGCTGAAATCAAAAGTTTACATGCTGTAGAGAATTCTATTGTCTCATCATTTGAATTTGGAGTGGAAAGAAATCAGGTCATGAAAGACAGCCATTCGCTTAATGGTGAGTTAACTGACTGATTGAGAGTGAATGGACTTAGAAATATTTCGTGGATATTTTCTATTGATATGTTATACTTGCAGTTTACGTAGAAAAACATTATGTGAGTAGGCTCTTATTTCTACAAATGTTTGAACTAATATAAATGTATACAGTATGCTAAACACTTGAGATTGTTCTAGTGAACTTCTTCATAAACTGAAATACTGTATTTATTATGATGTACGCATGTGTCGGGCTAATAAATTCTGTTGCAGGAAACTGTAAGTTGAGACTTAATGTAAGAAAGAATGAGTTTAAAAGGGAATCAAATGGGAAGTTAGTGTTTGTTCCCTGATTATAGTTTTACAGGGACAAAGCAGCCTTTCCGTGTATTATCTGAATCTCCTGGTTTATTGATTATAAACCGTTACGACCAAGGGAGATGCAGGAAACATCAACTGCAATGTGTGAGTGTAAGGCATACACTTCACTCCATTGAAGTATGATGGCAAGGTATGATGACTACATCGAGCAATTTCTAGAAAGTTACTGGAAAATTGCTACAATTGTTTCTCTGCTTGAAGGAGATGGTTTGTCGAACGAACACCCAGGTTAGCTTCGAGAGAATATCAGTGAATAAGATTTTACGTGAGGAGAGAAACAAATGGAATTGTTGTAGACAATAAACTTGAGAATTTAATGGAAAGTTCATGAAAAGGTCATTGCAGCAGCATCTATACAAGGTTACATAGAAGCTATTATCACTTATCTCTAATAGCTTAATTTCTGTTGTCTGTTGTCTGATAAGAACTATTCTGTGATTTGTATTGACACTAATGTTGAATTGTATTTAGGGTATGAGATTGTAATAATATAAAATAAATATTTGAACGTTATTTCATGGAGATATTGATTTCAAGTTATTTTTTTCTCATTGTATTTGTCATATGTATATTTTATTCTGCATTTAATAAATTTATTGTTAAAATAATTGACCTTTTTCCACATATTGGTAACTTTATGTTGGAGAAGAAAGTGGGTGGAAAGGGGGGGGGGCGGAGCTCGCTAAATTTTGATCAAAGATGGATTTTGTCTTCTCCTAAGACGTTTTCCACTCACAAAATTATTGTGTGATAGTAAATGTTGTCTTTAATGTTATGGAAGAGAGAAAACGTTTACAGCACCCACATATCCACCAAGTGAGAGAGACTAGTGGTATCTTTTGGATAATTATTAATAACATAAATTAAGATTCTCATCAGTTTTAATTAATTATAGATGATTAATTAATTAATAATAATAATAGCCATTAACAAGGTAGAGTAGTGTACGTGTTTAGAGACATCCAAAGTTGACAAAAAAAGCAGCTATTGATATACATAGAAATATTGGCATACCTATGTACTTATTCAATGTGACCCAAGAAAAAGTTACTACATGTATACGTTTTAAAGATATTCAAAGAAATGTTGATACATGTAAATACCTATTTAATGAGACCCAAAATAATTAACAATCCTAGGTACTTATTCAATGAAACGTTAGAAAAGTTGACAAACCTAGGTACAATGTCGTCTTAGTCTTGGGTACATTGTCGTCAATGTAAGTGCCAACAAAAGGTTGACGCACTGACTTGGATACACCTTGCATCATCATCCCAACTGCTAGACAGACAATGGCTAAGACCCTTCCATCCTGTGACATGGCATTTGCTTCTCGAGGTTTGTTTCCAGTGCACTGACTGTCCACCAGTCTGACTGAAGACCCATTCAAACTCTGCGGCTCATCATACGCGGTCATGTCCATCGGCTTGCATAAAGATGCGCGAAGTCTGTTGCTCGAGTTGCTGAAGGAAGACGTGTTTCTTGAATTTAGATCTGCAGCGGATGGGAGACTGGCTCTCGTTACAAAAAATGGGATAGTACACGTCAATCCTGAAATTCCAAACAGGATAGTGAAAATAGCCAAGGCACGAGGGATGTGAATGCGTCTAGCGAAGCAGGATATGAAGAGAGTGGTGAGAAGGAAGCCAAGGTCGTTGCAGCTCATGAGAAAACCGCTGATAGAACTGCTGAGGCCAAAATCTTTTTCCAGCGTGGTGATCTGAGAGTTGATGTAGGTGCTTAGGGTCGATGTAGACAGTGCTGGCAAACTGTACAATGCGGTGAACCAACGCATATTTATGCATGCCTGTCACGTAAGGATAGAACATATTGTCTTAATAAATAATAATAATAATAATAACTGTCAATTGCTAAGGCAATAGTTACTGACAGCAAGGAACGAAGAACGAATCTTACAATGGCATAGTTTGAGTATCAAAAGGCCTATGACTCTGTTCCAAATTCATGGATAATTGAAACATTAAAACTGTTCAAAACAGCGCCATAAGTGCAGAGCCTAAATTGGGAGTCAATAAAAAACTGGAAAACTACCTTCACATGCAACAACATAGAAATTGCAGACATGACAATAAACTGCGGAATCTTTCAAGGTGATTCCCTATCACCACATCTCTTCTAAATCCTCTCAGTCAAGTGATCCAGAATACAGGATTAGGATACAAAATGAAAGCTAGGATGTCATCAGTCATTTACTGTACATGGACGATCTCAAGCTCTACGGTAAAAATGAAAGTGACTTCACATCACTTAGCAATACTGTCAAGATCTGCAGTGAGGACATTAGCATGACAAATGAGAAATGTAGAAGAATTATCGTCCCGAAAGGCAAAGTCAAAACAACAGAAGGCCTGCAATTCGACATCAGAGACATCGGAAAAATCATTGATGTTTCAATGGAAAAGGGATATAAATACCTGGGGATGTTACAACATCAAGCAAATATGCAGAGTTTAGTAATGTCCAAAGTTAAGTGAGAGTATGAAAAATCGGTGAGTCAAGTCATTAAGACCACGCTAAATGGAGTTAACAAAATACATGTCCTTAACGCGTATGCAGCACCTGTAATCAGCTACACTGTATGTATCATATATTGGACAACAAATTAAATAAATGAACTGGACAGGAAAGAAAAAATAGAAAAATACCAAGGCCTCAGATTAGAAATTCAGACTGTGGAATGTAAAAGCAGAAGTGCAGCCTGTAGTGATAGGAAGGAGCCTTGGGAAGCATAATATCTAAGTGGAAGGCTATCTGAATAATCTCACTGGAAACCACAGACTTTAGTAATAAGTTTTCAACTAGAGAATATTGTGAAGTAAATGTTTGTCTTTAGTGTTGCAGAAGAGAGGAAAAACGTTTACAGTGCCCAAACATCCACTGAGTGAAAGAGACGAGTGGTGTTTTGGGGAAAATTATTCATAAGATAAATTCTCATCACTTTTAATTAGTTATGAATGATTAATTAATTAAAAATAATCATAAACATTGACTAAGTGGCATTAGTAACACTATTTTTTTCTGAAATCTATGATGAGGGCTTTGGGTGCTTGATTCTGATATATTTATGCCATGTCCAGTGTGGATTGAACTTAATCAGACTTTTTAATCCAAAAATAATCATATGATGAGAAAATGGGGCATGATGTATTCTGCCGTTTCTTTAAAGATTGTTAAACTTTTCTTTTAATAAATTTTTATTAATTGTTCAGTCTTGCCTATCTGTTAATGAAACGTAAATTATTTGTACTTTATCGTAACTTGTATTGATAGTCTCATGATTGTCTTGTTCTCTGTCCGTCTCTACATCTATTTATGTACCTATTGTATAAAATCTATTTTTCGGTTTAATAACTGAGTGGGGGCCAAGAGTCGATTTGACGTTGGCGCACTCGAATATCGACGTAACAGTTGCAAATATTCATGTTTATCCAGTGGCCCTTACTATGCACTGGCACTTGTAGATGTTTTGTATCATAACTAAATGGTAATATTGATATGATTCATTATTACAAAGTCGCCCTAGGGTATAGCGATGACAGTGGTTAGAGACGAACCACATGGTCAGTGAATGAATGTTCATTATTTAAAAGGAGGAGATAATATCGCGGATCCCAGAGGCGTTGTTAATGATTTTGCTCAAAATTGTATGAAGTTGAATAATTGTTCCAGTACGTTATTGCAACAGGTATTAATATAGTGATTGATGGTGCAGACTATGCCATCGGGTTGTTATTAATATTATTGTCAAATATCTTAATCCACAGTCTAAATAATACATTCTTAAAACAGTGTCAGATATAAACCTCACACTTAACAAGTGATTTAGTTAGTGTTAAAGACAATGGCCAGACCAGGTAAAGATGCGGCTGTGAGATCCTATCTATAACAAATCTAATTCAAAACAAAGTAACTCCCCGCAAGGTGACAGGTACACGATAATCTCGACTTTCCCACTACAATCAATAGAGATTAGAAAAAGTAATATAAATGTAATCCCAGCACATTGTCACACAGACATTTTACACAGGCCTGCTTCATTTACAACAGCTGTTGCTAACAATTAAAATAAAAATCTATATAAGAAATGATAAGCAGCAATTTATATATTTTAATTCATACACACACACACACATACACACGTCATGCTTACTTTAGTAGCCTGTAAACAAGGTACATTATCTCCCTTTGTGTAAAGGCGGTAAAACCGCAGAGCATTGTACTAAAGTTTTCAATTTCAATACTGATCAAAATGAAAGAATGGTTAGAGTCCCATTTTCATTTTCATAGGCACAGAAGATATATTGAAATTATTTTTCCCATAACCATACTGACACATTCTGGGCCTCAAACTGCGGCCGACTAGCATCTAATTCTTTTCAGTTGTCCTTGTTTAATATTTAACAGCCTTTACACACATACACACACACACTCTCTCTCTCTCTCTCTCTCTCTCTCTCTCTCTCTCTCTCTCTCTCTCTCTCTCTCTCTCTCTCTCTCTCTCTCTCTCTCTCTCTCTCTCTCTCTGTACTCTGGAGTCTTGCCATGCGCCGTGTGAAACTTGTACGTGTATATTTTAAAACATTTCAAGTAAATTTTTCGTTATTTTCTCTTTGTTTCTTTTTCTTTAAAGGAACAACTATTAGACTTCTGTTGAAATGTCCTCAAGCACTGCAGTGTTAGTAGGAAGATCACGGGGTATTTCTATGACTTGAAAGTGAAAAAGTAACATATCTGTGTTGGTGTGGTTTGACAAACATTAATGTGTTGATTTTGACGTTTCTTACAGTGAAGTACAATAATATTTTATATATAAGTTATTTTGACAGAAGAAATATATAGCCATGATTCTGTGGCATGATTTAACGAAAACCCATAATGTTGTCTGTAGATCTAGGTATTGTTTCTGTTTACGATGGTTTTACAAAGGATTCACACATTTTAAATTGTGTGGCTTCTATGTTGAAAGAATTTAATATGAATAATAAAGATTGAGGGCAATCTTTGAGAGAGAGAGAGAGAGAGAGAGAGAGAGAGAGAGCACATATTGATGATGGTAGAATGTGTAATCAGTGAAAGGTTTGATATATATGA
This sequence comes from Sinotaia quadrata, assembly GCA_028829895.1. Taxonomy (NCBI): domain Eukaryota; kingdom Metazoa; phylum Mollusca; class Gastropoda; order Architaenioglossa; family Viviparidae; genus Sinotaia; species Sinotaia quadrata. The sequence goes on along the minus strand of CM054178.1, from coordinate 56,741,777 downwards.
CGTGTAATCAGCTAAAATGTTTGTTGTGATATATGATGTGTAATCAGCTAAAATGTTTGTTGTGATATATGATGTGAAATCAGTTAAAGTAAATTTGAGATATGTGATGTGTAGTCTGCGAAATGTCCATAGAGATAAAAGTTGTGTAATAGGAGAAATGTTCATAGAGATATACAATGTGTAATCAGTGAATGATTTTAGAGAAGTAAGATGTGTAATCAATAAAATGTTCACAGAGATATAAGAAGTATAATCAGAAAAAATGTTCATAAAGATGTACGATGTGTAATCAGTTAAATGTTCATAGAAATATATGATGCGTAATCAGTGAAATGTTCATAGAGATATAAAATTTATAATCAGAGAAGTGTTCATAATGTGTAATCAGGGAAATGTTCATAGAGATATAAAATGTGTAATCAGTGAAATGTTCATAGATATGTAAGATGTGTAATCAGTAAAATGTTCATAGAAATACAAGATGTGTAATCAGTGAAACGTTCATAGAGAAAGACTATATGATATCAGAGAAATGTTCATAGAGAAAGACATTGTGATATCAGAGAAATGTTCATAGAGAAAGACATTGTGATATCAGAGAAATGTTCATAGAGAAAGACATTGTGATATCAGAGAAATGTTCATAGAGAAAGACATTGTGATATCAGAGAAATGTTCGTAGAGAAAGACATTGTGATATCAGAGAAATGTTCATAGAGAAAGACAATGTGATATCAGAGAAATGTTTATAGAGAAATACGATTTGTAATGAGAGAAAGCTTGTAGAGATATACAAAATGTGATTCGCAATTATACGAAACATAAGTTGTGATGTGACGTTTGTGTAATAAAATTAAATAGAAATAAATAATTTCGTGTGATGTGACGTTTGTGTAATAAAACTAAATAGAAATAAATAATTTTGTGCGATGAACGACGTGAAACAATGAAAAAAGCTTTTCAACGACATTGCAATGACAAAGAAACTATATTTTGCCTAAAATGTTTTGTATTTGTAAATAAGAAAACATTGTAGCTGTTGTTACAACAGCGTTTGAAAGAAACAAATTCTTACAACTTCACACAATATGTAAAATTCAAAACATTGTTTGAATTTCGTTCAATGATTTACCTGTACAATTGCTCCTGGCTGTAATTGCTCAATCAGCAAATTAAGATTTAGGAATTACGTCCAACAACCGAATGCCTCCTTACATAATCCTCATCGATTTAATTAATTTGTTTCCTTTACCTGCATAAAAGATGGCCGACATTTTCCGATGCCGCAGTAGATTGATTCCTGTTCTTGGTTTGTGTCGTTAACTTCATCACTTTTTAAAACTGCAGACCCTGTTTGCTTCTCTGTAGCCATTTAATTTTATTTTTATGCGTAGTTACACGTCTTCGTTTAAAGTGCGTCTGTATGCGTATTGCAATCCTATTTTCGTGTGTTTGTGTAGTTATGAAATCTGTGCTTTTCTTACGACAGCCTAAAAGAGTAAATAGAGAAATAAACCATTCTTATAAAGACAAAATCCAAACAATCCTAAAGGCACATGTATACTACCAACAAAACAAACAAACAATCCTAAAGGTACATGTATACTACCAACACAAAACAAACAAACAATCCTAAAGGCACATGTATACTACCAACACAAAACAAACAAACAAAACTCTCGACGAGATTAAACTTTAGTGCATTAATATTTCAATCAATACTAATTTTAATAACCGGAGACGTCATCAAAATGTATCATAACGACATACATATCTCATTTATTTCTAACACCAATTCAGTTAAACACTTATATCACTCATAACACACTTCAACGCAATGATACACATGCCATTCATAGCACACGTCAACCCAGTGAAACATATACATCATTCTGAGCACAGAACAGCATAACGGCACAGTAATCTATCATTATAAATTCTAAACATTGGTGAATTATCTCATTCATTGTGTGAATTGTAATATAATGGTTAATTATCTCATCCTGTGCAAACTCTGTTAAAATGAATTATTCATATTCATTGAAAACATCAACTAATGGAACACTCATATTCATTACAAATCCCAACATAAAATACTTGTTACTTTTATCCCTGAAGAGAACGAATCAGCCATCATATTCATTACAAATTCTACCACAAAAAGAGCTTTCATATCTCTTAGTACACACGTATTACAATGTACTCATATATTACTGAGAGCAACACAAACTAACATATTAATTTTACTGAGAGCAACACAAACTAACATATTAATTTTACTCAGAGCAACTCAAACTAACATATTAATTTTACTCAGAGCAACACAAACTAACATATTAATTTTACTCAGAGCAACACAAACTAACATATTAATGTTACTCAGGGGCAACACAAACTAACGTATTAATTTTACTCAGAGCAACACAAACTAACGTATTAATTTTACTGAGAGCAACACAAACTAACATATTAATTGTACTGAGAGCAACACAAACTAACTTATTAATTTTACTGAGAGCAACACAAACTAACTTATTAATTGTATTGAGAGCATCACAAACTAACTTATTAATTGTACTGAGAGCAACACAAACTAACATTCATATTTCATTCTCTATGAAACATCAACGTACCAATACAGTCTCTGCTCAATTATAACTATAAAATATTATAGCACTCATATATCACTCATTAAACGCCAACATAAAATTACAGCATTATTTTCTCATGAAGTATTAAACGCCAACATAAAATTACAGCATTATTGTCTCATGAAGTATTAAACGCCAACATAAAATTACAGCATTATTGTCTCATGAAGTATTAAACGCCAACATAAAATTACAGCATTATTGTCTCATGAAGTATTAAACACCAACATAAAATTACAGCATTATTGTCTCATGAAGTATTAAACGCCAACATAAAATTACAGCATTATTGTCTCATGAAGTATTAAACGCCAACATAAAATTACAGCATTATTGTCTCATGAAGTATTAAACGCCAACATAAAATTACAGCATTATTGTCTCATGAAGTATTAAACGCCAAAATAAAATTACAGCATTATTGTCTCATGAAGTATTAAACGCCAACATAAAATTACAGCATTATTGTCTCATGAAGTATTAAACGCCAACATAAAATTACAGCATTATTGTCTTATGAAGTATTAAACGCCAACATAAAATTACAGCATTATTGTCTCATGAAGTATTAAACGCCAACATAAAATTACAGCATTATACCGCCAACATAAAATTACAGCATTATTTTCTCATGAAGTATTAAACGCCAAAATAAAATTACAGCATTATTTTCTCATGAAGTATTAAACGCCAACATAAAATTACAGTATTCGCTTCTCATGAAGTATTAAGTTCCAACATAAGAAGACTCTATATCTCATGAAGTCTTAAAATCGAAATTAAATGTTCATTCTGACATCTTTCATCAAACATCTTCCAAAAATCTCATTTCGAGCAAAACTAGATTTACATAACTAGAATCATAAACTGATTAATGAGAACTGAAAATTCTTATTAAATCACAGAACATTTAAACACTCGAGTTTCATCACTTCTATTAACAATGATTTAGAAATCCTCGAAATTAGGTATTCAATGTTTACGGATGTGAGTTAATTGGCACTTACATTGTTGTTGATGTGGGTGGAATTTTATTTTATACCTGATATTTGTATATCATTTATTACTTTACTAATGATATAAAAATACAGTCGCAATTGTTCTAAATGAAGTGAACTTAGTGTTATTTGTGTGATTTGAGATTACGTATACTCACTGAGTGTTGAAAATTTTTTTGACTCTAAACATAATCACTAAGTGTTAAAAATTATTTTATTCACTGAGTGTGAAAAGAAATTCACTGTAAATATACTCAGTGGTGAAAAATGATCTGTCTAAATATACTCACTGAGTGCTGAAAAATTATTGTACTGTAAATATACTTACTGAGTGTTGCAAAACGATCTCACTTTAATAATCTCACTTAGTGACAAAAAGAGAATTGCCTGATGTTGATGCTCACTGCCCTGACCTAGGAAAGTTTTTAATTAGAATGGCGGACTCCACATTTATAGCTGTATGCCCACAGAAAAATAATCCGGTTTTTAAAAATTCTCAACTGGAAATTGATTAACACCACGTGAAGACGGCGAGATCTACCATTCACTTATTACGTATGCACCTCAGTCCTCTACGGTCAGCATATGTTGAACTTCTTTTTAAGTTATTTCACAATAATGTTTCAGTAAGTAAAGGATACAGGCACGAGTTGTGACGTCATTTTTAAGTTATTTCACAATAATGTTTCAGTAAGTAAAGGATACAGGCACGAGTTGTGACGTCATTTTTAAGTTATTTCACAATAATGTTTCAGTAAGTAAAGGATACATGCTCCAGTTGTGACGTCATTGATGTGCGTAGGAAGGTCGCCTAAGAAATAGATACGGAAATCGCAAAACATTGCTGGACGAAAATTCATATTAACAGACAAAGGAATATAATAGTTACAATTTAAACTTAAAGATCGTTCTTACTCGGACACTTTGGTTTCTAAATTAATTTACTTTCACACCTATGAATTAATTAGTTTAGTTTCACATCACCAAATTACTCTGAAATCCCCAAATTACTTTTACATCTCAAAATTACTTTACTTTCACCTCTCAAAATTACTTTATTTCACATTTCAAAATTACTTTACTTTCACCTCTCAAAATTACTTTACTTTCACATCTCAAAATTACTTTACTTTCACATCTCAAAATTACTTTACTTTCACATCACCAAAAATTACTTTACATCCACATCACAAATTACACTGAAATCTCTAAATTACTTTACTTTCACACCTGTGAATTATTTTAGTTTCACATCTCCAAATTACTTTACTTTCACATCTCAAAATTGCTGCACTTTCATGCAATTAACATATCTTTACTAGTAGATTTCAGTCAGACTGTCCTTATTTTTTCATAAATTCTTAATACCAACTGACTGTTCAATAAAATCGTTTTGATAAATGTCACACAAATCTGACTGTGGATTCGCTATAGTTTCTTTTTTTTCTGTTTAATTAGATTTTATCATGCATGGTTTTCCCCGTGTTCTGTTCTGATAATTGTGGCCAAAGGGAGGCAAGCCGTGCAATTCCACGTTAGTGTCATGGTAAAGCTGAATGTTTTCTAATCGCCTATTTTGAGAAAATATATAATTAACAAACTTACAATACATTTCTTCCTACTTGCTCGTAATTTGAAAGCTGCATTATAACTGTTATTAAACCACTCTTTTAATAAGTATGTGTATAGTCTAATGCTAATAGTCATTTATTAGTTTTAATACATTTTGAAACACGAAGTTTTGATAAAACAATTACAGTGCAAAATCCAGAAGCACCACCCCCTACCTTAACAACAACAATGATAACTGAATTCTGCTTTTGAAACTCTTATCTTAGAATTTTTTTGATTATTTTTGTATATGTTCAGCAATTAAGTGTGAAGTATTTTACTAGATGTACTTGTAATTAAATGCACTATGTCAAAATATTTATAAATCTTGCCCGGATCCCATCAATAAATATTAAAAAGAAAGAAATATACAAAGGAATACAATTTAGATGTAAAAACTGAGTAAATAGTAAATAAAATCTAAATGTAGATGCAAAGGAAGTTTAATAAGAGCGTATACATATATATGACATAGCTAAGACAGAATGGATGTTTTCCTGGGTCAAAGAGAAGTAAAGTTAGTTAACCACTCTATTTTTCCCCAGCAAGCCAGACTTTGTTGTGAACCATGGTCAAGCGGAAATCCGACCAGTCAATTATAATAAACACACATAGTAAGAGTTATCCTTGATCGTAAGTGTGCCTGAATGAATGGGGGGAAGGGAGGTGGTTGTTTGATGTACACAAGTTCAATGGGATATAAAGTTGGAAGTATTGTTAATCCTATGTCTTTTTTCCATTACAGTCATCATCACTCGACTTCGCATCGGACTACCGACGGAGAAGCACGTTCGAGCTCAACTTGGAAACACGTTCAACCCGATCGACTATCAACTCTACTACCCTGCCCCTTTCAGGGATGGAGGAACAAGTAGACATTAGCCCTTTGCCCTTTTCAGGGCCGGGTGAACAAGACGAAATCATGAATCACGCCAGAGCCGTGGAGATCACCCTCTATTGTCTATTCGAAAGAACGCGGAGAATACAACCTATGACTATCTTCTCGTTGCCTGTCACTCGACAATGAAATCGACTGCTTAAAACTTCCCTATCGAAGGCTACTGTGGAGTTTATTTTGCACAAAAATGAACGTGGTATACGTGAAGCTTTTGAAATACACAGCATTGGAGCCATTCGAGAAGAAATCCAAGAACAGCGGAAAACGAAACACAAACATCACCAGTCGACACGTGCGATAAGGAAACAAATACACACATAGTCTGGAAAATTCCGCCAAAGACCAAAATTAACTCCACACAGACTATGAAGGGAAAAGATAAAGGCAAAACGGCATTTTCTCAGACACCAGTATCAATGACGAAGAAAAGAAAACGCAAACCCGAAGGACCACAACTGAGGGAAAAAAAATTCAGAGGCAAAGAAGGAAAATAAACATCTTAAAGCCGCTAATACTCAGACAAATAACACTGAGACGAATGAAAAAGAAATCCAAACAACAAACGTCCGAACGAAAGAACATTGACAACCGAACGAATTTGATACCACACTGGACCAGGTTTCAAGGGAGCTCGAGGCCGCACCCCTCTCACCTATACCACCGACGACGCATCGACCGCCAACAACGGCGACAACGACAACAACAACAGCAACAACATCAGAATGCCAGAACACACCAACAACAACACCAGAACAGGGCGAAAAGAAAAAAAGACGGCGCCCGCCACCACATATTCGGAGGCAACAACAGTGCCCTCAACAACAACCGCAACAACATCGCGGACAGCAGCAACAACAACAACACTGGCAGTACACAGGAACAACAGTACCCGTCTTGGGGTTATTTTAACCACCCAATGACCGATTTAATCCAACTGCTACTCGACCATCTGTACTGGCTGCCAGCGCCCACCTTCAGGCATCCCAACGGACACCGGGGACAGCCACGACAACAACAACAACAACGCCACCAGTAAGGAGGTCGGGAAGTTGAACAACCCGGGCACATGTACACACTGGGTATAGATCTGGTGTGTTACTAGCCTGGGCTCTGTAAGACACCCCTCCTCACCATAACACCAGAAACGGCAACAACATCAACGCCACCGCCAGGAACAACAACAACAACATCGACTTCAACCCACGGATCACCGGGTTTGGAGTCCGCCTTTGCCGGCCAGACATGTTTTCTCAACGGGCACACGCAGCAGCAGAAAGGCACTCCCCCTCCCTCTTCCCCCTCTCTCCAAACGCGAAAGCGGCGGAAGCCGGAAGCGTTCCCCACATTCAACAACTAATCCTATGTGTGAATGGAAGCTTGGATGCAGTCCTGTCCTTAGGTCAACTGAATAGCGTTTAAATAGGGGAGTAAACCCAAGCCATGCACTTTTCCCACAAACAAAGACACATGCCAGGTGTGTAGCAGAAGCCCAGATTTCGACTTAGTGTAAATCTGAAAGTCTGTTTGAATGATAAGCCAAAAGGCTTGAAAAATAGAGCCTATGAGATTTTAAGGAAATCCGTACACTATTGTTACAGATTTCTTGGATCCATGCTTTCGCTGAACAAAGGATTTCACCATATAATTGGAGGCTTGTATCTTGGTAGCATTGTTTCTGTTGTTGGCATCAGTTTGCTGAAGTGTACCAGCTATTAGTTCATATGAACGCCATATTACATTGCTTAGGAGGGGAAGTCTATATAGACCCAGCCAGTGATGATGCTAGACTCCACCAGTGTAACTATGTTAAGTGAAAATAGTACATTTGGCCAGGAGTGTGAGAACCATTCTCTAACCCAGGGGTGTCAAACTCAATCGCACATGGGGCCAAAACTCAATCACACTTAAGGTTGTGAGCCAAACTGGATAAACATTCAGTGGAAAACTAAACCGTTTTATAATATGAATTAAAACAGATAAAAGTGAAAATAATAGCAAATCAAGATATACCCATGTTTGCTCTCATGCCAGTTTGTCAGAGGTGGATGCTTGACATTTTTTCTTGGCAACAAGTTCGTTTAAGTTTGGAGTAAGGATCTGAGATTCTCAGGATGGACTGCGGTGTTCATCATTGAGACGACTCCTGTGTGATGTTTTGTTAATCTTCATCACAGAGAACAGCTGCTCACACAGATATGTGCTACCAAACTTGCTCAAAGTTCGAGCCAGGTAGATGAAGCAGAGGCATCACTTCAGGAATGATTTTGCATTTTTCTATTGGTGATCATTAAACAAGCATTAGCTGGTGTCTTGTTAGTTATCACAAATCAGCAAGAACTACAAATGAGTTTCTAAAAAACAAAAATATTCTCACAGAAGAATAGAGAATGCAACAATCCAATAATGAAACCAGTTGAATAAAAGGTTATTAGTCTCAGATAGACTCCTAAAAAAAAAATAGAATTCCATTCTTGATTTAAAAACGGCTCTTAGTCCTCTGTAACGATCTATCATTGCTGTTTACAATTTAAATTATTTAGTCATTATTTCAGTGAGTATAAACCTTGAGTAACTGCACTTACTTACATTGTATACTTGTTCACACTATGGACAAAGTCAGCTCTCACAACTCAGAGATATTATACTTAGAAATGATTAAAACTGACTAAGATGTATGTGTGTATGTGCGCGCGTGCGTGCGTGTGTGTGATTATGTGTATTGGGAATCTATTTAAGATTATTCCTGTATTTTCAGTATCAAATTATGGATGGTAAATTCTCTAATGCAATGAGTATCAGCCCTAGAAGAACCTAGCGTTAATCGCCAGAATAAAGGGGTACACTCGTTTAAATTGGTTAGGTGATATAGTTCGGTTCTACGTTCAGATGCAGCTGCAAAATGGACTAGATTTTATCTGTGAATTTGAAGACATGATAAAATAAACAAACTAAAAACAATTAATATTTCATTTTTTCATATGATACTTCATAAGACACAATGTTCATAATACTTTCTAACATTGAAATTGACCCACATCTCTTGGGCTTATCTGACATTCCTCTTGCAATGATATTTTTAATTATTATATAAGATTGTGAACAAATCATATTTTGAAGATGCTATTTTACTTTCAAATTAATTGCTTTGAAGTCTGAAAAGTTGTGACATCAGGTCACGCTAGATGTTGGGGTTAAGCGAATCACATAAAATTTATATGAAAAAATTTTGAGACATTTTAACTAAAATTTACAATTATGGCGCAAATACTTCACAGTACGCGGTATATATATATATAAAACTCGTATTTTGCACATATCATAGACATGACATAGACATATCATAGTCTGTTCATCTACGTCTACTTTTTCAATAGATTCAATGGTATATCTACACCCATATTCAGCTAAACTGCGTGCGCATGCATCCCGATGGACGAAATAGGGTATTCAACAGTTGGTAGGTTTAATTTTCCTATTCTAAATTTAACTTCGAGCTTTACGGGATTTACCGAACATTACAGAACATTATGAGATCTAACACAGTTCATACATCCAGGCAATCAGCAAGTAAAACAAGTGTAAATTTAACTTCGAGCTTTACGGGATTTACCGATATGATTACAGAACATTGTGAGATCTAACACAGTTCATACATCCAGGCAATCAGTAAGTAAAACAAGTGTAAATCTTACATTTAAAATATGTATTTAAAAAACATCGATGGCGCTTGGTCAAATGATTATTATTAAAATGTACGCTAAGATAGTAGGCCTAATACTGGTACCATTTCCTATTACCCTCTGGAAAGTTCCCATGTCTCCCTTTTCAGGCTATAGCAATGCTTGTCAACCAAGTGAAATCTATTTATTATATTTATCACCTAGTATACGCATTATATCGTTTTGCTTCCAGAAAGGCCTGTTTTTGTATTATTGCCATACTTTATCAAGTCAAATCTATTTATTGTACTGAATTACCAATTTAACTTATACTGACCAATTAATGTACAGACTATACTGTTTCGCTTGTGGTATTTAAGATACGCATACTTTTACAAGAAAAAGAATATTACAGTGGTTGTTTTCATTAATGTTCTTTTAGATGTTTTCGTACGTCATTTCATAAAGTATTGCTGTAATAACATGTAATTGTATATATTCTAAATATATGTGCTTGCAGTAATGTTATTTAGTTATTTGACTGTATCTATTCTGTGTATAATAATGTCTGAAGTAACTCATATGTCACTGCACTAAGACTCTGAAGTGCAATTACAGTGTACCACTTTCTGATGTAATTAGATTATGCTAGATATGTATTATCTTAGTCAATCCCTTTATCCTTCTGTGAGTGTCGTCATTATAAACCTGTCAAGTGATGTCATTACAAATGACTACTGACTCGAAAATTGTACTAATGACTAAAGTAGGCAGATAAGTGGGACTGTAGATATTTTACAGCCTTCCTTCACAGGAGGTGACAGAAATTTTGATTTATGAATGGCCAACCTCCTACTTAAGTCTCCTACTTAAGTCTGCTCATCCTAGACTGTCAACTGTCTGCCATCAATCAACAATCTTTCTGGAAAGATTACCTCTGCAAGATTAGGCATTTCTATCTAAAAACTATATGATATTTATAAGCTTCTACTACATCCTATGTCGGGTTTAAAATTTCATGTTTAAAACGTTCATAGAATGTCATATGATTATGATTATGATTAAAAATTTCGAATTATATTTATACGGTATTTAAGCATATTTTTAGTTAAGAAATGTAATAAATATTACTAAACCAAATATGTGGGTATGTTTGCATTTCAACAGAAATTGATAGTATGTGATCACCTCAGTAAGTTAAATTTTGAAATAAAAGGATCTCAATATCCACATATTTTCCGTACTAAAATGTTAACAAACATACTGCTGGAGAAGTTACAAAATATATTCCAGAGCGGGAATGTAAATGAAATATATAAATAGTCCATTAATTGAAATGGGAACAACATAAATAAAAAAATATTTAAGAATTATAGTCATCTGTAACTAAAAGCATAATCCATATTTTACACTAAAATATTATAAAATGGTAATTAATAGCAGATAATTATTGAATTCACTTTTATGCCTGTCACCAATTATTGGTTTGTAAAGCAAGAAGTGAGAGAGGGAAAGTGCATTTGAAAATTAATATAGAATTCTTGAAATTAATGAGGTCACGGTATTACTATGATCTCCCATCATATACTAGTGTTAAAATAAGAGATCATATAAGCATCACCACATACTAGAAAATTTAATTTAACTCAGGGCATAAATTAAATTGGACAGTAAACCTAATGTATAAATTATTTTGGTCAGTTAACTTAAGGCATACATTAAATAGGACAGTAAACCTACGGCATAAATTGAACTGGTCAGTAAGCCCAGGAAATAAATTAAACTAGACAATAAACCTAGGACATAAATTATTGTGGAGAGTAAACCTAGGTCATAAAATAAATTAGTAAACTTAAGGCATACATTAAATTGGACAGTAAACCTAAGGAATAATTTAAATTGGACAGTAAACCAGAATGAATTAATGGATTCAGATCATCACTCAGTTATTATAAAAACAGGGAAGACAGACGTGGAAGAAATCTAGAAAAAGTGAAGAAAAAGAAAATATAATATAGTACAGTACAATAGGAGAATAAATTAAAATTTTGTCCACCTTGCCGCATGTTATTGTGATAAATAAGAAATTAAAGTCCGATACACGGGATCCTATAATGACAAAATCAAAACATTGCAGTTAACACTTAACAGAGAACTGATACAAGTATTTTTAAACTACAACGATGGGCATTTTTATTCGAAGAACATGAATTGTTTTGATAGACCTAACAACGACATTTATAGACAATACTTTAGCTATTCTTAGAATTTTAGAAGAGAAGAGACATATCGAACATGATAATCGCTTTCATTTTGCAATTATTTTGATGGACAATACTCAAATACAAATGAGTATTATTACTTAATTGTGGATGTCGTGGTGTTCTTTTATCAGCTACCTGAAAGTCACAAATTCACCAGCCACAGAATAAATAGATTACAACTGCATATATATTTATGTACATTTATTTACAGTGAATGTGTATTTATACGCTTCTCAGACTTTGCGTTTGTAGCGTCATGAGAGTTTTCTTTATTCTTTAATGAAGGGCGAGGTCAGTGGACCTTCACTCGGCACATGCGCATAGGTATTCTCGTGTGACATTGAACCAAATTGTTTGCTACTCATTTTGGAAAAGGAAAGAGAGCTTGGCATCATTACATACACACACACACACACACACACACACACACACACACACACACACACACACACACACACACACTCCACTGGCGTGCAATTTCTGATTTACATGTGTACAAAATGTATGTAAAAAGAAAAACACTGCTTGCCACAGATACATGTAAAAATAAGCAGGAATAAATATCACACACACACGCAAACACACACACACACATATATATATATGTATATATATATATGTATATATACATACACAGACACTCACAGACATTAGACACTAAGCCGTGCGCACTGTGACACGTGGTAAGCGTCCATCCTTATAATATCATATACGGTGATAGACTGTTTATGTAAGAGCTGAGTGTGCTATTTACCGGAGGGTCCCAAACCGTTGTTCGAGATCCTTCATCGTCAGGTGCAGCACTGATGGCGCCATTTGAGACCACGTGTGTAATGTTAGGTGATTCTTTTCTTCCTCTTCACAATTGGTGTTCACTTTCGAACACTGGGGCGCTACAGGGTAACAAATGTGCTGTGGTGCGTGCTTGAAATGGGCATTGTGGTGGAAGGGACGTGGCACTCTTCAATGGGACACGTTTTGTTCAAGGCCGCACATGAAAAGTAGGTGAGGCAGAATAAATTTGCCTATCCCTATTTGTAAAGTTAATTATTATATACATTCTTAAATGTCAAAGTGACCCGACCTTGGGCAATCCTTATGCTGATAGTGTTTTGTAAGTGCCAGAGTTGGAGTAAACAACTCGGGTGGAGAATAGGCTAGAACTTGCTGAGGCAATCCAAACCAGTTGCAGCTGGATGAATAGTTTTTTTTCTGACTAATATCTCACAATTGTTCATAACAAATTCATCCAATGGGGATGGACCAAAAGTTACTTTGTTGAAGAAATCTATATTGTAATCATTTTGAATTTGAACATAACTCGAGAACGGTCATAAAAGCAATCATTGGCTTATGGTAACTGACAGATAAAGAAAGAATGGACTTTGAAATATTTCATACACTTGTTTGTATTGATCTATGATTTGAATTGGAGAAAGCTTTATGTAAATGAACCATTATTTCTATGTTCATTAATTTGATGATGTTGTACATTATTCTTGTGAATTTCGATCGTTGCTATATTTCTTATGCTGTGTGTGTGTCGGGCTAACGAAATTGTTGCAGGATTTGTAAGTTGAGAATGTTTGTAAGAGAGAATGGAGTTTAGAGATAAAATATATCCCTGAAATTTAGCAATGCCTTAATTTGACCTTAGCTCACACATTTTTTTCCTTTTGTGTTCTTGATCTACTTTAGACTGCAGTGACTACTGTACTCTACCAGATCACATTGGTGTGTGTGTATGCAACGATATTATAGAACTTACCAGTAATGTGTTACTGTAGGTTGATTTCTGTGAATTCCGTTTGAGAGCCAATATGGCAGAAATTTGAGTTTGGTGTCAAGAATTCATAAACGTTTGAACAACCCTCATGGTGTGCTGAGTAGCATACACAAAAATTTGGGAACATTCCTCTTGATGTGCTTGGTAGTGCAAGGGAAATTCGGGGTGATCCTCCACAGTGTTTGTTACATATCCCGTTATTGTTTAACGACCCTGTCCTAATTTAGGCTCTAGTTATCAATATTGGTTTATTGGATAATTCCTAACATTAGCAACAACCGGCCTGCCAAACGTATCTTCCACTCAAATGCCACAATATTGTCCAATTATTCACGACACTTAGCCAGATAAATTAGTTGACTTATTCTGATTGATAATCTTATCTCCCCTTTATTTATAGATTAATATTCATGATTCTTTATCCCTTTATTACAGCTTTAGCCCCCCGTCAATCAGATCCTCTTTTAGTCAGTTACAAACAATTATGTAACAACGGATGAGATAACAATAAATTTAATAACAATTAAAAATAAAGAAATGAACAATTCAATTTTGCAATTAACATAGAGAAGGTTATCACACAGCCCGGTAAATTAATTCATTAACCACATGATATGAGAGTTTCTTTTTTGTTCAGATTTGGAACTTAGCTTAGTATTCTTTGAACAGTTGAACACACTTTACGTTGTCGTTCGGTGCTGATGTCACATAGCAGTCCTGGCAGTCTCTCACAATTCAGCACAGATGGCGACAATGACTGTTAGCATTGATGATCATGTTCTCTCTCTCTCTCTCTCTCTCTCTCTCTCTCTCTCTCTCTCTCTCTCTCTCTCTCTCTCTCTCTCTCTCTCTCTCTTTGCCAGTTGCTCCTGGGATTTTACACTGAACTTGGCATCAGCATGTGATACTGGAGTTGAGAGTCAAACTCGGGACTGGCTGTAATGAAATTATCATTGTTATAGTATTGTGTGGGAATAACAATTCTATGGGCTTTGTGGCAGCAGTGATAACCACTCTTTACAATTTCACTAATTAGCTTTAGTTAATTCATAGTTTAAATTACATGAAGTTCCAAAGTTATAAAATTTGTACAATATATATTTCCTTCATTATAATACAGCCATAATTATAATATAGTTTTACCAGTGACTCAAGCAATGTGCGTTAACTTGTTAGCTCTTCTGTTATAACAATTAATCAACGGGAACATGGCTACATACACGTGGTAATTTTCTTCACCATTTTACAAGTGTAATATCCCTAATGCCACTTAGCTTCTGTAAAGGAAAATATATTAACTTTTAGCAACATTAAAAATCACAGAAATATTCTACACAACATTCATAATGCAAATATATAGTTTCTCAGTTTTACAAATAAGAAATACGATCATAGAAAAATCAAGTATATTACCACTATGTGTATGTTAGGCACAGTCATACATGGGACACAGCTTTCACCCCTGGAAAAGTGGGTACACTATAGCTCTCAATTGGCACATCTGACCAGGGTCAATACATTTGGCAATTATAAAATGAAGTCAAGGTCATTTAACATCTTAACTCTACGTCATTGCATGGAATGCAAATGACCATATATGGGTGTTTAGTATCTGGTTTTCAGAGGTCTCTTCACCTGTGACTTACCTATATTCTCTGAACATGTAAATAAGTGTTTCATCAGCCTTAAGCTTAATCCTTATAAAGTGATAAACTAGAAACTTAGGTTTGCACCCTGGTTATATTTTTCAGAGTAAAGCAGCCTTTCAGTCTCTTCTGTGTGTGATTTGAATCTCTGGTTTACTGATTGTAAATTGCTTTGAAAGACTGTGTTAGATGCAGAATCATCTGCTGCAGAGTGTGTAAGGGTAAATGAATACTCTACACACAACTACATGAACAATTTCTGCTATAAGGAAATACTAGAATTGCTGTAAATGTTATTCTGCTTGAGGGAGCCAATATGATGGGAGAAAATGCCCAGGTAGGCTTGAGTGTTTTAATATGTGCAGAGAGAAGCATATAGAAACTGACATAGACAATAAAGTTGTGACTTTGATATGAAAAAATGAACATGCAAAAAAGACAATTGCAGCTTCATCTATACAAGGTTATAAGAGTATTATCAATTTTAAAGAGTATTATCACTTATCTCTACTAACTCCATTTCTGTTCTCTGATAAGAACTATCCTGTGATTTGTATTGAATTGATGAATTGTATTTTTCTATATAAAGACTGTGTAGTAAGGAAATTATTTGAACATGGTTTCGTGGCGAAATTGATGTCAAGTAATCTATTTCATTGTATTTGTCATATGTATGTTTGCTTATTGATTTAATAAATGTAGTGTTAAATTTATTGACATTCTTATACATATTGATAACCTTATGTTGGAGAAGAAAGTTGGTGGATGGGGGCTCGCTAAATATAGATTAAAGACGGATTTGTCTTCTCCTTTAGTAAGATGTTTTTCACCTACGGAATCTTGTATGACTGTAAATGTTTCTCTTTAATATTGTGGAATAGAAAAAACGTTTACAATGCCCGCATATCCGCCAAGTGAAAGAGACGAGTGGTGCCTGCTGGCGGATCATTAATAAAATAAATTAAGATTCTCATCAGTTGTAATTAGATATGAATGATTAATTAATTAAAAATATATAATCATAATAATTTACTGCATTGCGTTGGCGTCACACTAATGCTAATGCTGGAAAGAGTAGATTATACGAGTAGGCTACTCTTTCTATCTATGTCCGTATTTGAGAGGTGTAATATAATATAGTACAATTGAAAGATAATATAATTCTCAAAATTTAAGAGACCCCACTCGCTGTTGAAATATCTGTCCCAAGTATATATCAGCAGGATCGACCATCCATAAACAAAGTTGTCAGACAGCCAAAATGAATATTATACATATTTTTTCTTTCAGTAAATCAACCTTTCAGTACCATAAACATATAGATTACCAGCTGTTCTACATAACAGATTAATAAATGGCAAAAAAAACATTCATTGCTTCCTACAACTCCAAAAAGTCTTTTACCTCTTCAATTTGAAATTCGTTTCCATGACAAGGTGAACACTATTAGAGATCAATTTGATAGCTTCCTGCTACTTACATGGTATCTCCTACAGCCGTGATACAGAGTTCAACAACTATGTTGCTGTCGTTGAGCCGATTTATTCCATACAGATTACTTATGAGGATTACTATCATAATTAATTACTGTACATAAATTATATTAAACTAGTATTTTCTATTTATTTCATCACAGACCACATAATGTCATAAATTAGCAATCTTATTATGCAAGTATTCACATAGTGGAAAATAGGTTTATACAATATCTAAAAGCCAACTCACAAAGAATATCAATAAATAAAGGGAGATTAATCAATCCTATTTTCAATCAATCCGTGTCTCTGATGTGCATTATTTGTTCGTTTCAGGATATGATGAAATAGCAAACTTATCTGCTCTGAAAAATAGTACATATTTTCAGCTTTCAACAGAAGAAAGTGAAGAAAGGATGTTAAAGAGAGTTTAATTATATTTATAGAGAGGTTAATTAAATCTGCTATATGTATATTTTATTTTCACTTTTATTAAATGTAGTAAATCACAGATGGATTTTAGATAGTATACTTTTGAACTATTGATAGTTTTGTAGAAATTCCGCCAAGTAAAAATATGTTTGTTATAATTTATGCATTAGCATAGTTTAATGCACACACACACACACACACACACACACACACACACACACACACACACACACACACACACTATAAACTCTGTGTGTGTGTGTGTGTGTGTGTGTGTGTGTGCATTAAACTATGCTAATGCATAACATTTATTAATTATCTATAAGCATGCATATCTACTTGCTTAACTGCATGTATTCTTAGATGATACACATATGAATGGATCCGCATTGTGTATGTATGTAATTATGGTGAATGGGTGAATGCCTATACGTTTTAAGTTACTGATATATGTTTGTCGAATTGTTTACACAGATATTGGAAAAATAGATCTACATAAAATGGGTAGCTTTTTATCTTTTTTCTACGAAAGAATTTTTGGTCCTTCAACCACTGATTTGAAGTTATCTTATAAACGACAAAAAGGTAAGTATTTTTTAAATTTATGCCTAAGCTGAAATTTAAAAAGTTGTTAATATCTTTTCTTTTTTTCTTATCATTATTAATAGTAGTCTAAGAAGTGCTCACACTTATCCTTTGCGTATATAACTGTCGTAAAAATCACGTGCCTGCATTACACATACGTTGACATAAAGGTGAATATGAGGGAACAGAATAAATAGTGGCGGTGGTAGGCGAGGAGTTTCATGTAAAGATAAGCAAGAAAAACACATCGAAACATAAATAAAAGGTGTACATTTCTGTGACGCCAAACGCAGACAATTCATAAAATATTTCATAGAAAATTAGTCCCAATAAAATTGCAAGATATTTTAAATCCACATTTTCAGCACTGGCAGATATGAATAGACAGACATAGTTATCTCACTATCGCATACTTACAAGCGAGCAATAAATGTAATAAGTGAAACTAGCAATAAACTATAAATAGCATATCATACTCTTGTCTAGAACCAATTCACACAATGACTATAGTGCTGTCGAATTAGGGCAGCGACCTTAATAAGAGAACAGTGATTGAAGTATCTTAGGATTCTGTTATTTTTTAACATCCACTAATTCATTAAAAGAATTAAAACAGGAAATGTAAATGGGGAAAAAGAGAGAAATAAATAGTAAGGTAATTTGAGTGAATGGGTGGTAATAATATTAAGCGTTCAAAATGTTTCAAATATAATGTTAGAAGCATTATTACAAAAGAATAAATAGATAATTAGATAGACAGACAGATGATAGATAGATAGATAGATAGATAGATAGATAGATAGATAGATAGATAGGTGGGTGGGTGGATGGATGAATGGATAGATAAATGGATGGATGGATCCTTTCGATAATTTATACAACTACTATTTAACGATAAAACCATCATATCATCTTTTATGTTTTGTCCACTTAAGCAAAGCCTCTCGATATTTTACTTTTACACAACTATTTACATTCCTCTATTTATCACATCTCATTTTACATTTTGTGGCAGAGTAAATTTGCCTATGCCTATATTAAAGTGACCCGACCTTGGGTACCCTTTATGATGATATTTTTATAAGTCTGAGTTGGAGTAAACACTCGAGTTGAGAATATGCTAGAAATTGCTGATATAATGGGAACTAATCTCAACTTGGTGAGTAGTTTTTATTGTCCAAAGATTAAGATTTATGAGAATGAGACCAGCCAAATGGACTGAGATTAAAAAGTTTACCTAATTTAGAGAATTCTATTGTCTGATCACTTGAAATTGTTGTGACAAGATGTCCGGTCATGAAAGGCAGTTGTTAGCTTGATGGTGAGTTCACTGACTAGTTGAGAGAGAATTAACTTGGAAATATTTCATGCATTTTTCCTATCAATACATTATACTTGCGTTGTACCTAGAGTTTATTATGTGAGTAGACTATTATTTCTACAAATGATTGATCTATGATTGTCACACCTGGGGGTTCTTGTTTGGCTGTTCTGATGTTTCTCTCTCTCACGAGGAAACAGGAAGCTCATGACATGTGCCAGTAATACTTCGTCTTTTAGATTTTACAAAAGACACAAGACAGACACCATTGATGTTTGGGTGGGACCGATTTATTCTGTCAGGCAAAGGAACGTTTTATTGGCTGTGCGTGCGAGTGTGCGAATATGATGGTAATGAGTATTGGACAAACAGACGAAGGAAATGAAACAATACAAATACGAACTCTTTCACCCCTCTAAAAAAAACTTAACCTAATGGGGCGTTTCTCTTTCATACAGTGGTTAAATCAATCATACACCTTTCCAATGTCATACACTCTAGGGAAGGGGGGAATGAAAATGATGAAATTCAAAAAAGTGAAAATATAACTGTGGCAAGGTTTCTT
Source organism: Sinotaia quadrata (assembly GCA_028829895.1). NCBI lineage: Eukaryota > Metazoa > Mollusca > Gastropoda > Architaenioglossa > Viviparidae > Sinotaia > Sinotaia quadrata. The sequence continues at coordinate 56,721,886 of CM054178.1, read as the reverse complement.
GCCTGTTAATTGTTTAATTATTATTTGCGTTATATTATTTTATTTAATAAATAATCCTCTCATATTCATAAATAATAATCATCACAATCAAACACAATCACCCCGACAGAGTCTTTGTCATTTGCGGTCAAGACAGCAACTAAGTCCAACCCTGGGAAGTCTGTCAGATAATTACCTCTCTCCCCAAGTGTTATTTGTCTAGAATAACAGACCCTAACTGAACTGCCTTGTCAGATACTCTGTCTTCATTCCAGCGCCCAAACTTCTCTCAATATCGATGACGGGATATATCCCAAAACATGTGCTAGACCGTCTTATCATTTGTCATTATGTCATGTGGCAGAGCCCCCACCCGTCACCCTGTACATGTACCCCTCTTCTACAATAACCAGAGTGGATAGATAAAATTCAACAATTTATTTAAAAAATAAGTAACAATTAAATCAAGTTACAATTAATATTCTCAAAAATCACACACAAGGCAAGAAGATTAAGAGATTGCAAATGCTTACTACAAACAAGCTCGTTAATTAGGAAAACATTTTATTCTTAATTCCACAGAACAATTACCAGGAATTCACATCAACATGTGTTATCAATCTCAGTCTCTAATTTAAGTTCATAAAACAATTTCTAGGGATTTAATCAATCAAACATATATCATGATTATAAGAAGAATCAGAAATAGATAAGAAATTTACATAAATCAAAGAAACATGTACAGATACACAAATGATCATGAATACGATTCACCTGATGTGTCTTTGTGAGCAGTGGTCTCTGTCCCTGCAGTGGTGATGGCTGGTAGTGGAAATACGGGTTATAATGCCAAGCCTGGTGCAGTTGCTGATATACCTTAGCGTACTGTCAGGTTAATGTAGTCTTGAATAGTCACAGTTTTTTAATATAAAACAGTAACACATATCACAATGCTACTCACAAGTACACACAGTTCCCAGTTCCCAGTTCTGGTACAATTTGTGGCTATAACAAGTGGCCTTGCTTCCACTTCTGCATGTTCCACATGTTACTCAGCAGAGTTCAGTTTAAGCACCACACTCCTACTCTCCTTGTAACTTACAGCACTCTCTTCAACAGACCCAAATTTCTCCTGAGCAAGTACCACCTACACACAAGTGAATTTCCATCACCAGTGTAAATCTGCATGACACACCCTTCTGGTTCAGGAATTTCTCCAAATCAAACACTTGTGTTTATGTCACTTGCATCCCTGCTCTGTACTTCTCAGAAAATATGGTTCAAGGTCTCGATAAGAATCTTACTGCACATTTTCCATTTGGTTGTCTTCCTCAGATCAACTGGGACTTCAGCAGTAGACTGGCAGTTGCCAAGTGAAATGACTTTTGAAGCTACAACATAGTAGTGGTTTTTGCATACATCAGTTCGTGCTTTTATAAGTCTTAACCTGTAATTCCATTCTCGTTTCTCATTTTAAATTCCTTTACACTTATTCATCAATTCTTTAGCAACAAGAATGAAATTACAAGTTTCAAATCATTACAACATTTTACAAGAATAAAACAGAATTCCAAAATGTAATGAACATGTTAGGAAAATCATTATTTACATAATAGTGATTTACTATTTCAGACATACCTCCTCTGCTTCTATCCATGAAAGCCATAACATGGGCTCCATTCATTTTATCAGAGTGATTAATTTCTCTTGGACCTGTTATTTATACACTAGCCATCGCACTGAATTTTAGATGCAAAATCAGTGCGTTTGCCTTTGAGCTATGATCTCAGTCTTGTTTTTCTCTTTTGTTCAATAGTCATGGTTGACTTGCCATGTTCTATAGACAGGTATTCCTAGGGAAGAGTTTGGCTCCAAAAATATAACCATAAGCACATTGGCTCCTGACTTCTGCTGCATGCAGCGCCCTACAATGCCTGGACTTATGTAACAATCACTGACCCATAACAGTAGTTATCCAACTTTTTAACAATTATGCTTTCTACTATAAACTATGTCAAAGTTGTTGTCCAAACTCATCATAAGAGTTTTAGATAGCAAAATTTTATAAATGAATTTTGCATAAATAAGAGAATTAATTAAAAATATTTTAGAAAAAATATATTTAAATTAATTAAGTATATTAGTTTGCATTTTTCCCATCACAATAAGTAATACAAAATTCTTATGTGGTAAATCGCGCTGCTAACATGAAAAACAATTCATAAGCAAAATAGATGTGAATTTACCACCATATTCAAGCTCGTAATATACATATATGTATGTAAAGGCATACCTGTGGATTTTGGCTAATGCCAACACTTGTAATTATCATTGATTTCTCTGGTCGCCATGTATTATGGGGGACCTCAGTGACGTCTGTCATTACCAGGTAGATCATGGAGTGAATGTGTCCTCCATCTATGGATGTAGTACCGTTTGGGTTCATCAAATTCCGAAATTACTAGCCCTCCACTGCAGCATAGTACTTTCAATACAAAGCTCAGACAGAGAGACTGAATGACTCATCTGTCATTAACTGTATGCAAATGATGCTGCATACATAAACTGTCCTGAAGGTTGAACTTTTCACTTCACCACAATGTATTTGAACAAGTTGCCTCGATGATCTAATACTTGGCAGTTGACAGATGAAGAAATGGGTGGGAAAAGATATTCCCAACTCTCCTTAGTAAACACAACGTAATTTCCTTTATATGAAGTTTCATGACAAAATGAAGTTACTGTCCTCGTAAAATTCCCATTCTCATGAAATTCTAATCTCTTCTTCTTCTTTTTTCTGAGAGTTCCAGAAAGTTCTAGAAGATTTTGCACCTGATGCACGTGATTTATTTGCACATACTTCACTAGCTCAGGGAAAAATCTAATGCAGAGTGGCTAATATTTTCTATTTGGCTCATAAACAAGCATCATACATGTACACGCATTTATGAATATATGAATATACTGCATTCATTCAATATATATAATCCTCCTTAAATGTACTGTCACAGTCTGATAAAAATGTCATGACTTGCTGACCCACTTGACTGTTTACTTCAAATATTGAGATTTGAAACCCTTTGTTCAAAGCTCTCCCCTATCGAGAAGCTTCCAGAACAGGTCAAGACGTTATGTAACTTTAGGCCCATTGTCTAGGTTCTAGAACCAACTACATACCACGCGATCCATCACGTGATATACTTTATGCTTTCCTATATATATCGGTAACCGCTCCCGTCTCTTCACTGCGAGATACAATTAGCTACATCCACTGGCTACTCGGGTCACACGGCAGCCGACAGACAGATGAGAATCATACACTTCGACTTCTCATAAAGGTACCATTTTATCTGATTGTGTTCTGTATATCTTAACCATGTATGTATTTGTGCTATGTATTATATTATCCACTATATATTTGAGCACGGTTCAGGGAAATGACTGAAAACCTATAAGTTATGGAATATAAATTTATTGTAACTCTTTTCCATTGTAACTTTAATTTATATTGTTTTAATTCACTAGAGCCAGAATGCCTGCGCTCGACATGAATTTCTCATGTAATTCAATTATTGTCTCATGTAATTCAATTATTGCGTGTAATTTTAATTGTAAATTGTGAAGCGCTTTGCTGTTTGAATTACCCCTTTTGTATGAACATTAATTTAACGTTGTAACTATTTTTATGATTCATACGTCATGCTGTTAAATGAAACATGCATGAGAAGATTACGTTTTTCTAAATCTAAATTGTAAAGGACGCGAGGTCGAATTTCTAATTCAGAGCATTAAACTGGAACGTGCTTAAATAAGGACATATTAAGCAGTGACTATATTGGGGCGCATTTTGCTTTACCCAGGTCGGCTCCTTTTTTATTCTTCTCCTTGGGCTTGGTTTTGCTTTGCCTTGCCTTGCCGTGAATTGGACAAGTTGTCTTCATCCAGAAACCTGTTTGAACTGGTTTGAATTCTGGATAGAGTTCACTCATTTCTGAGAGTCCACGCCACTGTAAGCGACGTTGAAGTAGACGTACGTTGGTCTAAAGACTCAAGTTCACTAGCGACATAAAGGACACCTTTACCTGTGTGCCACGTGCATCTCCACTAGAGTGACACTGTGAGATAGACCGGGGCGGACTGAAGAAACCAGGCGAATACAGACTTTATAGCTGAGTATTCCTCAGTGACGTTCAATTATCAAAAGAGAACAATTTGGCTACCTTTCCTTTGTAAACTTTAAGCACTTACGTGCCTGAATCGAAATAGACCTTTCGTGCTCGTATTTGATTATTGTTAACTTGTTAAACTTTATTAAATCTTATTTTAATTGTTAAACCTCTTCGTAGTTAATTTTTATGCATAATAGACCTATAGATTTATTCTTAGATTGAATGGGGGCGGATGAGCTGAATGACAATAACGAATGCATATTAATTTAGAGGAACTTAACAACTTCAATCTAGCTAACGTTCGCAATTTATCAGTTTGTAAATTTGTCGTCTGCACTACCAGACACACTTTTAACTAGTCAAATGATAAGTTGAGCAACCAGTCTGCATAGGATATGAGAGAAGGAATTAATTATCTTTAAGGTCCTTAATTATTCTAGGCAGGGTCTTTAAATAAATACTGGAAACGTAACATGTACATATATTTATGCATGACATGATACATGTACACTATGTCTACACATGTCAGTCTAAACTAAATGAAACCTGTTGAACAAAATAAATGTTACATATGTTTTGTAGTATATGCAGTTACTCCCCTTATTCCATTAGTGGTCTGGTGTAGATTGTGATATAAAAATTTAATTTTGGCTTCATGTTTTTCTTGTGACAATGATATTTATATGTTCTGTGCTAACACTTGACATTGTTCTTAAGAAATCACTCATAAAACTATAACGCTATATTTATTATGCTGTATGTGTGTATCAGGCTAATAAATACTGATGCAGGAAACTGTAAGTTGAGACTTGATTGTATGAAAAATGGAGTTAAAAAAGCAATAAGTTGGATACTTTGCGTTTGCTGATCATATTTTTGTGGGTAAGCAGCCTCTCATTGTGTGATATGAATCTTCTGGCTTATTGATTTGTAACCACTGTGACCAGGGTAGATGCATGAATCATCTGCGACAGTGTAAGTGTAAAAGAATACACTATGCTCATTTGATGATAATGGAAAAGTATGCTGATTACACTGACTGATTTCTGGTACAGAGAAGTTACTAGAATTTGCTACAATTGTTTGTTCAGCTTGAAGGAACTGGTATGGCGAAAAAAGGCACCCAGCTTAGATTCAAGAAAATAACAAGTGGTGAATCTGTTTACAATATGAGGAGAGAAATACATAAAAATATGAAATATAACTTGTGACATTGGTGCAAAAGACTTTTGAGACAGTACCTAATTCAGGTTATGTAAAAACTACTGTATCTTATCTCTAATAACTCCATTTCTGGTCTTTGAAAAGAAATATCTGTGATTTGTATTGAAAGATTTGTTGAATTGTATTTTAGGATTAAAAAAAACTGTGTAAACATAAAATTATTCAACCATGGTTTTGTGGAAATATTGATGTCAAATTTTTTTTTCAGTCTAATTGTCATATGTATATTTGTAGATTTCATAAATTTATTGTGTAATTAATTGATCTTCTCACACATATTGATAACCTTATGTAAGAAATGAAAGTGAGTTAATAGGGGCTGCTAAATATAGATTAAAGACGGATTTGTCTTATCCTTTAGTGAGAGGTTTTTGTCGCCGCTATACTCTGGGGTGACTTTGTAATAATGACTTATACCAACTCTGTATAATTAGTTTTGATAAAAGACATCTACAAGTGCCGGTGCAGAGCATGGGTCACTGGTTAATATGTATATCTGCAACTGTTACGCTGATATACTGGTACGTCGCCAATTTGGCTCCGCCCCCAACTCAGAATCAGCTGAGATTTAATGTTTATGAATAATTATATATATATATATATAGAAACGATTATAATTGAACGAACAGAAGACAAGACGTAATCATTACATTATCATTTGAACTACGAAAATAACGATAGAACTAACAAACACGCGTTTAAAATAATAACAAAAAATTTAATAAAAGAAAGTTAACAAGATTTAGAAAATTAAGTTCATCCTTAGCCAGTTCATCTATACTGAAGTCACTGTCCGAATAGGCACTTAGCTTAAGCACAGAAATGACGTCAGTCTTGTAGACTTGAATTTTGCCAGCCAATAGATCGGCACGTCCCAATTCAGCCGGGACAAGTAGAACGGCCACACAGGCACAGCCACACAGGCAAACAACAGGCAGCTATAAACGAGCAGCCGAGAATACACAATAACCAGAAAAAACCCTGCAACACAAACAATTGCAAAGCCTAAGTGTCCAGTCCAGTGCTCGATTAATAATTACTAAGTTTGGCATAGGCCTCTGAAAGGAAGAATATTAATATATTCATAAATAAAACATAGTATATAACATCCTAATAAATCTTAACCATCCACACAAATACAAAGACGCTTTTACCTATATAGCCAGGGTTTTCTTCTCTCATATACGACCCAGTGTTGTTTTGGGCGGACTACCCTTTTCCAGACGATTTTTCAGGAAGTAGTGAAGATAACATTTTCACCGTGGTTTTTATTACCCTGCTTAGACCAGCTTCTGACCTGTTCAATTCATTAGCTCTAAGTCCCTCTAACAACTCTAACCACCCGCTAAGCGTACACACTGACCACACGCTGACCGCCGCGCTCGCAGACTTCAAACGCCAGTCCCTAAATCTTCCACACATGTCTCTCATTCATTTCAGGGCTTCCCTTCTCTGTAAACATGACGCAATACGCACTCATCCTACAAAATGAAAATTTATATAAAATATATATGTGGGAATATTTTCCCATCATACAACAGTTTTCCACCTACGAAATACTATGTGACGATAAATGTTTATGTGTAATGTGGTAGAAGAGAGAAAACGTTCACAGCGCCCGCATATCCGCCAAGTGAAAGAGATGAGTGGTGTCTACTCGAGAATTATTAACAACATAAATTAAGATTCCCATCACTTTTAATTATTTATGAATAAATAATTAATTAATAATAATATTATTATTCATTAATTAAGTGGCGTTGGCGTCACATATTTATGCATTCTTTTCTCCGCCTCTTCTTTCTCTCTCATTTATTTAACAGCATTTATTCATTCAAATCTCTTCCATCAGTTTATATAATTTAATCTACCTTTAACTGTTTATTATTTTCTCTGCTAATAAAATTTATATATATTAATACTTGCTTTCTTTGAACATTTCCCTTATCTCTTTATTATATTCATCCATCCCTCGAAATCGTTTTTCCATATGGCCCAGAACATCATTTTGTAACACAAAATCTTTATCTTCTGATGAGTGTGAATACAATTTATTTTCTTCTCTCTCTCTCTCTCTCTCTCTCTCTCTCTCTCTCTCTCTCTCTCTCTCTCTCTCTCTCTCTCTCTCTCTCTCTCTCTCTCTCTCTCATCTTTGGAAACTGCAAATCATCCATCATAAACAGGGATAACTTCTAAACAATGAATGACGTTTAAAACAACGAGTTCAGAATACATGACAATGCGATAACTTCCAAAATCAACTGCTTCTATCAGTAAATGCAAGATTATTTATAAATATCAATAAAGGTCCTGGAGCTGACTAGTTCCTCCATAGTTGAGCAAGAATGAATAATTAATTAAATTACAAATCCTTAACTAGCTTTGCATATTTATAATCAAATTAAATGCCATCAAGTTTTTCTTCTACAATATACAGTTTTTATTTCTATACCCGTCAAAAATTCAAGTAGGATGAGTTCAATGGTCATACAAAGTGGTGATACAAACGGTAGCACAAACGATGATATGAATGTTCGCGTAAAAATATGGAAGAAAACACAACTGAAGTAGAGACGTGGATGAAACAAGGTCTCCTCTCATGAGTCGGTCGTATCTGGCCTCCCCCACTGACATCCTCCTGGTGTCACCTGGTCAGGACTCAGCGTGATCCAAAGGTCGACTGCCTGTCCATAGGTTAAGTCGTCATCAGTGATAAAATCGACGTCGCTCTCACAGACAGTGATGTGTCCTCGCCATGCCGTCACGCCTCCACCAATACGTCTGCGTGGGTTGTGACCAAAAGTCCGCGGTATAGATCTGGGTCGCAATATGCCTGGCGACTGTCCTTGTGACTGGTTCATCTCCCGCCATAATTTGGCCACATGGCTCGCCGAAAATGGTGGGAGTTCGAATCCCAGCGAACTTCACGGCATTGAGCTGCCCCTGTAACTTCGTGGGGTACTCAATAAGGCAACAAAAATAAAAGACACACAAAGAAATAAATTTAGTTTACTCTCTTCTCTAAATATTTCTTCTGGTCTCTCCAACTGTCTGTTTCCTCTGATGATGAAAAACAAACTACTTCTCTCAAAAAATAATTTCACAACAAAGACTGTTTCTTTCTATAAGGAAAATCTCCAATTGTCAAAATCTCTATTATTTCCGTCAGAGATAAATCCTCAACTGTCTTACTGAACTATCCTTTCTTAAAAGTAAATTCTCAAGTCAACTGTCATCTCAAAGCAAATTCAGGACTGCGAACTGTAAATTCTCAACTGTCTTTCTTTACTCAAAGCCAATTCCTACCTGTTTTCTTTCTCAAAGGTAAATATCAACTGTCTTTCTTTCTATATTCCTTCTATCTCTGCTTCAAGTTCAGACTTTTTCACCTGTTGTCGGAGGACCACATGGGAAAATCTGCAAGCTGGGAATAATGCCACACTACAAAACTCCTTCCATGAAGAGCACGCAATTCTCATAAAATGTTTCTTTCTTCTCATTCTCTCGTACACAATACCGCCTAGTTCCTAATCAATGCGAAAAACTACAAAATAATATTCTCAGCAAAAACATTGCCACGCTGATCCCATGCAAAGATGTAAAAATGCTTCACAATTTACACGTTCAAAAAGCATTTTATAAAGCCATATCCCCAAATCAGTATTTCCAAATGACACAACTCTTTGCATTAATGCATTGTTAAATATATACAAGAAAAACAGTGCAGATGAAACTGCACAATGAAAACACACGCGCGCGCACGAACCAACAATTTCAACCTTGGTTTTATATGCGTATTAACAAAAACTAGATTTATTAATAAATGTTACGACCTAAGTCTTAAATTATGAGCCGCAGTGAAGAAATATACTATTTCTTAGTCATGTATACACTTTCGAACTTAACATTTAGAAAGCTTTTAGACTTATCTGTGTGATGCCACACTAACATGAAATTTCGCGGTAATCGGATAGCTGAAAAATGAATGTGGGAAGAATCATACGTGATTCGGAAAACAGAATTTTTTTCGGCAAGAGTATTTCCATTTTCTGTGACAGTTTATATGACTGATGTCGGGTTTGTTCACCATGAATTGTTTTGATTCCTTAGTTCCCACCAAAGATTTATATCTGGTATTTGCCACCTCATTAAATCTTTACTTAGGCAGTTGTAGGACATCAAGTGCATTCCTCTGATGACAATTATTTGATTGTAACAGATAAATTAATTTCAGGAAAACAAAAGTCAATATATTATACAAATGTTTTAGATGTGATAGTATTTCATTCACAGATTCTACCTTGTTGGAACATACGACCATATCAACGGACAAACCGACGAAAATTAATCGCAGACTTCTTCCTAGATATAAACAAAAAAGTCTGACGTTTGGAGGTGAGTATTTATTTTTAGATATGAATTGAAATCTCTATTCCGATGTCTTTTAGATGTGATGCACCTTCTAGCTTTAATAACCTCACTAAATTATTATGCACATGCTGATACTATAACAATTCAAAATCTGCGGATATTGCAGTTATGATGATTAAGTACTCAACTACGATTTACATAATTTAAAAATGGAAATAAGGAAGAAATGAACTCAACTATCTTTACATATGTATGTACGTCTCTATTTGTGTCTCTAAATAATCTTGTTAGCACTCTCGATCAAACTACAAAATTTAGAAGACACATATTGCCCAGAAGTCACTGAGTGGATGTCAGCGTAATAATAGATTCTGCTTTACCAAACATTTTAATGATAGAAATATAACACGAGAACAGGAAAACTGAAATTAAGAGGATCTCGAATTTAACAAGTCCAAAGATTACGGAAATAAAGCAGAAATAATACAAGGTTCAAAATGAGGAGAGATCGGCTTATGAACGGAAAGATTATAGGACTAGGTTTGCAGGTAACCAGACCTAGAATCAAGGGCTGCAACTTCTCTAAATGTCCCCTTCCTTAAACACTTGTAGTTCCCGGAACCTCACAGTATTCCGGGACAAACTTTCTCAAGCATTTAGCAAACATAATACAGAATTTGTGAGAAAAAGCAACAATGATGATGATGAAGATAATAATGATGATGATAATGATGACAATGATGGTGTATCTTAGTAAAATATGTATTTCGGAGTACTTACCAGATAAAACCACTTGTAATATGTTACTCATAATATTTTCACTTTGCAAGACGAAGCAATAAAAGTGTCCACTCCTCTTAGGAGGAATTAAAACTATTTAAGAAATAAACTCATATTGAAACTATTCAACAATTCAACTCAAATTTATGCATGTATATCTTTGTACGAAATTATGCATATTTTCCTATATTTGTGCATTCATTAAGCATGTTCATTCTTCAATAGTTTCAACAATCCAATGAAGGCTTGATCCATAATTTCAGGAATGCCATGCCATTTTTGATGGGAAATCTATTATTAATTTCACCACCCTAGTGACATCAGGTGCATTTCGCTGACGACAATTATTTGATTGTAAAAGATAAACTAATTTCAGGAAACCAAATTCAATAAACTATCCTAATATCTTAGATGTGATAATATTTCATTCATAGATTTTGAACAGGAGGAATGGATCTACAAATGTCTGTCCGATTTCCACGACGAACTGCAGGAAATTATTCGCAGACATCTTTCTACACTAGAACTAATAACTGTGACGATTGGAGGTGAGTATACATTGAAATTTCTATTCCGTTGTCTTATAGAGGTGATACACCTTGCTTTAATAATCTCACTATTATTAGTATGCACATGCTGATTCATTAACAATGTATAATATGAGGATTTAAAGTTATGATGATTAAGTACTTAAGTACAAGTTGCATAATTTAAAAATGGCAATTAGGAAGAAATGAACTCAACTAAATTTAAATGTCTATGTATGTCTCTGTCTGTGTCGGGAACAATCATACATAATGCTAAATATTAAATAATTTTATGTTGCTTTCGTTTGAGCAAATCCGTAAAGTCATGACACTAAAATATAGGGGTAGCCTTTTGATGAAAAATCTATCATGTTTTGCAGCACTAATTTAGTCGATGAACATAAACAGTAAACACCTGATGACTCTGATTTGATTGTAACGTTTTACAATTTATTTTCAGGAAAATACAAAATATATTAAATGAAGAAATATTCCATTTAAAGGTAATCGGAGTCGTTTTAATTCAGAAGAAAATTTAAGAACTTGCCGTCAAAAAGGGCCTTAATGAGCAGCTTAATCCTAAGACAAAATCGCACTTCAAAATTTATATTGTTGCATACATTTCGACATTTAGATATATTTCAGTGTAATTAGCATAGTTTCAATCAGTATTACGTCAAGGCGATTTGATATCTACTGTGATCAAAACTTTTATTTCTAAGTCAAAGTTGTCCTTTCTTTAATTCTAATTCTCGTTTATAATTGTTCTCAAAAATCATATCTTCAATTACTAGAGTTTTACCTGACGATATTTGTAATTTTTATTAATTTTCTTCATAGCATTCGACATCATACACTGTCTTCCACAACCCTGATATGCTATGACTCTTTCTTCTGCATAGAAATCATGATGGCAAGACGTATATCACTTTAGAGTAGAGTATTAGTATAAATGAGCAGTCAGTAGGATTAGTAGTAGTAATAGTTGTTGTTGTAGTAATATTAGATCTTCTTTCGACGTGTATTTGATTTTCAATTTTGATCTCAGAATCTTACCAACATTCTGAAAGAGATTGTCTTAGCAGTGTGAAGGCGTGGCATTTAATTCAAACACTTTCAAGCTAAGATGTTATGTTTCCCACTGTTATTACTTTTCGTATCACTTCTGTTTTGCATTTCAATGTCTCCAAGCTTCTACTCTGACATCCTGACATATTTCTATATTTTCCCATTTACTACTTTGTTCCATTCTGTAATTTTACACAGTTCCATCAATGCTTGTTGTTGCCTTGTTGGACTTGTTGACAACTGCAATGTACAGTCTTCGTGTGAAAGTTACATGATCAGTAACTATACAGTTAAAATCCCACCTTAATGTAACTTTTGTTTATATGATACATGACGGGTTTGTTCTCCATTAATGTTGATTTGATTCCGTAGTTCCCACCAAAGATTTATATCTGCTATCATTGCCACCTCATTCAATCTTATACTGTTTTCTATTACAGCGAGAGATTGATAAATAGACAGTATATGATAAGTGTAATTCATGCTATCTTTCCACTTTTAAACCTGTCTCCCTCAGCCATCTGTGTACCAATTACTTATTGGCGTTTCAATAGTTTGTCACATCCCATTGCCCATTTATTTTTTCTTTTATCTGCATCTTCTTTTCATCTCTTTTCTTTCACTACATTTATTCATTCTCATCACCTACCTCAGTCTCCATAATTTAATCTGCCTTTCGCTGTTTATTATTTTCTCTGCAAAATAAATGAATGTGATTTAAGCCCTTGCTTTCTTTCATCATTTCCCTTATCTCTTTATTATATTCATCCCTCCCTCGAAATCGTTTTTCCAAGTGGCCCAGAAAATCATTTTGTAACACATCGCTCAACCATGCTCATTTTTGTCTACCCAATTCTTTGCTATCAAATCTCATCATGTTTAAAATTCACTCTCTCATTCAGTAGTCCTACATTCTATAATACTGTGACGTATCATTTTGAAAACAGAAAAGTAATAAATGAGGAGCAAAATCATGCCCCAAATAAACAGAAAATAACTATACGCCAAAATAAACATTTCTCTTTTTAAATAGTTATTTATTTGATTCATTAATATTCTAAAGGTAAAAATTAATTTTATATTTTCTTAATTCATACATATATACTTCTGCATTCTGTGAGAATCTACAGCCAGTTAATAGATCAAATGAATAGGATGTTTGTTTGACTTATGTTGAGTATCTGGTTTGATTAGTACGATAGATACACCAATAACTAGGAGAATTGGTAATATACACTTGAGAATTAGGAGGAGCAGAAAAACTGTTCTACTACTATTCCATCAAAACTATAAATACATTTCCAATTCTCTCTCCTCTCCATACATCTTACTTAATGATAAATTCTCTCCTCCGTTCTCTACAAACTTCCTGCTTTAATAATCTCACTATTGTCAGTATGACATGCTGATACTATAACAATTCATATTCCATTGATACTACAGTTATGATGATTAAGTACTCACTACGGGTCCCACACTTTCAAAAGTGCAAATAAGGAGGAAATAAACTCAACTAAGTTTACATGTGTGTGTGTGTGTGTGTGTGTGTGTCTGTTTGTGTCTCTAAATAATCATGCATTGTGCATATAATTATATATTTATATGTTGAAGTGATTTAATCAAAGACAAAATCGCATTTCAAACTTCATAATGTTGCAAAGATTTCGACATATTACAGTGTAATTAGTATAGTTTTAATTAGTATTACGTCAATGCGATTTGATTTCAATTGTGATCAAAACTTTTATTTTTAAGTCAAAATGCTCCTTTCTATATTTCTAATTCTCGTTTATAATTGTTCGCAAGATTCATATCTTCAATCGCTAGAGCTTTACCTGACAATCCTTATGATTTTTATTTAAATTTCTTCATAGCATTTTCTTTTTATTAATGATCCTCCAAAACACACCACTCGTCTCAGTTTTCGGATATTTTGGCGTGGTAAACGTTTTATCTATTCCACATCAACCAACATTTACAGTCACACAAGCTTTCCGTGAGTGGAAAACTTAATAAAGGAAAAGACGAATTCGTCTTTAATCTATTTTTAGCGAGCCCTATACAACCCAGGTTCTTCTCCAACATATGATTATCAATAACTATATGCTAAAATATACAATAAATTTAGCAATAAATTTCTTAAAATAAAAATCAAATATAATGATGACAATTACAATGGAATAGATAATTTAACATCAATACTCCACGAACCCACATTACCAATAATCTGGGAGTGCTTGTCTTTGCAGCTCGTGGCATTTAATTCAATCACTTTTAAGCTCAGATGTTATGTTTCTCTCTGTAATTTCTGTTAACACTTCTGTTTTACATTTCAAATTTTGAAAATTGCATGATCAGTCATATTTCAAAATCCCACCTTATGGTAACTCTTGTTTATTTTTTTATATGATTGATGTCGAGTTATGTTCCTATGAATGTTGTTTTCATTCTGTAGTTCCCACCAAAGATTTATATCTGGTATCTTTGCCAACTCATTAAATATTATACTGTTTTCTATTACAGCGAGAGATTGATACCTGGACAGTATATGTTTAAGTTTCTTTCATGCTCACTTTCACTTTTAAACATGTCTCTCTCAGCCGTCTGTGTACCGATTATTTGTTGGCGTTTCAATAGTTTGTCACATCCCATTGTCCATTTCTTTTTTTCTCTGCTTGTTCTTTTCCTCTCTTTTCTTTCACTACATTTATTCATTCTCATCTCCTACCTCAGTCTCCATTATTTAATCTACCATTCACGGTTTATTATTTACTCTTCTATTAAAATGTGTATATATTTAGCCTTTACTTTCCTTGATCAATTCCAATATCTCTTTATTATATTCATCCATTCCTCGAACTCGGCCCAGCACGTCGTTTTGTAACTCACACTGCTCAACCATGCCTATTTTTTCTACCCAATTCTTTTCTATCAAATCTCATCATGTTTAAAATTCACTCTCTCATTCAACTGTGACGTATCATTTTGAAATCAGACAAATAATAAAGGACGTGAAAAATAATTAATTAAATAACTGCGTCAGAAATCATTTTAAAAGTTTTCTAAGATTTTTCAACTGATTTACGATAATTTTGCACTGCTAAATTTGAAAATGACATCCGTTTTTTTTTAATCAGGTCAGGTTTTTGATCTAATTCGATTTTTAAAAATCCGATCTTATAGCTAAATTGATTACATTTTTGTAACAATATTAGGCAATTTTTGTTAATATTTCTCTTCCATAATAGGTTTTTAAATTAAAAAATCGTTTTTGTTAGCAGATTTTCATTTATTAAATATTACAAAAGTTGATTAGTATACATTGAATAGTAGACATTGATAACGGTAAGTACATATAAATTCAATATTAGGTAATCATTGTTCAAAATTCAGGGCATGAACTTCCGTCTCTTCGAACTTCTAGAATGCTCAGCAGTAGAAATGTCTCTCTTTAGAGTCCAACAGTAATCAGCCATCATGACTGCATCCAAGCGTCCCTGCTACCTGGTCTCCATTTCTTTCATATCCTGAATGAAATCTCTCTCCTTATAGCTCGTCGCTCATTGATCCCAGATTTTCAGGAAACCGATCCATATGTGAGAATAAGTAATGCATTTTGATGCTCATGTTGCATCCAAGGTTTCTGAAAGCAGTCAGCATAATGGCTCTGCATAGTTCCAGGCCTTATTGTTGCCAAGAAGGTTTTTCACAACCAGAACAAAAGCCTTCCACGCTTCCAGTTCTACTTCATTCATTGAGTTTTCAAACTCTGGATCTCTGATTATCTTACTGAGTTGTGGACCATCAAAAATGCCAGCATTCAACTTCTCAATGCTCAACCCTGGAAAAGCATGGCACAAGTAAGCGAAACAGCCACCATTCTTGTCCAGAGCTTTGGTGAACTATTTGATTAAGCCAAACTTTATGTGCAGCGGTGGGAAAAGTATCTTGTCTCTGTCCACCAGAGGGTTGTTTATGAGTTCTTTGCTTTGCAAAGTACCAATTCCTCCCGTACAGGACAGTCTGCTTCGGTAATGCTGTGCTTTGTCCTTACTATCCCACAAGCACAGAAAGCACGGGTACTTGGTGAATCCAGACTGCTGTCCCAACAAAAGGTTTACCATCTTCAGATCAACACAAAGTAGCCATCCATGCTGATCATAACGAATTTTCTCCAGCACGTACTTCACCGCTTCATACTTCTCCTTCAGTGTAGTCGAGCTAGAGTTACAGAGGCAAACTGGTTACCATTGTGTAGTGCTAGCAGAATACATTTCAGGTACTGGAGTTTCATCATAATGAGCTACTGGACGACGTGCTGATTCAAGATCCGGATACTTAAAGCTGTTCCGGTTTTTTCTGTTAATGCCAGTCACATCAATAGCGCAGAAGTAGCACTCAGTGACGTGGTTTGTCGATTCCCTCCAAACTATAGGAATTCCAAATTTCAGACAATTCTTCTTACCTTGGTCCAACGACGAAGATTCTCGGTGCATGTCTTGCATACCCATGTGTGGTGCCCAATCTTTATCCTGATCACCAAGTTTTATACCAAAATAAGCGTGGTATGCACGCTTTATAAAGCCTGTTGCTGTAGGAACAATGGTGTATTCGCTGCAGATGTAGCAAAATACAGCAGGTTTATTTTTACAATATCTTCAGCCGATTTCATGTCATTACCTAAAGGAAAAAAATATCATTTATATCAATTATTCAAAAATTAGCTTATGTAACCTCTTCATAATTATGTAAAACAAAAATTATATTTTTTATTTAAAGAAATAAGAAAGAATTGTACATCATATAAATATAAAATACCCTTATATGTAAAATAATTTTAAATAATGATGCAACAGATCAAAACTTTCATCAAAAAAAGCTAAAAAAGTTGACCTGATTGAACAAAACCGATGTCAGCTTTGGATCCAGCACAATAAAACTGTCATAAATCCGTCAAAAAAGATTAGACAGCAAATTTGTTGTTGCCCAGTGTAATGCCCACCCCCAGAAAATAAAAGCAAGTAACTATAAGCAAAACAAAAAGAACACAAAAACTTAAAATGAATAACAAACTTAAGAAATCAGTTAACAGACAGGTCTGAATTGCAAGAGGTGTTACGGAAATTTCTTTTTTCAATAATTATTTATTTAACTCATTAACGGTCTAAAGGTATAAATTAAGTTTGGATTATATATTTTCCTAATACAAATTATATATTGTTGAGTTCTGAGTTAATATTGCGATATTTGACTTCCGTTCGATCAGTGCGATACACCAATGATTAAAAGAAGTGGTATTATGCAGCTGAGAAGTGGTAATATCAGAAAAACGGAACTATAAAAATATGAACTATTGCATCATAACCAAAGTATATTTATAATTCTCTCTCCGGACCATATGGCTTACTTAAAGATATATTCTCTCAAGATGATGGCACCGTCTACTCAATCAATGAATACTGGAAATTAACTCCTAGAAATCAATCCAAGAGCCATTCAATCAAATCAATACATTGTTGACAGGATAGTTTCCGTTCCTAGAGTCGACCAGGTACTAAAAACAGCTGGAAACTGGGCAGGCCATTATCAAAAATTTCAAAAATAGTCAAAATGAATGCGTTGAGCGATAGCAATTATAAAATCAATAAATTCGAATAAAAAACTGAAAAATTTACTTACACAGAATATCTAAACAATATATCTCGTTATATTTAAATACTCAAAAAAGTACTACAGTTTTTGTATTGAAAGGGACGTCATGTGGTTTGTTTAATACATAATCATTCACAGTAAGCTTGAGACAAGTTCAATAGGTCTATGAATTATGCCTGCTATTACAAACATAGGAACAACAAAGAAGGAAACAAAGTATACATCAGCAAAGAACTGAAATGATCATCACCTCCTTGCCAATATGTGCAGCCTGTTGATGATACCATAAGCACAGTGAAGGTTGAAAAGGATAGTTAAAACAGCAAGGGACGTATTCTAAACTGCTTTGCATCGGGCAATGTCGGGTTTAAACAATGAATTTCATAAGACAAGAATTGTGAGAATATAAATCATACAACTGCTTACAATAAAAGACCTTGCATAAGAAACAAAACACATACATCATCTTGATACAACTTCGTTAAATGACAAAACTCTCTGGAACAGAACAACAGTCTCATTGATGGGGCAATTATCACTTAGAATCGTGTTAGCTCTTCAATCAAACAACAAAATTTAGAATTCACATACTAACCAAAACAAGTCACTGAATGGTTGTCAGCATAATAATCGATTCTGCTTTACCAAACATTTTAATGATAGAAATTTAACACGGGAATAGGAAGACTGAAGATTAAGAGGATCTCTGGTTTAACACATCCAAAGATTCTAAGATAAAGCAGAAGTAATACAAGGTTCAAAATGAGGACAGATCACCAAATGAACGGAAAGATTATAATTATGACTTCGTTTGCAGGAAAACAGACCTAGAATTAAGGATTGCAACTTTTCTAAATGTCTACTTCCTTAAAATCTTGTACTTCGCGGAAACTCATCAGAATTCCGGGACAAACGTTTTCAAGCTTTTAGCAAACATAATACAGAATTTGTGGGAAGAAGCAACATTGATGATTGTCACATGTATGGTTTTCATTTTACGACCTGGTCCTAATTTAGGCATTAATCATCAATATTAATTTATGGATAATTCTTAGCATTAGCATCAGCCAGACTTTCCTAACTTATCTCCCTTACAATGCCACAACCTCAGCTTGGTTCTTCACAACACCTATTCGGATAAGTTAGTTGACTTCTATGCCAACAATGTTATCTCACTTTCATTTATAGATTAATAAATATAATTCTTTATTCCTTTATTTCTGGCTCGGCCTCCAGTTGACATATCTCCTTTGGTCGATTACATGCACTTATGTAATAACATAGAGAGATAACAGTTTAAGAAAATTAACAATAAAATTTAATAACAATAAAATTAAATTCAAAAACAAGAAAATGAACAATTTGATTTCCACGAATACAGAGTGATCTCACATGACAGGAAAATCACTTTACTGTCTACACCATGAAAATCTATTTTGACTGTCTTTTAGACTTAGCTTTTAGTTGAACACTCTATTGTTGTTGTCCACTGACATATGCCAACATCTGTGACCTTTGGTAATCCCTCGTGGTTCAACAGGCTGTGATAAGGATTCAGCACGATGCTCATTCGCTCGGTGATGTGTTTAGGCTCCTGGCTTCAATAAGTCCAGACTCCATCAACCAGCGTTTTAGCAGTCAGATCAGAATTCTGAGGTGAAACTCAGGACTGGCTGTAAAATACATGGTTATTTATGTTACAGCTTCATGTATGATAATGACTTTTATGGGCCTTATGGCAGCAGCAATAATCACTCTTTACTATCTTCACTAATTCACAATTTGCATTACATGAAAATTCAAATGTATAAAATCTTTACAATATATATTTCTTCTATTACTCCATAGTTGTTTTAATACAATTTAACTAGTGACCATGCAGCATGTATTGACTCTCCCATGATAACAATTAATCAACGGTAATAAAATTAAATATACGTAGCAATTCTTACCACATTTACATATGTAATATCACTCTACCACTTAGCTTCTTTTGGAAAATGTATTAACATTAGCAATTCACAAAACCTTTCTACACACATTTACAAAGCAAAATATGTAGAATCAACTCAATAGGAAAATTTGATTAAAAAGAGAAATCAATGCATTACCACTATGTGTTTTCGGATAGGCTCAGTCATAAGCGATGGACGCTGCTCTCTATTTTACCCCTGTAATTCGGGCGCAATGCAATGTAGGTGTCTCACAAGGACAGCCCATTCAGGTGGTTTTATTAATGAGGCAAAGGTCAATTAACATCTTAGTGTAACGTCATTACCCAGTAAGCAAATGATCATACATGGATAATTAGTATACGATTTTTGGTGTGACCTTTACCTGTAATCTAACCCACTTTCCCCAAACGCGTAAACAAGTCTTTCCACGACCCTTTATTTAAACCTCAGCGTAAGTTTCTCAATGTACACATCAGGTTGTGGAAAAACCCGTATATAAAAGAAACAGTTAATAATGCGAAAAAGGTTATCAACATACATAATTTGTTTTACTATACTTTCAAAATTATGATAAAGATAATAATTATGATGCTGATGATGACGATGATGTTGTATTGTAGTAAAATACGTATTTCTGAGTACTTACCAGACAAAACCACTAGTAATAAGTTACTCATAATATTTTCATTTGCATGCCGAAGCAATAAAAGTGTCCACTCATCTTAGGAGGAATTAAAACTATTTAAGAAATAAACTCATATTGAAACTATTCAACAATTCAACTCAAATTTATGTATGTATATCTTTGTACGAAATTATGCAATCATTCCTATATTTGTGCATTCATTAAGCATGTTCATTCTTCAATAGTTTCAACAATCCAATGAAGGCCTGATCCATAATTTCAGTAATGCCATGCCATTTCTGATTGGAAATCTTTTATTAATTTCGCCACCCTAGGCAGATGTGGGGCATCAAGTGCATTCCACTGACGACAATTATTTGAATAATTAACTTCAGGAAAACAAATTCAATAACCTCTCCTAATATTTTAGATGTGATAATATTTCATTCACAGATTCCAAACAGGAGGAACGGATCTACGAATGTCTGTCCGATTTCGTCAAAAACCTGCAGGAAATTATTCGCAGACATCTGTTTGAACAAGAATTAAGAATTGTGACGATTCGAGGTGAGTATTTATTTTTATATGCATTGTAATCTCTATTCCGATGTCTTAGAGAGGTGATACACCTTGCTTTAATAATCTCACTATTATTAGTATGCACATGCTGATACATTAACAAAGTATAATATGAGGATTTAAAGTTATGATGATTAAGTACTCAACTACAAGTTGCATAATTTAAAAATGGAAAGAGGGAAGAAATGAACTCAACTAAATTTAAATGTCTATGTATGTCTCTATCTGTGTCGGGAATAATCATACATAATGCTAAATAATAAATAATTTTATGTTGCCTTGGTTTTAAAGTCATGACACTAAAATATAGGGAACGCCTAGACTTTTGATGCAAAATCTATCATGTGTTGCAGCACCTATTGTAGTCGATGAACATAAAGTGTAAACACCTGATGACTCTGATTTCATTGTAACGTTTTAAAATTTATTTACCGGAATGTACCGAAAATATATTAATTGAAGATATATTCCATTTAAAGGTAATCGGAGTCGTTTTAATTAGGAAGAGATATATAAGAACTTGCCTTCAAGAAGGGCCTCAATGAGCAACTAAATCGCATTTCAAAATTTATATTTCTGCATACATTTCGACATTATACAGTGTAATTAGCATAGTTATAATCAGTATTACGTCAATGCTATTTGATTTCAACTCTGATCAGAACTTTTATTTCTAAGTCAAATTTCTCCTTTCTTTAATTCTAATTTTCGTTTATAATTGTTCTCAAGATTCATATTTTCAATACTAGATCTAAACCTGACAACCTGTGTGATTTGTATTACTTTTCTTCATAGCATTCGACCTTGTACAGTATTTCACAACCTTGAATATGCTATGGCTCTTTATTCTGCATAGAATTCATGATTGCAAGAAGTATAATTCTTAGGAGTATTATATTATAAATGAGCAGTCAGTAGTATTAGTACTACTACTAGTTGTTGTAGTAGTAACATTAGCTATTCTTTTTACGTCTGATTTTGATATTTGGTAATAAAATGTTACCAATATTTTGGGAGAGCTTGCCTTAGCATCTCGTGGCATTTAATTCAATAAGTTTCAAGCTGAAATGTTATGTTTCCCACAGTTATTACTTTTCGTATCACTTCTCTTTTACATTTCAATGTCTCCAGATTTCTAGTCTGACATCCTGACATATTGCTATATTTTCCCATTTGCTACTTTCTTCCGTTCTGTCATTTTATACAGTTGCTGCGATGATTGTTGTTGACAAGTTGGACTTGATGACAATTGCAATGTTCAGTTTTCGTGTGAAAATTGCATATCAGTCACTATTTCAAAATGTCATCTTAAGGTAACGTTTCTTCAGATGATTGATGTGGGATTTGTTCCAATGAATGATGTTTAGATTCCGTATTTCCCACCATAGATTTATATCCGGTATATTTGCCACAACAGTAAATCTTATACTGTTTTTACAGCGAGAGGTTAATACATGGACAGTATATGTTAAGTTACATTCATGCTCTCTTTCCACTTTTAAACCTGTCTCTCTCAGCCATCTGTGTACCGATTATTTGTAAGCGTTTCATTAGTTTGTCACATCCCCTTGTCCATTTATTTTTTCTTTTATCTGCATCTTCTTTTCCTCTCTTTTCTTTCACTATTCATTCTCATCTCCTACCTCAGTCTCCATAATTTAATCTACCTTTCGCTGTTTATTATTTTCTAAGCTATTACAATTTGTATATACTTAGCCTTTACTTTCTTTGATCATGTCCCATATCTCTTCATTATATTCAACCATTCCTCGAATTCGTAATTCCAAATGGCCCAGCACCTCATTTTGTAACTCACACTGTAAAATTTGGCCATTTTTGTCTACGCAATTCTTTGCTATCAAATCTCATGATGTTTAAAATTAACTCTCTCATACAATAGCCCTATCTTTTAATACTATGACGTATCTTTTTGAAAGCAGACAAATAATAAAAGACGTGCAAAATAATGCCCACCCCCAGAAAATAAAAAAAAATCTATAAGCAAAAAAAAAAGAATCAAAGAATTAAAATGAATATCAAACTTACGAAATGATTAAAAGACCTATCTAAATTGCAAGAGTTATTAAGGAATATTTCTTTTGTAATAATTATTTATTTAACTCATTAATGGTCTTAAGGTATAAATTAAGTTTGGATTATATATTTTCTTAATACAAATTACATATTGTTGAGTTCTGTGAGATCCTAAAGCAAGTTAATATTGCGATATTTGACTTCCGGTTCCATCAGTGCGATACACCAATGATTAAAGAAGTGGTATTATGCAGCTAAGAAGTGGTAATATCAGAAAAACGGAACTATAAAACTAGGAACTATTGCATCATAACCAAACATATATTTATAATTCTGTCTACCCATCATATGGCTTATTTAAAGATATATTCTCCCATGATCTGAGGCATCCGTCTACTCAATCAATGAACACTGGAAATTAACTCCTAGAAATCAATCCAAGAGCCATTCAATCAAATCAATACATTGTTGACAGGATACTTTATGTTCCTAGAGTCGACCAGGTATTAAAAACAGCTGGAAACTTCTCAACTGGGCAGGCCATTATCAAAAATTTCAAAAATAGATATAATGTCTGAGTTGCTATAGCAATTATAAAATCAATAAATTCGAATACAAAAAAGGAAAAGTGACACATAGCATAAATACTTACACACAAAAGATCAAACCATATATCTCGTTACATTTAAATACTCAAGAAAATACACAGCTTTTTTGTATTGAAAGGGACGTCATGCGCATTTGTTTAATACATAATCAATCACAGTATTGATGTGAAATTCAATAGGTTTATGAATTATGCCAGCTATTATAAACATAGATGCAACAAAGAAGGAAGCAAAGTATACATCAGCAAAGAACTGAAATCATCTTGCTTATATGAGCAGCCTGTTGATGATACCATAAGCACAGTGACGGTTAAAAAGGGTAAAAGTGTAGTTAGAAAAGCCAATGGGGACGTATTCTAAACTGCTTTGCAGTTGGCAATGTCGGGTCTAAACAAGATATTCCACAAGACAAGAATCGTGAGAATCCAAATGCTTTCAATAAGAACTGCTTGCATAAGAAACAAAACACATGCATCATCTCGATGCAACTTCGTTAAATGCCAACTCAATCTGAAACAGAACATCAGACTCATTGACTGGGCAAATATCGCTTATAATCGTGTTAGCACTTCGATCAAACAACAAAATTTAGAATGCACATACTGCCAAGAGAATTCAATGAATGGATGTCGGCGTAATATTCGATACTGCCATACTAAACATTTTAATGATAGAAATATAACACGGGAAATGGAAGACTGAAGATTAAGAGGATCTCGGATGTAAAGTCCAAAGATTACGGAAATAAAGCAGAAGTAATAAAAGGTTCAAATCGAGGAGAGATCAACAGATTAACGAAAAGATTATAGGACTACTTTTGCAGAAACACAGACCTAGAATTAAAGATTGCAACTTCTCTAAATGTCCACTTCCTTAAAATCTTGTACTTCCCGGAGCCTCACAGTATTCCAGGACAAACGTTTTCAAGCATTTAGCAAACGTAATACAGAATTTCTGGGAAGAAGTAACAATAATGATGATGAAGATAATAATAATGATGATGAAGATGATGATGATGATGACGACGATGGTGTATCTTAATAAAATATTTATTCCTGATACATACCAGACAAAACCATTAGTAATATATTACTCATAATATTTTCATTTTGCATGCCGAAGCAACAAAAGTGTCCACTCCTCTTAGGAGCAATTAAAACTATTTAAGAAATAAACTCATATTGAAACTATTCAACAATTCAACTCCAAATTTATGTATGTTTATCTTTGTACGAAATTATGCATATTTTCCTATATTTGTGCATTCATTAAGCATGTTCATTCTTCAATAGTTTCAACAATCCAATGAAAGCCTGATCCTTAATTTCAGGAATGCCATGCCATTTTTGATTGGAAATCTTTTATTAAATTCACCACCTTATTCAGGTGTGGGACATCAAGTGTTTACCACAGACGACAATTATTTGATTGTAAAAGATCAATTAAATTCAAGAAAACTGATTCAATAAACTACCCTAATATTTTATATTATGATATTTTATATTATGATAGTATTTTATTCACAGATTCTAAACTGAAGGAAAGGATCCATCGGATCCATAAATATCTGTCCGATATCTACGGCAAACTGGAGGAAATTACTGACAGACAT
Source organism: Sinotaia quadrata (assembly GCA_028829895.1). Taxonomy (NCBI): domain Eukaryota; kingdom Metazoa; phylum Mollusca; class Gastropoda; order Architaenioglossa; family Viviparidae; genus Sinotaia; species Sinotaia quadrata. The sequence goes on along the minus strand of CM054178.1, from coordinate 56,696,703 downwards.
CTTATACTAGAACTAAGAACTATGATGATTCGAGGTGAGTATTTATTTTTATATACATTGTAATCTCTATTCCGATGTCTTATAGAGGTGATACACCTTGCTTTAATAATCTCACTATTATTAGTATGCACATGCTGATACTATAACAATTCATAATCAGCAGATATTAAAGTAAAGTTATGATAATTAAAATCTCAAGAACAAGATAATAATTTCAAAAATGGAAAAAAGGAAGAAATGAACTCAACTAAATTTAAATGTGCATGTATGTCTCTATCTGTGTCGGGAATAATCATACATAATACTTAAAATTAAATATTTTTATGTTGTCTTGGTTTGAGCAAATCCATAAATTCATGACACTAAAATATAGGGAAGGCCTAGACTTTTGATGCAAAATCTATCATGTTTTGCAGCACCTATTGTAGTCGATGAACATAAAGTGTAAACACCTGATGACTCTGATTTCATTGTAACGTTTTAAAATTTATTTACCGGAATGTACCGAAAATATATTAATTGAAGATATATTCCATTTAAAGGTAATCGGAGTCGTTTTAATTAGGAAGAGATGTTTAAGAACATGCCGTCAAAAAGGGCTTCAATAAGCAGCTTAATCCTAAGACTAAATCGCATTTCAAAATGTATGTTGTTGCACACATTTCAACATATTACAGTGTAATTAGCATAGTTATAATCAGTATTACGTCAATGCTATTTGATTTCAACTGTGATCAGAACTTTTATTTCTAAGTCAAAGTTGCCCCTTCTTTAATCCTAATTCTCGTTTATAATTGTTCATAATATTCATATCTTCAATCACTAGAGCTTTACCTGATGATCTTTGTAATTTCTTTTTAATTTTCTTCATAGCATTCGACATCATACACTGTCTTCCACAACCGTGATATGCTATGGCTCTTTATTCTACATAGAATTCATGATGGCAAGAAGTATATCACTTAGGAGTAGAGTATTAGTATAAAGGAGCAGTCAGTAAGATTAGTAGTAGTACTAGATGTTGCTGTAGTAATATTAGCTCTTTTTAACTTTTCTTATCACTTCTCTTTTACATTTCAATGTCTCCAGATTTCTAGTCTGACATCCTGACATATTGCTATATGTGGAGTTGGAAATGCAAACAGACACATTGAGAAAATCTTCTTAATTAAAGTTTAAACACACGCGGAATTCTTTGATGCTCTAACTTTAATTGTAAGCCACTGCAAAATCCATTTGTATATTTTGCTGTGTAGAAAATCGTAGTCAGAATCTCAAAATCGTAGTCAGAATCTTAGACAATCGAACTTTGATCTCGACGTAGGATTAGAGATTCAAAGCCGGTCGAAGCTACCAAAGCAATCACACGGCCAGGTGCTTGAAGCAGACGCAGTGAGAGAGAACGCATAGATTATATAACAATACGCACCTCAAAGAGACATGACACCATAGAAAAAGGCACCCAACAGGCACTCACAGAGCAGCCTTTTGAGTAGAGTCACTTGACCGAGACTACAGCACTATTGATGAAACAAAGGAGAGATTATGTCCAGAAGGGGAGATTAGAGCATAGAACCCAACTTTAGCTTAAATACCCCACCGTCGGGCTGGACGCTCATTCATATTTCTCGTTTCCCGTGTCGTCCCTGCCACGGTCAGTGAAGCCTAGAAGAGCGAGACAAGGAATTGTCTGAGATGGTAAAAATCACGATTTTTGTACAGATTGAATTATTTTATACTTACTGCAAATCGTATATTTTTCCCTTTGATAATATTGTATTTTTAAATGATTTTTTTCTGTAATGCATTCTTGGAACTAAGAAAGGAAAGTAAATGTGAAAAGAATTAAAGATGAGAACCAAGAATGGAATTACAGGTTTAGTTAGTTGAAAACATGAGACTGGTGTGCGAAAATTCATTATGTATTTCACAGCTTCGATGGACACCCATCTACTGGACACTGGTCTAAAGGACACTTGTCTGAAGGACGAAGGAACGCTTGTCAACTGGACTACTGTCTAAAGGCAAGAGAACACATGATGAACAAGACAAGGCAAATTCACCTTGACTAAAAATTGTGGTGCTGATGTTGGCTGGGTCAGAGGTCTGCTGTCACTGAAGGTACCACATACCAGTTACCGAGAGGATAGAATAAGTGTACTATTTTTATCGGAAGGCTATGTCGGAGGTATTAACTCTAGAAGTAAAGTGACTGACAGTGAATTTGGAGTATTCCACAGAGTGTTTACTAGTCTATGTTTCAGGAACTGAATTTCACTGGATTGGGTTATTCAAAAGGATTGCATGTGTTAAGTTAAAACAAACTGTGAACTTTATGGACATGAACATTACATCAAAAGAACTGTTCCAAACTGAAGCTGATAACAAGTGGCTGAGATAACTGGCCAGGAACAATGCACACAAACACCAGGTGAAATGTAAACCATATTGTCTCATATGTTAAACCTGTATTCGTTCAGTGATTTGTGTAAATTCTTATGTTTATTCTTTCTTATCCTTTTTTTATTCTAAATGGTTTTGAGTGTAGAATATTAATGCTTGATGTATGAAACCTAGTAATTTGTCTAGGAAAGTACTGATATTAATTTGTGGATATCTTTCTAATAATTGTTTTAAGAGATAATTTTTAAAAGATGAATTTCTTATTCTTTCTAATTATTGAATTCTTGAGAAACTGTTGAATGACTATTTCTTATTTTTCTAATTTGTGAGAGGAATAATTTGAATAGTGAGATCTGTATTATTATCTGGGTGTGGTTTTATTAACATTGAAACAAGTTAATTTTATTATTCTATTTTTTAACAAAATTAGTTAAATTTTAAAATATTCACTCTTCTTATTGCATAAGAGAGGGGCATATGTAGGTAGTGGGTGGGGCAAGCCAGATGACGTAATGACGTACTGAAAGTCGGTCATATATATGCTTTAGAATAGTTCCTGCTACTGGGATGAGAGACGTGTGGAAAGGCTAGAAAATAGATTGACAGACAAAATAGAGCTGCAGAATCTATTATTCTAAGACAAGTAACGCTTGGGAGAAGAGATAACTAATAGGTAGAACTCTCATTGTCTGACTTAGTCACTCTTAACTGCAAGACAAAGACTCTGTCGGTGACTGATTAATTGGCTGAATGGGAGAATCTTATCTGTGTATAATTTAAGGATAATTATTCAGATAGAGATTGACAGTTAATTAATCAGGAACTTGGAACTTTGCCACACTATATTTTCCCATTTGCTACTTTCTTCCGTTCTGTCATTTTATACAGTTGCTGCGATGATTGTTGTTGACAAGTTGGACTTGATGACAATTGCAATGTTCAGTCTTCGTGTGAAAGTTGCATGATCAGTTACTATTTCAGAATCCCACCTTATGGTAACTTTAGTTTATATGATTGATGTCGGGTTTGTTCCCATGAATGTTGTTTCAATCCTGTAGTTCCCACCAAAGGTTTATATATCTGGTATATTTGCCACCTCATTACATCTTATACTGTTTTCTATTACAGCATGAGATTGATACATGGACATAATATGTTAAGTTTCATTCATGCTCTCTTTCCACTTCCACTTAAACCTGTCTCTCTCAGCCATCTGTGTACCGATTATTTGTGGTGGCGTTTCAATAGTTTGTCACATCCCCTTGTCCATTTATTTTTACTTTTATCTGCCTCTTCTTTTCCTCTCTTTTCTTTCACTACATTTATTCATTCTCATCTCCTACCTCAGTCTCTATAATTTAATCTACCTTTCGCTGTTTATTATTTTCTCTGCTATTACAATTTGTATATATTTAGCCTTTACGTTCTTTGATCATTTCCCATATCTCTTCATTATATTCATCCATTCCTCGAACTCGTGTTTCCAAATGGCCCAGCACCTCATTTTCTAACTCACACTGTAAAAACTTGCCCATTTGTGTCTACCAAATTCTTTGCTATCAAATCTCATGATGTTTAAAATTAACTCTCTCATACAATATTCCTATCTTCTATAATACTGAGACGTGTCATTTCACAAGTAGACAAATAATACAAGACAAAATAATGCCAACCCCCAGAAAATAAACGCAAATAACTATAAGCAAAACATAAAAGAACATAAAGAATTAAAATGAATAACAAACTTAAGAAATCAGTTAAAAGACCTGTCATATTGCAAGAGGTATTAAGCAATATTTCCTTTTGTAATAATTATTTATTTAATTCAATGATGTTCTAAAGGTATAAATTAAGTTTGGATTATATATTTTCTTAATACAAATTACATATTGTTGAGTTCTGTGAGATCCTAAAGCAAGTTAATATTGCGATATTTGACTTCCGGTTCGATCAGTGCGATACACCAATGAATAAAAGAAGTGGTAATATGCAGCTGAGAAGTGGTAATATCAGAAAAACGGAACTATAAAAATAGGAACACTTGCATCATAACCAAACATATATTTATAATTCTGTCTACCGATCATATGGCTTACTTAAAGATATATTCTCCCATGAAGTGAGGCATCCGTCTACTCAATCAATGAACACTGGAAATTAACTCCTAGAAATCAATCCAAGAGCCATTGAATCAAATCAATACATTGTTGACAGGATACTTTACGTTCCTAGAGTCGACCAGGTACTAAAAACAGCTGGAAACTAATCCACTGGGCACACTATTATCAAAATGTCAAAATAGACATTTCAAAACAATGAATGCGTTAAGCGATAGCAATTATAAAATCAATAAATTCGAATACAAAAAGGAAAAGTGTACACATAGCATAAATACTTACACACGAAAGATCAAACCATATATCTCGTTACATTTAAATACTCAAGAAAATACACAGCTTTTTTGTATTGAAAGGGACGTCATGTTCATTTGTTTAATATACATAATCAATCACAGTAAGCTTGAAACAAGTTCAATAGGTCTATGAATTATGCCAAATTATGAATTATTACAAACATAGGAACAACAAAGAAGGAAACAAAGTATACATCAGCAAAGAACTGAAATGATCATCACCTCCTTGCCAATATGTGCAGCCTGTTGATGAAACCATAAGCACGGTGAAGGTTGAAAAGGATAGTTAAAACAGCAAATAGGGACGTATTCTAAACTGCTTTGCAGTGGGCAGTGTCGCTTCTAAACAAGGAATTCCACATGAAAAAAAAATCATACTGCTTACAGTACAAGAGCTTACATAAGAAACAATACATGCACCTCTTGATGCAACATCGTACAATGTCAGCTCTATCTGTAACAGAACAGCCGGCTCATTGAAGGGCAAATATCGATTAGAATCGTATTAGCACTCTGGATCAAACTACAAAAGTTAGAATTCAAATACTGCACAGAAGAAGTCACTGAATGGTTGTCAGCGTAATAATCGATTCTGCTTTACCAAACATTTTAATGATAGAAATTTAACACGGGAATAGGAAGACTGAAGATTAAGAGGATCTCGGATGTAAAGTCCAAAGATTACGGAAATAAAGCAGAAGTAATAAAAGGTTCAAATCGAGGAGAAATCAACTTTTGATCGGAAAGATTATAGGATTAAGCTTGCAGGAAAACAGGCCTAGAATTAAGGATTGCACCAATTTCTCTAAATGTCCACTTGCTTAAGGTCTTGTAGTTCCCGGAACCTCATAGTATTCCGGGACATACGTTCTCAAGCATTTAGAAAACATAATGCAGAATTTGTGAGAAGAAGCAATAATGATGATGACGATGGTGTATCTTAGTAAAATATTTATTCATGATACATACCAGACAAATCCACTAGTAATATGTTACTCATAATATTTTCACTTTGCAAGCCGATACAATAAATGTATCCATTCATTGTAGAGGGGATTAAATCTATTTAAGAAATAAACACACTTTGAAACTATTCAAAAATTCAGAAACAAATTTATGTATGAATATCTTTGTACGTAATTATGCATGCATTCCCTCAATTGTTCATTCATTAAGCATGTTCATATTCTTCAATAGTTTTAACAAATCCTATTAAGGCCTGACCCTTAATTTCAGGAATGCCAAACCAGTTTTGATGTGAAATCTTTCATTAATTTAACCGGCTTAGGCAGGAGCGGGTCATCAAGTGCATTCCAGTGAAGACAATTATTTGCTTATATAGATAAATTAATTTCAAGAAACCAAATTCAATAAACTATCCTAATATCTAAGATGTGATAATATTTCATTCATAGATTTTAAACAGGAGGAACGGATCTACAAATATCTGTCCGATTTCCACGACGAACTGCAGGAAATTATTCGCAGACATCTTTCTACACTAGAACTAATAACTGTGACGATTGGAGGTGAGTATACATTGAAATCTCTATTCCGTTGTCTTATAGAGGTGATACACCTTGCTTTAATAATCTCACTATTATTAGTATGCAATGCTGATACTATAACAATTCATCAGCAGATATTAAAGTAAAGTTATGATAATTAAAATCTCAAGAACAAGATAATAATTTCAAAAATGGAAAAAAGGAAGAAATGAACTCAACTAAATTTAAATGTGTATGTATGTCTCTATCTGTGTCGGGAATAATCATACATAATGCTTAAAATTAAATATTTTTATGTTGTCTTGGTTTGAGCAAATCCGTACAAGTCGTGACACTAAAATATAGGGAAGGCCTAGACTTTTGATGCAAAATCTATCATGTTTTGCAGCACCTATTGTAGTCGATGAACATAAAGTGTAAACACCTGATGACTCTGATTTCATTGTAACGTTTTAAAATTTATTTACCGGAATGTACCGAAAATATATTAATTGAAGATATATTCCATTTAAAGGTAATCGGAGTCGTGTTACACGGGAAGAAATGTTAAAAACATGCCTTCAAGACGGGCCGCAATAAGCAGCTTAATCCTAAGACAAAATCGCATTTCAAAATTTATATTGTTGCATACATTTCTACATAATACAGTGAAATTAGCATAGTTATAATCAGTATTACGTCAATGCAATTTGAATTCAAATGTGATCTAAACTTTTATTTCTAAGTCAAAGTTGTTCTTTTTTCTTTCTAATTCTCGTTTATAATTGTTCTCAAAAATCATATCTTCAATCGCAAGAACTTTACTTGACGATATTTGTAATTTTTATTAATTTTCTTCATAGCATTCGACATCATACACTGTCTTCCACAACCGTGATATGCTATGGCTCTTTATTCTACATAGAATTCATGATGGCAAGAAGTATATCTCTTAGGAGTAGAGTATTAGTATAAATGAGCAGTCAGTAGGATTAGTAGTAGTAATAATTCTTGTATAGTAATATTCAGTTTTTTTCGACGCATGTTTCATGTTGAATTTTGGTAATAGTATATTACCAATATTTTTGAGAGCTTGTCTTAGCAATAAAGCCTCGTGTCATTTAATTCAATAACTTTCAAGCTTAAATGTTTCCCACTGTTACTATTTTCTTATCACTTCTCTTTTACATTTCAATGTCTCCAGATTTCTAGTCTGACATCCTGACATATTGCTATATTTTCCCATTTGCTACTTTCTTCCGTTCTGTCATTTTATACAGTTGCTGCGATGATTGTTGTTGACAAGTTGGACTTGATGACAATTGCAATGTTCAGTCTTCGTGTGAAAGTTGCATGATCAGTTACTATTTCAAAATCCCATATTAATGTAACTTTTGTTTATATGATTGATGTCGGGTTTGTTCTCCATTAATGTTGTTTTGATTCCGTAGATTTATATATCTGGTATCTTTGCCACATCATTATATCTTTTACTGTTTTCTATTACAGCGAGAGATTGATACATGGACAGTATATGTTAAGTTTCATTCATGCTCTCGTTCCACTTTTAAACTTGTCTCTCTCAGCCATCTGTGTACCGATTACTTGTTGGCGTTTCATTAGTTTGTCACATCCCATTGTCCATTTATTTTTTCTTTTATCTGCACGTTCTTTTCCTCTCTTTTCTTTCACTCCATTTATTCATTTCATCCCCTACCTCAGTTTCCATACTTTAATCTACATTTAACGGTTTATTATTTTCTCTGCTATTAAATTATTTTTGTCTTTAGCCTTTGCTTTCTTTAATCACTTCCCATATCTCTTCATTATATTCATCCATTCCTCGAATTCGTAATTCCAAATGGCCCAGCACGTCATTGTGTAACTCACACTCTCAAACTTGCCCATTTTTGTCTACCCAATTCTTTGCTATCAAATCATAATGTTTAAAATTCACTCTCTCATTCACTAGTCCTCTCTTCTATAATAATGTGACGTATCGTATTGAAAGCAGACAAATAATAAAAGACGTGAAAACTATTGCCCACCCCCAGAAAAAAGCAAATAACTATAAGCAAAACAAAAAGAACACAAAGAATTAAAATGAATAACTAACTTAAGAAATCACTTAACAGACGGGTCTGAATTGCAAGAGGTGTTACGGAACATTTCCTTTTTTAATAATTATTTATTTAATTCATTAATGGTCTAACAATCTAAACATGATTTATATCTTTAGACCATTAATGAATTAAATATATACAAATTATATATTGTTGAGTTCTGTGAGATCCTAAAGCAAGTTAATATTGCGATATTTGACTTCCGGTTCGATCAGTGCGATACACCAATGAATAAAAGAAGTGGTAATATGCAACTGAGAAGTGGTAATATAAGAAAAACGGAACTATAAAACTAGGAACTATTGCGTCATAACCAAGCATATATTTATAATTCTGTCTACCGATCATATGGCTTACTTAAGGATATATTCTCCCATGAAGTGAGGCATCCGTCTACTCAATCAATGAACACTGGAAATTAACTCCTAGAAATCAATCCAAGAGCCATTCAATCAAATCAATACATTGTTGACAGGATACTTTACGTTCCTAGAGTCGACCAGGTACTAAAAACAGCTGGAAACTAATCCACTGGGCACACTATTATCAAAATGTCAAAATAGACATAATGAATGCGTTAAGCGATAGCAATTATAAAATCAATAAATTCGAATACAAAAAGGAAAAGTGTACACATAGCATAAATACTTACACACAAAAGATCAAACCATATATCTCGTTACATTTAAATACTCAAGAAAATACACAGCTTTTTTGTATTGAAAGGGACGTCATGTTCATTTGTTTAATATACATAATCAATCACAGTAAGCTTGAGACAAGTTTAATAGGTCTATGAATTATGCCAACTATTACAAACATAGGAACAACAAAGAAGGAAACAAAGTATACATCAGCAAAGAACTGAAATGATCATCACCTCCTTGCCAATATGTGCAGCCTGTTGATGATACCATAAGCACAATGAAGGTTGATAAGGAATGTTAAAAAAGCCAATAGTGACGTATTCTAAATTGCTTTTCAGCGGGCAGTGTCAGGTCTAAACAAGGAATTCCACAAGACAAGAATCGTGAAATTATAAAGGATACAACTGCTTACAATACTTACAAGATCTTGCATAAGAAACAAAATATGCACCATCTTGATGCAACTTCGTTAAATGCCACTCTCTGGACCAGAACATCAGACTCATTGACTGGGCAATTATCACTTAGAATCGTGTTAGGATTTCGATCAAACTACAACATTTATAATGCACATACTGCCCAGAAGAAGTCACTGAATTGTTTTAGCGTAATAATCTCTTCTGCTTTAACAAAGATTTTAATGATAGAAATATATCACGAGAACAGAAAGACTGAAGATTAAGAGGATCTCGGATTTAACAAGTATGTTACGTTCCAGTATTTGTTTAGAGACCCCGTCTCAGCATGAGGATTTAATGATTATTGAATTTCAACATTCACCTACGCTGACGACAGACTGGTTGCCCAGATTTACTCTTCAGTCTCCTAAATTAACTTCCCTAGTTTAGACATCAAATTTAGTGACAGACAAACCTGTGTAATAAAGCACGAACTGGGTACGTTATCCAATTACAACTAATTATGCATTCAAACATTTATCATCTTTACTCAGCCCCCCCCCCCCAACCCAGTCCCTATTGGTCTTCCTCGCAATAATTAGCCAACTACTGTAATTAGATAACAATAAAAATATTTAATAAAATTAACAATTGACAAAGGTAATTTCATACATCAAATTCCAGATATGAAGGTGATAGGACTACCTATTGTCTTTTAGTGTTTGTACGAATCACAAATCGCAAACTAGATTTCAGTGTTCATGGACTAGCACTTAGTTTCCATCCTTCTGTCAGTTATGGCAGCGCTCTCACTTCCAACAGTATGTCATCAGATCAGGTTGGTGGCTGTCACACAAATCATCGATTCGGCTCTCCAACTTCAGTTGTAAGGCCCTGGTGTTCAGTAAGTCTCAGCACATCGAACACCCACACAGGATCCACGTAGAAACCTCACGTAGCTCCAGTATGAACTTTGGACCAACTCACAAACGTAACCATACGGACGTGAACTTAAACCAAAAATGCCAAGAAACCCACTCTGAAAATATAATTTCATTCTATGAGTGATGTGACGTGTCCAGTTTTTATTTATAGACCCTGCTTAGGAATTTATGGAACTTTAATTTACTGATCAAATTAATTTCCCCTCTTCAACCTAAACAGACATGTTGCTCAAATTATCATTCGACTAAGTCAAAAATGCGTCTTTGTAGTTAAGACAACAGATTTACGAACTGACAACTTGCGTACAATAGCCGGTTTGGAAACCGTTAAAACTCTCTTAAATTAATATGCATTCAAAACGTTCATTTAGCTCAATCGTCCCCCATCCAAACCACACGATTAGGTCTATATGCATAAGAATCACTACGAAAGAGGTTTTTAACAAAATGTAAAAATAAATTTAATATTTAACATCTAACGATAACAATTAATTACGAGCACGAAGTCTAGATTTAACAGTAGCAAATAAATCAGTGCTTATAACGAGTTATAGTCAATGTTTGTAGAAAGTTAATTGCCCAATAGTCTTTTGGTCTCAGGAGAACAGAGCATTACTCATCTGTGCTCATGAATGCCATGTGGTCTCCAGACTGGTTAGATCTGGTCCACATCACTTTGATTCATCGCTGGTACTGCCCGTAGCATCAACAGTCAACCGTCCCTCAGTTGCTGCGCTAGGCGACGAATGTAGGCGAAGAATCGTTAACCAAAGTTAACACGACGTACGCCAATGTAGAACGTAGGCATGGGTTATGAAGACATGCGAGTCAACATATGACCCAAAAGAAGTAAGAAGAACAAGAAACCCGCTCTCTCAAAAGTAGATTACTGCTTCAAGCAATGGGTTCTCTAGCATGACTCGGCAATAGGCGGTGACTAGCTAGGTAGCTGACTTGTGTGTCGACCGGGTCTGTGTGTGCAAGTGACAATTTTACCATGCGTTATCGTATTTATCAAACTGTATTGAATGCGTCACGTGACTGGTCACATGGTATGTTTGTTGATTCGAACTTGCTGGACAATGGTCCAAAGTTACATAATACATTTGACCTCTTTGCTAGCTTCTCGATACTGGTGCAACACGGGAAAAGCTTTAACAAAGAATTCGTTCAAAATATGATTTTGAATCAGCAGAACTGGGTTAGGAGTTCATGACACAGAATTTGCCAGAATCCGTCACAAGTGACAATTCTATTTATTCGCTGACCCGTACATTGGCATAGACAAATAGAGTAGCCTATTCACAATTCGACCTTTAAACCATATCTTACATCAAAAGATAAAAAATGAGAAATAAAAGATGTAGTCCAAAATCACGCACATGCGTGTTGCAAATATAATGTGGCATATTACACACAAGTGAATTAAATCATCATATACAGAGTTAATTGTATTTAACAATGAAAAGTAAAATATAAGAAATAAACGATACAATTCAAATCACACACATGCGTGTTACAATTACAACAAAGCATTTTACAATGCAAGTGGTTAAATTATTATATACGAAATTACTTCAACGCGCACAGCATTTCACAAATGCAATTCAGTTGGTTAGCTTTTCAAAAAGATACATTAGCGTTCCATAATCTTTATACAACAAAGATGAATTAATGTTCCACAGACTAGCTATTAAATGGAGTCACAAATATATGTTAACCTAGCCAATCTATTATCTGGTCACACGTCAGGAGAAAATAGCAATAATACAATCCAAACATGATAGATATGCAAAATTCACACAACAAAATCTTAATAAAAATACAGAGTAAAATATCTTAAAAATTCGATGTGTTTTACCTTGTTCTTAGCACAACTGGTTTCCTCTTGATTGCTTCACGGAATATCGGCAGCCTCTCATGAAATGTCTTAGGCGTTGTTCCTCGTGAATGCTGGTCTAGACCCAGTTCATGGTATATAAAGGTACATACGAATTTATGGCGGGAATCTATCGGTCAAGCATCAGGCTTGGACGACAACTCATTATCTGCTATTGTTCGAGTGTATTATGTAATACTTGCGGGCTCTCTTTTGACTGCGGGTACAGCGTTATTCGTCAGAGCGTGATGGTTACCTCACTGCTCGCGAGGCTGGTACTAGAAATATATGGGTTATGAAAGGGACACAGTTTTCAAAAGTTTTACATAACAATACAGACTCATTATGGGTTAGGAGGTCAAGTATAATTTGGCCTTGACTCCATTACAAAGACTAAAGATTAGGGAAATAAAGCAGAAGTAATACAAGGTTCAAAATGAGGCGAGATTAACATATGAAGGGAAAGATTATATGATTTGGCTTGCAGGAAAACAGAACTAGAATTAAGGACTGCAACTTCTCTAAATGTCCATTTCCTTAAAATCTTGTAGTTCCAGGAACCTCACAGTATTCCGGGACAACGTTTATAAACATTTAGCAAACATAATACAGAATTAGTGAGAAGAATCAACAATGATGATGATGATGATGATGACGATGATGGTGTACCTCAATAAAATATGTATTCCTGAGTACTTACCAGACAAAACCACTAGTAATATGTTACATTCCACTGACGATAATTATTTGATTGTAAAAGATAAACTAATTTCAGGAAAACAAATTCAATAAACTATCCTAATATCTTAGATGTGATAATATTTCATTCATAGATTTTGAACAGGAGAAACGGATCTACGAATGTCTGTCCGATTTCTCCGACGAACTGCAGGAAATTATTCGCAGACATCTGTTTGAACAAAAACTAAGAACTGTGATTATTCGAGGTGAGTATTTATTTTTATATGCATTGTAATCTCTATTCCGATGTCGTAGAGAGGTGATACACCTTGCTTTAATAATCTCACTATTATTAGTATGCACATGCTGATACTATAACAATTCATAATCAGCGGATATTACAGTTTTATTGATTAAGTACTCAACTACAGGTTACACTTTCAAAAAATGGAAATAAGGAGGAAATGAACTCAACTAAATTTACACGTGTATGTGCGTCTGAGTCTCTGAATAATAATACTTAATGCTTTTAATTAAATATTTATAAATTGCTGTGGTTTGAACAAATACATAAAGTCATGATCCTAAAGTATAGGGAACGCCTAGTCTTTTGATACAAAATCTATCATATGTTGAATCACCTATTGTAGTCGATGAACATAAAGTGTAAACATCTGATGACTATGATTTGATTGAACGTTTTAAGAATTATTTTCCGGAATGTACCCAAATATGTTAAATAAAGATATATTATATTTAAAGATAATGGGTGTCGTTTTAATTGTGAAGAAATGTTTAGGAGCATGCCTTCAATGAGCAGCTTATTCCTAAGACAAAATCGCACTTCAAACTTTATATTGTTGCAAACATTTCATCATATTATAGTGTAATTAGCATAGTTATAATCAGTATTACGTCAAGACGATTTGATTTCAACTGTTATCAAAACTTTTATTTCTAAGTCAACGTTGTCCTCTCTTTATTTCTAATTCTCGTTTATTAATGTTTCAAGATTCATACTTTAAATCGCTAAAGCTTTACCTGACAATCTTTGTGATTTTTTATTAAATTTCTTCATAGCATTCGACATCAGACACTGTCTTTCACAACCCTGAATATGCTATGGCTCTTATTCTGCATAGAATTTATTATTGCAAGAAGTATATGTCTTAGGAATATTAGTATAAAAGAGCAGTCAGTAGTATTGGTAGTATAAATAGTTGTTGTTGTAGTAATATTAGCTCTTCTTTCGACGATCTTTTTATTTTTAATTTTGGTCTCAGAATCTTGCCAACATTTTGGGAGAGCTTGTCTTAGCAATGTGGCGTCTTGGCATTTAATTCAATAACTTTCAAGCTAAAATGTTGTTTCCCATTGTTATTACTTTTCTTATCACTTCTCTTTTACATTTCAATGTCTCTAGATTTCAAGTCTGACATCCTGACATATTTCTATATTTTCACATTTGCTACTTTGTTCCATTCTGTCATTTTTTACAGTTCCATCGATGCTTGTTGTTGCCTTGTTGGACTATACAGTTGCAGCGACGATTGTTGTTGACAAGTTGGACTACTTGACTATTGCAATGTTCAGTCTTCGTGTGAAAGTTACATGATCAGTTACTATTTCAAAATCCCACCTTAACGTAACTTTTGTTTATATGACTGCTATGGGGCTTTTTACCATGAATATTGTTTTGATTCTGTTGTTCCCACCACAAATTTATATCAGGTATCTAGGCCACATCATTACATCTTATACTGTTTTATATTACAGCGAGAGATTGATACATGGACAGTATATGTTAAGTTTCATTCATGCTCAGCCATCTGTGTACCGATTACCTGTTGGCGTTTCATCACCTTTGTCACATCCCATTGTCCATTTATATTTTCTTTTCTCTGCCTCTTCTTTTCCTCTCTTTGCTTTCACTCCATTTATTCATTCTCATCTCCTACCTCAGTCTCCATACTTTAATCTACCTTTCACTGTTTATTATTTTCTCTACCATTAAAATATGTGTGTATTAAGCCCTTGCATTCTTTGATCTTTTTCATATTTCTTTATTATATTGATTCATCCCTTGAACTCGTGTTTCCAATTGGCCCACCTCATTTTGTAACTCACACTGCAAAATCTTGCCCATTTTGTCTACTCAATTCTTTGAAATCTCATGCTGTTTAAAATTCACTCTCTCATTCAAAGTCATATCTTCTATAATACTCTGACGTGTCATTTTGAAAGCAGACAAATAATAAAAGAGGTGCAAATAATGCCCACCCCCCGAAAAGAAACAAACAAATAACTATAAGCAAAACAAAAAGAGCACAAAGAATTAAAATTAATAACAACTTAAGATATCAGTTAACAGTTTGAGAGATTGATTCATGGACGGTATATATTGAGCTTCATTTATGCTGTCTTTTCCTCTCTCTCTCTCTCTCTCTCTCTCTCTCTCTCTCTCTCTCTCTCTCTCTCTCTCTCTCTCTCTCTCTCTCTCTCTCTCTCTCTCTCTCTCTCTCTCTCTCTCTCTCTCTCAGTTATCTGTATACTAATTGCTTGTTGGCGTTTCATCTTCTTTGTTGTTCAAAGAGGAGTTCTTAAACCTGTTTTTATAGGCTTGTTTGTTTTCTTTTCTTCTACATGATTTCTCTCTCCTATTTAATGATAGTTGATATTATAAACTGTTTTACTTTTTCTTTCTGATGATATATTTGTTATAACTCCAATTGTTTTATGTAAGGCCTATGACCTCTCCATCTGTAGTATCCACCATTTCCTTGAGTCCTTTATGTTATGAATGTAGGGGGCGCTTCCGGCTTCCGCCGCTTTCGCGCTACTTGAGTCCTTTGCCTCTCATTCTGAAATACATAAAATATGTTTACATCTATTTTTGGGTGCAGGCATTATGCATTTTGAAACTTATGCTAAGTTTATTGAACACTTTGTTTGTTCACCTATGACAACCCTTTATGATGGCTATTACAAGTATGTGCATTCATGTTTTATATTGTTGGTTCCATTAAATTTTGATTTGAAAACTTGTAAAACTAACTTTTAATATTCTTTTTTAACTATGTTTTAATTCGGACTTCTTATTTCATCGATGTTGAAGTATCCACAGTTACTTGAATCCTTTCTTCGCCGAAGCATCGTTTATTTATTTTTTCGGAAACCACACTGTAAGCCCTACATAGACTTGATCGTACATTCTGGGTGGTATGTCTTCCATTCTTCTCCAGCTCGAATTTTCGTGCTCACTAAAAATCTTCATAGTATTTGATCAGAGAAGTGATGTCGTCTCATTTAGTATATAGGTCGTCATCTTGAAAGACTCAAAGTTTTATTGAAACCCTGCAGTGTCTTTTTCAATGAAAGTTCTGGTATTCTTGCAGTTTTGTTATTGATACTAGATGAAGATTTAGGACTATTATACTATTCTTTCCATCGAATAAATTTCCATTATCTCAACTATCATTGTCTGGTTTGGTTTGCTCCAAATGCTTCCCAGAAGAAATTGATGTCCTTTATGTTTTGTGCATATTGTTCTATTTTACATTTGAGTTTTCGGATAAAGGTTCACAGTGACAGATTACAATAGTTTTTTTTTCCATTTGAATCGTTATCAATTAGCATTGATTGTATCTGTGATGCTAACGCCACCTAGTTAGTGGTTATTATTAATAATTAATTAATCATTCATTACTAATTACAAGTGATGAGAATCTTAACTTATGTCAATAATTCTCCAGCAGACACCACACGTCTCTCTCAGTTGGTGGATATGCGGGCACTATAAACGTTTTCTCTCTCCAAAAGCATTAAAAGATAAACATTTACCATCACGCAATATTTCTGTAGGTTGTAAACCTTTCATTAAAGGAGAAGACAAATCCGTATTTAATCTCTATTTAACGAGACCCCATCCACCCACTTTCTTCTCCAACATAAGGTTATCAATATGTTAAGAAGGTCAATATATTTAAAATAAATCTATTAAATCAAAAATTAAATATACATATAACAAATACAATGAAACAGATTACTTAACATCAACATTTCCATGAAACAACATTCGAATAATTTTAATGTCTGTATAGTCTTATATTCTAAAACACAAATCAACAATTTAGTGTCAATACAAATCACAGGATAGTTCTTGTCAGAGAACAGAAATGCAGTTATTAAAGAGAGATAAGCGATAATAGTTTGTAAATAACCTGGTTTAGGTGCTGTCAATAGTCTTTCATGCGCTTTTTGTAACAAAGTCACAAGTTTATTGTTCACATTACTACTGTCAATTCCATGTGATTCCCTCCTCATGTTATAGAACACTGATTCGCTGCTATTCTCTCAAGGCTAACCTGGGCGCTCCTTACGTGGCAGCACCCCTAAGTAAAACAACAAATGTAGCAAATTGCAGTACTTTACTTGTACCAGAAATTGTTCGATGTACTCAGAATACCCTTGAAACAAAACATCGGTGGATTTAGTGTATACCCTACACTTACACACCTCGGTAAATATTTTTCACATCTACCATGGTCATAGTACTTTATAACCAGAAAACTAGGTGATTCAAAGAAACAAAAGAAAGGATGCTTTTTTCCTGAAAAATATTATCATGGAGCAAATGATAAGTTTCCAGTTTATTCCTTTTTAACTCCATTTTTTTCTTACATTCAATTGTCAACTTACAGTTTCCTGCAACAGTATTTATTAGCCCGATACACGCATACAGCATTAAAAAAATATGGATTTATATTCTCCTTCAGTAAGACGTTTTCCACCAATGGAAATATTGTGTGATGTAACTGTCTGTCTTTAATGTTGTGGAAGAAAGAAAACATCTACAGCACTCTCATATCTACCAAGTGAGAGAGATGAGTGGTGTCTGCCTGATAATTATTAATAATATAAATTAATATTCTCATGTGTAATTAGTTATGGAGGATTAATTAAATAATAATAATAACCATTAACTAGCTGGCATTGGTGTCACAGTAGGCTTTGTGAGAATAATGGAGTAGAACCTCTGAAAAGAGTATGGATACACCAACTAGAAGCAGTCATCACATCAGAAGAAGTCAAAATACTATGGAACTTCAAGATAGAAATAGATCTAGTGATTCCTAAGACCACACATTGTAGTTCTCAATAAGTCTAAAATAACAGTAGCAATTATAGATGTCTCTGTTCCAAGTGATAGAAAGAAAGAAAGAGAACAAATATGTATATATATATGAGAGAGAGGGAGAGAGCATTTAAAGAAAACATATCTCTCACAATCTAAATCACTTTAATATCCTAAAGACTGCATTTTTATGTGGCATAGCTCTTTCTTTCTTTCTTGGACTTTGATGCGCATGATTGCCCAGAAAACGTGTATACATTTCGTATTGTCTACTTACGCAAATAACATATATCCGAAAAATATAATCTTATATCATCTCTGAATGAGAGAAGAAGCCAATAAAGGTTTAGCATTCGAACTGAAATCCTGTCGATTTCTGTCGAGCAATGAGAAAATAATCATAGATGGAATGTCTTGTTCAGGGTGTCTTTTCCTTGCCAAAAAGAATGGGTTAGTCAATAATTTAATACGAACATTACTAGGGGAGGTAATCTTAACAGCATTCCCTGACAAATCATAGATTCCTTTCCTGAATGCCGACGCTAATGACACCATAAAACACTTAAAAGAGATGGTTTTGAAATTTTATTTTCACCTATGACTCACTTATCAGAATTGAATAGTTCCAACTATTTCTAAATCCCATTTAACAAAGACAACCATCTGTGTACAGTTTTCGTTTTCCATATTGACCCAAAAGTCTGACATTTCTGCATCTGGGCATACATTTTGGACAATTCTTGATTCTACCTTCGCAGTATAAATGCCAGTGAAAGCCTCTGATGTAAACAGTTGCTCAGCAGCTCACATAATAACAATCTAAATGTGCCCTTTCTACAAGAAATATCAAAAGACAGTCTACCAGATCAATTCGTATAATTATTTCCATGTCGAGATGAAAACTATTAAAGATCAACTTGTTAGTGATACGCTACACGATCTATCTACTTACTACCATGATACAGAGTTTCAACAACTATATTTCACAAATAACCAATGACTATCACTTTTGTAGAAAACATGAAAATTGTCTCTGAATATGAGCATGTCCTTATTTTAACGTCACTTCTATTTGAATTTTCATTTGCTAAACTACCTGCTCTGACAGATGTCAGAAATACTTCACTTTCTCAAGGTATTGTCCCATCATTTATTAAATATCTATTTCTCAAATAAACTTGAAAAATAATCGCCCACTCACAAATCATTTATTTCGTAAGTCTTGGCGAAAGTTCTTTTGTTTCACCAACATTATCTCTTTTAAAATCAGAATCCTTTCGGTGATTTTCACTTACCTTATCACTCCAGAGCGCTTAGGCTGCCAATTCAAAATTAATAAAATCTTCTTTTTTTTTCAAATCTTTTTTGGATGATGAAAAGATTGCAGAACTTGAAGTTGATTTGTTTGCAGCTTTTATATTGTTGAATAATTGCTGATAGCATATTTGATGGCATCCATGGCAGAACTTAATACATTTAGTTCAAGTCATATCTCTCGTAAAAGGAAAAATATCGTGTTAGTAGAAGGAAAACATTCCAGCCCGAGCAACGTTCGTTTATGGTGTCCCACAGCACTCTATTCTTGGACCAGTAATTTTTATTATTGTATACAAAGCCCCTATCCAGTGTAATGTGCAGCTATCCTCTGTCCATGATAATACTAGACTTTACCAATAAATTTGCTAGAATGTAATTAATGCGTTTCTGATGCTGTCTTCATAATGTGTAATATTTTACAAATTATGATAATAAACTGAGGACATGTTTGTTTTGCTCCTAAACGTGTTCTTTCCTACCTCTGCCCGAGTCAATGAATATCAGTAACAGTTCATTAAATTTAGTCAATCACTCAAAATTGTGTCTATGAATTTTTACTCCTGCAACGCAATCAATACACATACAGAAGCATATCTAGATCTCTATGTGTATATACATCTGTTTATCTCTCTATCTATCTGGTCTGCCATTTTGTCATGGGATGAAAGTTAAAATTGTACAAGAACAAATCATGTCACTCCATTACTCCAAGCTTCACTGGCTATCTGCTAAACGCAGCATACAAGATCTCTTCTTTTTACGTTTCGCGGTCTGTCCCTTAGTACCTGTTTGATTTAACATGTACATTCATGCTACAAGCTAAAGTTCATCATTAGACATACGTATTTTAGACATTCCGAAAGCAAAGTACAAGTCCTGTGATCAATGGTTCATGTACCTATCAGCGTCCACCATCTTGGAATGATCGGGGAACATTTTTAGAAATATTCAAAGAAATATGGTTATTTTCAAGGAGACTCACAATACTTTTATTTTAATCAGAAAGAATATTTTTGTGTCATTGATCATATAAATACATTTTATTCATATTTCTTGTTGCTAAATACAGTTATTTATTATATAAAGTCCTTTTCCATGTGGATTATTTAGTTTGTTCATCCGCTTTAGTTTTCTAATGTGTCAAGACCTCGTATTTTCATCTGCATTAATTAGACCTTGTATAAAAATAAGCAATTTATTACTTCCTTTCTTAATTATTATTAATTATTAATTAATAAAATTACAGGCCTGGATGTGTAATATGTGATCAGCTATATAGAGGGGTCAAACCTTTTGACATTTCACTAAGGATGAAAAACATCTCATTTGCCCTGATAAACACTCATGATGCCTGTCACTGAGAAATGACTGAATGTCATTCTTCACAGTTCTGGTCTTATGATTATATGAGAAGACATTTCAGCCCTTAATTTGGATCGATCACTCAGAGGTATTGACCATAAATTGTGTACAAATGGGAGTTTTCTTGGAATCTCCGTTACCTGCTTCAAAAGCATGCTTACCCACACCTTTCTCCATCTCACTAGGGTTCTTAGAATCAGTGATGTGTTCAATGGCTATCTGATCTAAATAGAAAAGTTGGCACTTTAGAATTCAGGAAATAAAGTGTGGTGAATACATATAAATATTTTGGTTTGAACATAACTACCAGGCTAAGCGCAATGCAACCCATAGCATATTTTATCCCAGGAGCTAAGCAAGTGGTTTCCAAATAGGGGTCACATGGATGTTCCTGAGGGTTGTGGGAAGGTCTCGGGAGGAGGGGAATATTTGGACAGTGAAATCGCCATAGGGTCAAGAGAAAAGATGGCAGGTCTTTTATTGCAACATACGGATTTTGTCGACTAAACTACATGGTGAGTATATTCTATTGGGTCAGTCATGATTAAAATAAAACTCAGAATAACCCGGGTATAGTGAATGACAGCAGTATTCAGGCATAACAAAAACTACTTGATATTAGCAAACTTTACTCACAATATAAAGCACTTAATGATAGTCAATGAGAAAACTTTGAATGATCATCTTATTTAACTAAAGTGGTAATTACCAATATCTATAGTAGTAGTTGTAGTAGTCATAGTGGTAGTTGCAGTAGTATTAGTAGTAGTATAACTCTAAATAATAAATATTTTACATACTTTGTCTTTACTTTATATAACAAAAAATTAATGTGAAATACTGAAACCCTTCAAATGCTTGTACACAGTCTAACATTTAATATTTGTTTTCTTCTCCTTCTTTTCACAGATCGTGATTTTTTATACATGCCTGAACAGACCACTGAACAGGTATATGCATAACATTTTAATTGTACAAATACTAGCATTTTGACTGTTGGTAGTGATGGCAGAGGGGGATGATTAGGAGAAGTATGGGGGAGAGGGGGAGAACTTTCCTTTTCAGGGTTCATAAATCTGGAAAGTGCATTCTCTTGATGTGAGGCACAAACAGATTTTAGCTATTTCCAACATAATTCTCAAGACACACCATCCTTATCATCAGTATGAATAGCACTTTATGTCATTCTTGGGTCAAACACCATTTGTAAATTTATTACATTTGTGTATTTCCTTCTATTAATATTTATTTGTTCCATGTTGTCATTTCATGGAATCATCACTTTTATTGTTATATTATGCAGGACAGTCCTTAGACATATGCAGTGTATGGGGTCACATAGACCACCACCACTCCCATTGTTTTTTCCTAGCCCCTCAAAAACAGCGCTAGAGTAAAATGTGAAAACACTAGAAACAGTCTTGATTTTCCCATGAAGTTCTTAACGTTTTATAAATTACTTAAGATTACATATAATTGTTTACAGGACTTCAAGCTTGTTTCATGTTCAATGTTTAGTTTTTCAAGTTTGAGTTTTCTCCTAGTGCATGTTGGTATATTTACAGAGAGAGAGAGATGTACATGACATCTGCTTCAGAAGCATGGAAACAACACAGTTTATAACAGTGTGATGTTAGTGTTTACTTGAATGCTAAGTAGATAGATGGGAGAATACAGACTTGTGATTTGCTATAGTTGGATGATCAAAGTTGTGATCAACACTTATTAATGGCCGTGATTGTGTTCAGAATGGATTTTTATGGGATGTATTTGATTTGAGGGTGTCTTGATTTATTTGTCTTTTGGAATTTTCACCTCATAAGCATTTACTAATCTATTCAGAGACTGTTTGATTTTTCCTTCAAAGACATTGTTATAAACATTTAGTGAAAGAAATTGAATCAAAGACAATGGAGTGATATAAAAATACACTGTGATTATATTCATGAGAGAAAATAATGTATCAGCATGAGAAATTGATTGTCGGTTGGTAAACCGGGAGGGGGAAGGCTTGTACATGTCAATCACGACGTTCATCATCCATTCGTTTTGTTTGTATTTTCAACCATCATCACTATAGCATTGTAAAAGTGGTAGATATTTAACCGGCCATAATGAAGCATGGACTGCAAATATTTAATTCATACACACTCACACACACACTGGGACACACACACACACACACACACACACACACACACATAGATATAGATAGATAGATAGATAGATAGATAGATAGATAGATAGATAGATAGATAGATAGATAGATAGATAGATAGATAGATAGATAGATAGATAGATAGATAGATAGATAGATAGATAGATAGATAGATAGATAGATGTTATTGGTTATGATTAATATTGTTATTTAATCACCCATAACTAATTACAAGTAATGAAAATCTTAATTTGTTAGTAATAGTTCTCAGAAGACACTTCGCTCGCCTCTCTCACTTGGTGGATATTAGGGCGAACGTCTCTTCCACAACATTAAAGACAAACAGTTTTGTCACACACTATTTCTGTAGGCGTAAAACTTCTTACCAAAGGAGAAAACAAATCCATCTTTTAATCAATATTTAGCGAGACCCCCCCCTCCATTCACTGTCTCTCCAACGTATGGTTATCAATATGTGTAAGAAGGTCAATAAATTTAACAATAAATGTATTAAATCAACAATTAAATATGCAACATATGAAGATAAACAAAAGAGCATCGACATTTACATCACAACAATGTTTGATTAACGCTGGACAATCCTTCAGTTTATCCTAGAATAGACATTAGCAGTCAATTAAGATAAATATTAATCACGTTCATGGATATCATCACAGAAATGAAAGTGAATTTAATTAATGTACATAGGTTCATGGATGTCATTCTTCACAGAAATGAGAGTGGTGTTTTAGAGAGATAATTAAAGTCAATGTACAATGATGGCTGCTGTCACTAGCATGTGTTCATAATCATGCAGTTTGCAACAAGTCACTGTCTTTCTTATTTAGATGATGGTCCAATGTACACCTTCTAGGCACATTACCCAACTGTTCCAGAATCTTCAATGTGCTCACAAAGCACACTGTGGAGAATCATCCAGACCTTTGCTATTGCTATCCAAAGCACAACGTGCAGAGTGTTCTAGAATCTTCATGTGCACTACTCAACAACATGAGAAATGCTCAAAATAAACTTTGTGAATTCTTTTTAGACCAAACTAGAGCCTCAATCTTTGCCATATTGGCTCTCAAATGGAATTCACAGGTATCGACTTCAGCAACACATTTGCTGATAACTTCAACAATAACATTGGATACACACACCAATGTGACCACTGCAGTCAGATGCAGATCAAAAGCATCAAAGTAAAAAGGCACACTCCTCTCTGCAAAAGTCAAATTAAACAGCACCAAATTTCGGGCATATTTCATCTCTAAGCTCTTTCTCTCTTACACACATTCTCAACTTACAAATCCTGCAACATTATTCATTAGCCTGATATATATGCAGCATAAAATTATAGCATCGATCAAATTTCAAAAGTATAATGTAAAACATAATCAAATATGTGAACATAGAAATAATGGTTTAATTACATAAAGCATTCTCCAATTCAAATCATAGATCGATAGCAAACATTTACGAAATATTTCTAAGTCCATTCTTTCTTTATCATTCAATTATCTTAACCATAAGCTAGCATCACCTTTATGACTGGACTTGAGTTATGTCAAAATCAAAGTGATTAGAATATAGAATTTATTCAACAAAGTAACTTTCAGTCCATCCCCATTGGTTGAAGTTGTTGTGAACAAGTGTAAGACTATTTGTAAGAAAAACTACTCATCCAGTTGGAACTGGTTTGGATTGCATCAGCAATCATCAGATTCTCCACCTGAGTTGTTTACTCCAATTTTTGGCAATTACTAAAATATCATCATAAGCAGTGCCCTAGGTCGTGTCACTTTGGCATTTAACAATTTACATAACAATTAAGTTTAGAAATAGGGATAGGCAAATTTACTTCACCACAATAGGTTAATTTGACTGCTGATTTCAATTCTAGGATAAACTGAATGAGTGTCTAACGTTTAATCAAACACTGTTGTGAAGTGATGCAAATGTCAATGCTCTTTTGATTATATTTATATGTTGTATATTTAATTGTTGATTTAATAAATTTGTTGTTAAATGTATTAACCTTCTTGCATATATATTAAAACTTTATGTTGGAGTAATGGTGGGTAGATGAGGGCTTATTAAATATAATTAAAAGATTGATTTTTTTTACTGCTTTAGTAAGAAGTTTCCACTTGCTGAAACATTTTGCAACAGTAAAACGTCTAACGTATTATTGTGTAAAGTGTAGAGTTTTATGACACCCTTATAATCCGCCAAGTAACAGACATGTTGGTTTTGTGGGAGAATTATTATTAACTATACATTAAGGTTCTCGATCACTTGTTATTAGTTATGTATTATTAATTACTAAATAACAATCATTAACGAGAGAAAGGTGCCCAGAGGTGTCACATATATTTTCTCCCAGTGGCAACCTAAGAGAACTTCTCTTGGGGAGAGAGACTAGAGTTACATAAATTACGATATATAGAGAATATTATGACAAATTATACAACAATACAGTAGAAGTATATATGTGACTCGCATTATTTCGGAAACAATCAGATCAAGTAAAACCACATTTCACTGATGTAAAATGAATGTATTGTATGAAGGAAAAGGTTGTTGAAGCTGTAATATCGTCATCGACATTATTTGAGGAGAGCCCTACTGCAGCAAACACTGACAGAAATACCGCCATTTTGGACTCTTTCATAAATCCTACAAATATTGAGCTTCAGCTGAGGTAAATATATTAGGCATTTCGTTTCCTGGTAGAGCTCCTACCAGGGGTAAAATAAGGAAAATAATTAGAATTTTGCATTGTATTCTATATTAAAACATCAACATACCGAAAATAGCATCCAATTAATATCTTACAAATAACACTAAACTTTCTTTCACTGCCTCCCACTGTTTATCTCTATACCTGTCTGTCTATTTATCTGTCCATCTAGCTAGCTAGCCAGCTATCTAGCTATCCACTTACCTATATATATATATGTCCCTCTGAGTGTGTGTATGCGTGCTTGTGCATATATTATGAAAATATCAAGGTATAGATCATGGATGGCTTATTTTAATGACTCAATTTCAATGACTCAACAGCAACAGAGATCAAACAATAGTGCGCTTAATATACACAGAGTGTGTTACGATGATGCTAAATATAGATATGTAAAGTAGAACGTTGTAGAAGATATAAATGATAACATTTAATTAAACAAATAAACATAAAAATGGTTTTAAAATAGTTTATAATAAATTATTTATTGGCAGGTCCAATAATTCTGCTTGCACGCTTAATCAAAATGAGACAAGTAAACCTTTAGCAATTAACTCAAGCTGCCTTTAATCTAACAGTTTTGTAGAATGCTAACTTTTGACCCTTGTAAACCTTTACATATATTTATTCAAATTGCTCAGCCTAATATTTTCATGATGCGGTTGTGGTATCTATAATTGCAACTTATCTGTTTGTACAAATGACATTAGAGCAAGATCACACTTCACACATATATGTTGATCAGCTTTCGCATGCCACCTATTGTCTAATCATCTTTTAAAACAATTTTTGTTCCTATCAAATACTATTTCCATCGATCGCTGATGATTGAACTTTCCAATAGAGTTAGCTGCCACAAATCGACGTCACTCAATGATCGCACTTTACTACCACGTGTCTTCCAATCCTGTCGTCTGTTTGACATGTACTGTCCTCTGTCACCGCCGCCCATGGAGGGACTGCGGTCAAGCTCGACGACACACCGACCTTGAAAGATGTAAAACACAAAGTCTCACACACAGACAACCACGATGGTTTGGTGGGATATAATTTAAACTGTGTGCGGCATAAAGTGTGAAAGCCAGGAGTGTGTGAATGCGAGCATTCGGGTGTGAATGTGAAATGAGGGACGAACAAACAAACAACTGCATTAATTCCCACTTCCACAAAACCAAGACAGATTCGGTAGATAAAAATAAATGAGAATTTATTCTCGGTATTCAGCCACACTAGCAGACGGTTGTTAGTCACTCATCCAATAAGTCTTTCACGCACACATTCATGGGATATGGGACCAGAGTGATGAACGATAAAATAAAATTAAAATAAAAAAGAATAATAATAATTATACAATGCAATATACAACGTGTTGTGACAACCGCGTACTCTTATACAAGCCAGATATGCGCTGACACAAATACGTGGGTGAAAACCCAATACAATCAACCAAACCGTTAATAGCAAGAGGTAATAATCAAATACTATATTTACCTTGAGTAAAGTGTCAATAATTATTAAAGTTCCAAATAAACATCAAAAAGGAATTATAAATAATCCAATCTTTCCCTAACTACCTATGAGTAATGTGCCCCTAATGAATATGTCTTATTTATGCTAAACTGTAAAAAAACAATGATGAACGACGATGAAGTACGCATTGACAGACACATTGAATAAATGACGAATGTTAATGTGCACATCGTTGAAAATATTCACACAGTAGTTCACCTCCCTCCTCACCTGCTGGTGAAATGCAAATCACATGATATGCCAGCCACTGATGAGTGAACATGCTCACAAAGAAGTGAAGACCCAAATACACTTCGTTGAAAAACGCAGGAATATTTCGTGCTGATTAGCAAAAAGTGAAGTAGTGTTGAAAACCAAATGAATGTATGGACGAATGCCCTCTCCTTGCTTGTCCCAACTGCTCTTCAGTTCTGATACATTGGACCCTGATGGTTGTTGATGACAGGTTTTAGTCCATCAAATGGCCAGATAGAGACCAATAGGTCTGTAGCACGGAAGACCAGATAGTCGGGAATAAATGCCCGAGTATGGTGTCCCAGCCAGATGAATGGCAAACACTCAAAAAGATTTTATTTTAAATTATTGAAAATTGAAATAAGATCCAGGCCAGAGCTCAGTGTGTATGAAAATGAATTTGGGATCTCACACACCTAATGAGAGCTCGCTCACACATACACTGAGAAGAAAAATGGAGTCTCGTCCTTAAATGTAACTGCCAAAATCTGTGGATTCCATGGGCATCTAGAGTCCACACTATAAAAGCATGCATTACAACTTGCCAATACGAAAAAATCTATTGTTTAATGGGTGCATCACTTCCCTATGGGGGCATCCTCATAAAAAGAAAATAATCTCTAGCTATTCTTAATTAACATCAAAATAAATAAACACTACTTATACATATTCATATATAAAGATATATAAATACCCACTCTCGAACACACTATATGTGCATTTAAGATATAAACTTTCATACAACAGACAGTAAAGAACACATCTTGTAACAAGGAAAGTAATAATGCCTTATGAAAATAAATAAATTTTGGAAGGATTATGCCCCTTTTTCCACGACCTCCCCTCCCCTTGCTCGCTGACAAAAAAGGACATCATAAGTACAGCTCAAGTTCAACACTTCACTGGAAACGAGAGATTCAACCACAGCTTCTTTTATTCTTCTTTTTTTTAAATTAAACTTAATTTACAATTTAGTCCTAAAATCTGCTATGTTAATTATTACAGTTTTAAGTAAATTTATACATACATATTATTTCCTCTGTATTTGAATCACACATGCACATGCACCGGCACATTTACTATACATACAGGGCCGGCATAAGGGTTTCATGTGCTCTAAGCGAGCAAAATTTACATCCTAGATATATTCTCTACCATTCATCTACCTATCTATCTATCACCCTGCATTCCAAGAAGCTTACATACTCGCACCTATTTGTCAATAATAT
Organism: Sinotaia quadrata; assembly: GCA_028829895.1. Classification (NCBI taxonomy): domain Eukaryota; kingdom Metazoa; phylum Mollusca; class Gastropoda; order Architaenioglossa; family Viviparidae; genus Sinotaia; species Sinotaia quadrata. The sequence goes on along the minus strand of CM054178.1, from coordinate 56,668,018 downwards.
TTATCTGCTTGCTATTGACTTATTTAATTTAAATAATTATTTTTTCTGCACTAAAGCATTACATTCATCTAATGGACGGGCCGGCATTGCACATTTGATACATAGATAAATAGACAGACAGATAGATAGATAGATAGATAGATAGATAGATAGATAGATAGATAGATAGATAGATAGATAGATAGATAGATAGATAGATTTATGCATTAATTCATTGAGTAGCTATATTTTATATTGTCTAAGGCAATTCTAATATAGCCTATAAGCTAATATTATAGTGTCTAATAAAACTGTAGTATAACGTAATAATGTACAGTGTTATATAGCAGTAGTGTAACCTAATACTGTTCTGTCTAATGTAACTGAAGTAAACGTAATACTGTATTGTCTAATGTAACTCTAGTATAACCTATATTTTACTTCCTAGTGGAACTATAATAATACGTAATATTGTACTGACTAACTGTAGTGTAATCTAATATTGTACTGTCTAAGGCAAAACTAGTATAGCCAAAAGGTTTACTGTCTAAGGCAGGATTTCTCAACCAGGGTTCTGCAAGAGTTTGCTAGGGGTTTCTCGACAGAAAGTGATTAAAAGTAAATATCATAGTGTGGCAGAGTAAATTTGCCTATCCCTATTTTTAATTTTTAATTGTTAAATTTTCAGAGTAACCCTACCTTCAGCACTCCTTATGAAGGTATTTTGAAAGTGTCTGAGTTGAAGTAAACGCTCGAGACGAGAATATGCTAAAAATTGTGATATAATTCAAATCATCCCAAATGAGTGAGTAATTTTTATTATCCAATGATTATGATTTACGAGAACGAGACCAGCCAACGGGCTGAGATCAAAAAGTTTACCTGCTGTAAAAAAAATCTACTGTCTAATCACTTTGAATTTGGAATGAAAGAAGTCCGGTCATGAAAGGTGCCCAAAGTCGGGTCACTCTGACAATTAGGCAACTTAAATAATAATTAAAATGAAAAATAGGGAGGGGCAACTTTACTTTGTCACAATTTGTATGTGAAAACAAAGTTGCATGTATTGGGATTTTTCACTATAATGAGTGATATATTAGCAGCAATCTGTTCATGTTTGGGAATGTTACATAAATAGTGTAATTGCATTGACTATGTCTTACGGTTACCTTATGGAAGGTTATGTACAACTTTATTTAAGTGACGACCTGATTTGTCCTCACTTGATTAACCTATATAAATATGTTGTATTCTTAACGCTTAGTGTCTCACTCCTGCTTACATTCAAGTCAGAATTCAAGGATATGATACAGCCAGTTATCTAATGCCATTATTACTTTCTGTGGTTAATAAACTGTATAAAACAATGAAAAAGAAAACTTTACCTTGTTTCTAGTACGTAGTAAACTCTGTATGCATTCTAGAAAATCTTAAAGCATTTTAAAATGATCTGCGGCATACGGAACTTAATTTTTCCAGAGACAGGGTGGGTGAAATATATTTTCACTAATAATCGGCATGTTATATTAAAATAGACCACCAGATTAATTAAATATTCATGAAAGTCATGAATTTGCTCACATATATAATTAGCTTTTATCACTTTAAATTCACATTTGCAGAATTTCGATACTTAACATTCTTACTGGCACAAAGATGTGATATAAATCGTGAAAACTAACAACGAACATTTCCATTTTTTTAAATTTTGCAAAATGTTCTTGTTCTATTATTATTTTATATGAGTTAATGAAAGTGTACAATACAAATTTTAATATCTATAATTTAATATTTAACTGTATGTGTTTGTTGCTTGTTTTAATATCAGTTGCACTGAATACGTTGATCCTATTGAATCTGGAGAATCGACTTCCGTCCAATCACAAGATTTTCCTATGCCATCCTTGACGAGCCATCCCAATCCTGTCTTTTCTCCAAACTGGCAGACAGTTAAAGAATTTACCGACCAGGGCGGACAGCTGCGAAGGGAAAAATCTGAAGTAGTTCTTCATGTCCCAAACGGTGCAGTCAGACCATGTGTACCCGTCTTGATTAAAGGAGCTATATCAATCGACTTTCAGAAAGTTCACTCAACACTTGATCTGGCTGCAGATGAGACAGTAGTAAGCCCAGTTGCCGAATATGATGCAGGTCAAAATTGTTTCTTTCAGAAACCGATCTGTGTTCTGTTGCCGCATTTTTTGCCTCCATCATTTTGTCAGGACTATGTCAGTGTCCTTACGTTTCACAAAGATGATGATGGAAAAATATCTACTCACAAAATGAGTTTACTCACAACATCAAAAGAAGAGGATTTTTACGATAAATTTGATGGACAAAATGGCTTCTATTTTACAAAATCAGGTGCGATATGTGTCTTAACATACCACTTCTCCGGATTTCTGTGCACATATTGCAGAACAAATATAGAATTTTCTCCCGTTCATCTCAGTCTGTACGCCATCTGCAGACAGCAGGAGAGAAAAAATGTCAAGGTCTGTCTAATAATGTGGGACAAAAGACTGCACATGCAAGATTTTGAGACAGTAAGTGTTTATATTTAACACATATTTTGCATATTTTATTATCAAGAAAGATGTAATGCAATATTTGAACACATATCAACATTTTGAATTCTCCAAAGCCATATACCGAGTGCAGGCCAAAAATAGCATTTCTTGCAAATAAAAATTACTAATTATAGATAAAGTGAAATCTAAACTAAAATTGCTGACGGATGACTAATGTAAAATAAAGCGTCTCATGAGTTTCTGCTCTCGCGAGAGAGTTAACCTATGATAATCCAGGCAATTGCACTGTTTCATTCTCAGATGAAGAATTTAAAAGAAAATGTATGCATGATTTCTTCTTTGTCAAAACTTAAAACTTCAAAAGCAGAACCAGTTGAGTCCATGTTTATCTGGAAAATATCCATACTAATCTATTCTTAATAACTGTCGGGTAGATTTAATTTTCTACAAAAGTTGCACTTAGGTTTCTAATTGCTCATGAAGTGAGTGTATTGTTTTTGCTTGTGCCTTCAGTAGAAAGACTATAACTAATTATGCTAGACTCGGAGCTAGACACCAAACCCTAAAAGCTCAATTTATTCGAAATTTGGCATTTTACTCACTATGTTGTAGCAGTCAAGATGCATTGTGCTGAGAAATAAAATATATGTTGGTACTAGTTTAAGTCATAAAGAATTGCCACGTTACGTCAACATTCGTTTCTTGTAATCGAGTGCAGTGTGTTTAAAGACTGACGACAGTGGACGTCCTCATCAGATCTGGATCAATACACTGAAATGTCCATCTTAAACTTTTCCCTTCGCCTTAGTTATCATAATCAGAGTGATTACGTAAAACTGAATTTGAAAGTTGCTTTAACAGATTCTGGTGTCTATTTGGTCAGATTCTATTTCAATTGGATGTTTGAGCCACTGCCTCTTTCAGTTTTCATTCAGTCGCCGACTGAGAATAATATTGATGCTAATTAGCTTAGCGCTTCAGAACATGTTCTCTGATCAGAGAATAGCTACTTCCGGGACCATTCTTGTCACAGTCTGGAACATAATAAAAATATTCCGTATCCACAGAAAAATAAGGAGTTCAGTAATGCAGTCCTTCGTGCTCATCTTCGTGTTTTTACAATCCAATCAGACACGTCTAACTTACAAACATGACAAACGTATCTTCATTTAGTTAAACTACCATACACACACAGAGAGACCACAGCAGAACAAAGCACAAATTTAGTACAATCTTTATTTTGATTTTCTGTCCTTATTCAAATGGCTATAACCATCATAAGCAATAAGGGTGTATGGTTAAATAGTATAAAACAGTATATTTGAGAAAGGAAGTATTGACACTTTTCCTACTAGATCCAATTAACATCAGCTTTTACCCATATATGATAACTATTAAAACATATGAAAGACAAATAGACAGTACAAATATTTGAGTGAAGTTGCTTGTATTGATTTTGTATAAATTGCATTTATTATGTTAACCAACTGTTCATTTATAACGTAGAATGAAAGTGGTACACTATATTTTGTGTTGTATAATAGTAATAAGTGCTGTTGTGGTTTGCTTTAATAAGTGTAAAAGCAAAACCACTACCGCAGCACTACCGTAGAGCTACTGACTGTAATAATTTTAACAACCTTGAAGTTAAGGTGTTGCTTTTAACGCTGAAATCAATCAGCTAAATAACTTATTTACTTATCTCTTTGGATTCCACGTGGAACAAAGGGCCTCGACAACAGTTCTCCATTGCACTCGATTTTGGGCAGCCTTTTTCAGTTCACCCCACGACAGGTTGCAGCTCTTCATTTCCTCTTCGCAGGATCGTCTTCAGGTGGTCTAGGGCGACCGACCCGTCTCTTTCCCTGGGGATCCACTGCAAAGCCTGCCGGGTGGTGTCCTGTGGGGGGTTCCACAGGGTATGTCCTATCAATCGCTATTTACGCCTGGCAATCTGCTGATTGATGGGATCTTGGTTTGTCCGCTGCCACAAATCGGTGTTCTTTAGTTTGTCTGTCCACCTGATCTTCAGTATGTTGCGAAGGCAGCCGTTGTCAAATACTTGGAGCTTGTTGGTTAGGGTGTTGGTGACTCTCCAGGTCTCTGAGCCATAGAGGAGGACAGATTTAATGTTGCTGTTGAAAATTCGTAGTTTGTTGCGGACAGATAGGGATGCTGACCTCCAGACTGGTCTCGGGGTAATAAAGGCGTATCTAGCTTTCCCGATTCTGGCTTTGATGTCTTCGTCAGAACCCTTTTTGCTGATACAATGCTGCCCAAGTAGGTGAAAGAGGTGACTTCTTTCAACTCGCTGTCTCCAAGGGTGATTGGCTTCTGTTGCGTTTTTTAACAGCTCATAAATAAACTTAAGTGGTATTACTCACGATGGCGTTGAAAACTCAACTTAAAATGTTCGATAAAGAATTCAGATTTAGGAAAGAAGAAGAGAAAGAGAAGAAGAGACTAGAGGCGGGAAAAGAAGGAGAAAAAGAGAGAGGAGAAAGGAAAAGAGAAAGAAGAGAAAAGAAAAGAAAATGAAAGAGTGCATGAAAGAGAGAAGTTGGTATTTGAAAAACTTCCAGTCGAATATGAGTGAATCGAACTCAAATGGATCGAACATGAAAGGTTCTTGGCAGCCGTTGGGTTAACCCCTATTAAAAGAATACTGTGTTACATCTCTCCTGTGGTGGACACGTGTAGTATTCACAGTGCACCGCAGGCAAACCCATCTCACGTGGAGTAAAATGATCAAAATAATGAAACCATTAAAGAAGCAGCGATGAACCGGTCTTGACTAATGCTCTTCCAACCGAAGGTGCTAAGATGCTAGCAAATGACGTCAGCCCAATCAGCTCTCTTGCGTGAGCAGCGGACAGTAAGTATGGCCAGAAGCGACCCCCTTCTTACGATAAATGCAGACTCAACTGCATCGCGAAGGTCAATGAAGACATTAATGTGGAGCTCGTTGTCCCTACTACTGTTCAAAACCAGACACTAGAGACAGACACTGTCCCAACCCATCTTGTACTAGAGACAGACACTGTCCCAACCCATATTATTGTACTAGAGACAGACACTGTCCCAACCCCTATTATTTTACTAGAGACAGACACTGTCCCAAACTATCTTGTTGTACTAGAGACAGGCACTGTCCCAACCCATCTTGTACTAGAGACAGACACTGTCCCAACCCATCTTGTACTAGAGACAGACACTGTCCCAACCCATCTTATTTTACTAGAGACAGACACTGTCCCAAACTATCTTGTTGTACTAGAGACAGACACTGTCCTAACCCATCTTATTGTACTAGAGACACTGTCCCAAACCATCTTGTTGTATTAGAGACAGACAGTATGTCAGCAAGAGTGCTTGACTACAACTTGGAATTTATGGTACAAAGAAGTTACTGGAAATTGCTACATTGTTCTGCTTGGGGGGAACTAATATGGCGATTGAGTGCCCAAATTAGTATCAAGAGAACAATGGTTCCTGGAACACTCTACTGCATGCTAGAGGAGCACACGAAGAATTGACAATTCTATTGTGAACAATGAACTTGTGACATTGTTACGCAAGCATGTGAAGGACTATTGTGGCATCGTCATTGACAAGGTTATGTACAAACTATTATCACTTATCTCTCTATAACTCCATCTCTGTTCTGTGATAAGAGTGATCTTGTGATTGACACTAATCTGACTGCTGAATTATGTGTTAAGATATAAGTCTGAAGACGCATTGAAATTATACGACCATGGTTTCTTGGAAATATTGATGTCGAATAACTTCATTGTTGTATGTATATATGATTGTTGATTTAATAAATGTATTGTTTAATTTATCAACCTTCTTACACATGTTAGTAACCATATGTTGGAGAGAGAGTGGGTGGTTGGGGGCTAGCTACATATAGATTACAGATGGATTTATCTTCTCCTTTGGTAAGATGTTTTGTGTAACAATAAATGTTTGTGCTGTCTGTTGTGGAAGAGAGATAATATTTAGAGCACCCGCATATCCGCCAAGTGAGAGAAATGAGTGGTGTCTTCCTGGGATTATTAATAACATAAATTAAGATTCTCATCACTTATAATTAGTTATGGATGATTAATAGTAACAATAATCATAACCAATAATATGATGGTGTTGTGTCACACGAAGTTACTTTAATATTATTTAATATTTGTCTCTCACTCAGCAAGTTTTGACCAACCAAGAAAGAGAGATGAAATCAATACAGAAGGACAAACTAAGCATGATTACAGAAAATGTAGAAGTAAGAGAAGTGGGAGCTTTCATGGACATTCCAGAAAGTCACAAGGAAACATGGATCCACACCGCAATAGATGATTTTCCTATTGCACAGGTTTGTACATTCAACTATTTTAAAAAGTAACAGTTGAGTTTAAAAGAATGATTATTTATTTGTAAATACATGTTACGTACTACAATCCAAATGCTGTGACAAATATTTTCTTTATTTTGACCAAATGTGGCATTGAGACAGTTTACAGAAACATAGAGAATAGTGGTAAATTATTAAATCGCCAAACTGTTTAATATAGGCATCTCTCATGACATTCACTTGCTGTACATTTTAAGGATCACAGGTGTAGGAGATATTAAGGTTGTCATGTCTTTGATGGATATAACTCTATACTGTTTTGTGATCATTTAGAATGTAAGAAAAAAGATTCGGAAATGACGTTTGTTATGGAAAGGTTGCGTCTGATGCACAGAATGGCGTGCTCCCAGAACACGTGTCAAACTCCTTCAGATACTGATGTAGAACTTACACTTGTTCCATTGTTCCATATCAATAAAGTGTTCAGAAGACGTGGACTAAATAAAGTTAAGCAAAATGTTATAGTCAAATTAAGTATTCTTTATTATATATAATAATAATGGAGCTGAAATTAGTCCTGAAAATCCATTTCATTTCATTTCACGTTAACCCATGACTGAAGCCATTCACATTTTCTGGATATTAGCATCAAGCAATCAGTAATAAAAATCTCACATGACTTAATGTAATCGATTAGCATTACTCAGGTATGATATCAATATAAAAATGTATTCGCCACTACATATTCATGTGTCATAAAAATATGCATCGCATATGTGCGTGTATCTGTATATGCGTTGTTGCATACACACGTGCAAACAAGCATGTATGTAACCATGGGCAATACGTATTTATTAGTGCATTAAAAGATCTGCCTAATATGTTGGCTATTGTTGTCTGATATGTGTACACGACTAAATATGTTATCAAACTATTTTTTTTAGCTTAAAGGTTCCTGAATCTCAAAGAAAAGCAATGGGTTACAATGGGTTACAATAGGCTACAATGATATCACATCATAAAATAGATTACTGTGTAAATGACGGTGATAATGTGTGTGTGTGTGTGTGTGTGTGTGTGTGTGTGTGTGTGTGTGTGTGTGTGTGTGAGAGAGAGAGAGAGAGAAAGAGAGAGAGAGAAAGAGAGAGAGGGGGGGAGAGAGTTATTGCAATGTTCTAGAAGTTTCCACGGGCTTTTATGTGAATTTATTTTTGTTTTATCAGTAACAGAGTGTTTGTTTTGTAGGGTAGACCTTGATCCATTTATCTCTTTGTCTGGTCTTTTGTAGCTTTAATTTTGTCAAATTATTTCCTTTCAAAATAACACTACCACATATGTTTTTCTAGGAAATGTTTTCTATTAGTGCAAGATTATTTCATCAACGTTTTATTTTTACGCTTAAATGCATAGAGAAATTGGTACAAACTTGATGTAGGAAATTAATCAAAAGTACATTCTAAACATCCTAACATTTAACCTGCCTCCTGAAACGTGCAATGTGAGAGGATATTTAGGAAAATGCCTCTTACTTCAGTGATTAGTTTTCGGCATTGACATTACTGATAGCTTAATTTTCTGGTTAAAATAATTTGAATAAAGTTTTTATTAATATATATTTATAAAATCCACAAGAAATAACAGTACTTATATTTACAAAATATCTTATATTTAATATATAATATGTGTCATTCTAAGTTTGAATCATGTACATGCATTTTGAAAATACGTTCAATGAAGGAGTCTTTAACAATATAATTCACTGTGCATGATGGTATTTCGTTAAAGTCGCTGTTCCTTCTTGTCCGTTTGAATTCGATCGCAGTGTTTTACATATAGAGTAACGTCGAGATTCTATTCTATAGCAAATGTGTTGTTTCGAGTTTTGTTCTTTTTATTTTAGTTTGAATACTGTTAAATATGTAACGTAATATAAAAATGTTTCTGGTGAAAACATATAATCTGAATGTTCTAATAATGTATTTTGAAATTAGTCTTTAAACTTTTATTGGATAGTAACTGGTGCCAATCTAACATTGAGTTGCAAAACCTTGAATGACTTATGCTATCAATTGTTCTAGATATATAACAATAAAATCTCTAATATGGAAAGCATGCCTATTTTATTGTAAGGTTATTCTAATACTTATTAATATTTTTTCTCATCACTTTGTTGGTATGAGTCATTGTTTGTCTTTGTTTATGAGATATTTATTCATTAGCTTTTGATTGGTACGTTTCTCTTGCCCATGTTGTTATAGAGCCAAAGGTTTGAGTGCCACATGTTACTATAGTCTGTATTTGTATCACCTCAATTAAACCTCAATCATTCTTAAATATTTTAAGGAAATAAAATGGAAATATAACTGCAGACATTGATTTCCGAAAAAAGATAACTTTGGAACACGTGCAAAGAATGCCTTTAATGATATAGTATGTAAGTCAAACTAAGCCTTTTCAACTATTTCAGCATGATCAAACAATTAGAGAAATATCAATTCAAATAAATCATTGACTTATCTTTTGAAGAAATTCGCCAATAAATATCTCACAAGACTGAAGGCAAAATAGCACCTAGAAAAAAATGGATAAGTGATTTACCAAATTAACATTCAGCATATATATATATATGATATATATATATATAGAGAGAGAGAGAGAGAGCGAGAGAGAGAGAGAGAGAGAGAGAGAGAGAGAGAGAGAGAGAGAGAGAGAGCGTGTATGACAGCATTACCCTAGTATGGTCTATTACACAACAAATTAAAATTACACTTCAAGTTGGAGTATATTTCAATTATTATTATGAAATTATTTTTTTTTCGCAGACAAAATATCTTGGAGATGTTCTTTGCTCCTGTGTCAATAGTATTCCGGTGAAAATTTGGTGGTCCCTGCACGATGTTCCCTGTGAACGTCCGACGACCTACTTTAAATGTTCCATAAAAGTGGGCTATATCAACATGACTGCAACTCGGAAGACAACAGATCTTTTTAACTTTTGCAACAGTCCCACGAAGCAAATTTTCGAAGTGGATGATCTAAAGCCACAGGTAAATTATAACAGTACATATATATATATATATATATATATATATATATATATATATATATATATAATGTACTTTATAATTTTCAGTGCATTTATTGCTACGATATTGCTACGATGTTCATTCATTGCTGATTGAATGAAATAATAGTACATTTCATACAATGTGTTTATATGATTATGCCATTGTTCATCAAGGACTACATAATCTCGTATTGTTTTATTTCATTTTAGAGTAAATTTGTCTATTCCTGTTTTAAATTATTGAATTGTAAGAGTAACCCGACCTTGGGCACTCCTTGTAATGGTATTTTTGAAAGTGTCTGAGTTGAAGTAAATGCTGGAGGCGAGAATATGCTAGAAACTGTTGATGTAATGCAGACCAGAGAGTAGTTTTTTATTATCTAATGGTCTATGATTTATGAGAACAAGACCAGCCAACGGGCTGAGATCTAAAAATGTATCTGCTGTAAAAAAATCTATTGTCTAATCACTTTGAATTTGGAGTGGAAGAAGTCCAGTCATGAAAGGTGGCTGTTAGCTTGATGGTGAGTTAAATGACTGGTTGAGAGAGAATGGTCTTAGAAATATTTCATGCATTTTCACTATTGATATTATTATAGTCATGTACTGTGTGAGTTGACTTTTATATCTCTAAATGTTTGAACTAGACTGCTCACATGTAGTTTGTTAGACACTTGACATTCTTTTGATATTTATTATGCTGTGTGTATGCGTGTGTGCGTGCGTGCGTGCGTGCGTGCGTGCGTGCGTGCGTGCGTGCGTGCGTGCGTGTGTGTGTGTGTGTGTGTGTGTGTGTGTTAGATTAATGAACACCATTGCAGGATACTGTAAGTTGAGACTGGAATGTAAGTAAGATTGGAGTTATAAAGCAGTAAACTGGAAGGTTAGGATTTGTTTCTGATTATATCTTGCAAAGACAAGCCTTTTTCAGTTTTCTTTCAACGTTTGATTTGAACCTCCTCTTTTACTGTTTGTAAACCGCTACGATGACCGGGATAGATGCGGGAAATCATCTGCCATAGTGTGTGTAATGTCAAGAAATACATTACACTTGTTTGATGTATGTGCAAACGTATGCTGTATACATGAGCAATTTCTAGTCCACTGAAGTTACTAGAAATAGCTACAATTGTTGTTCTGCTTGAGGGAGCAAACTTCAGTGAAGACATCCAATGTTAATCTCAGAGAATAAGAGTGAAACAGTTTTTTTCAACCTGTAGTGAAGCACATGGAGTTGACATAATAACAGCTGACAATAAATTTGTGTCTTTGTTGCAAAAGTGCTGGGAAGGACTATTGAGACAGCAGTTGAACAAAGTTATGTAAAAACTATTATCGTTTATCTATAATAACTCTATTTCTGCTCTCTGATAAAACTATCCTGTGATTTTTATTGACAGTGTTGTTGAATTGTATTTTAAGATATAGACTGTGTAAACAGAAAATTATTTCAACATGGTTACATTGAAATATCACTGTCAAGTAATTTATTTCATTGTATTTGTCATTATGTGTATTTAATAAATTTATGTTTAATTTATTGACCATACGCATATTGATAACCTTATGCTGGAGAAAAAAGTGGGTGGATGGGGGCTCGCTAAATATAAATTAAAGACGGATTTGTCTTCTTCTTTAGTAAGACGTTTTATGCTTATGAAATATTGTGTGACAGTAGATGTTATCTTTAAATGTTGAGGAAGTAGAGAACATTTCCAGCAACCTGTATATCTGCCAAGTAAGAGAGACAAGTAGTGTCTGCTGGAGGATCATTAATAAAATAAATTAAGATTCTTTTCACTTGTAATTAGTTTTGGATGATTAATTAATTAATAATAATTATATTCATTAACTAAGTGGCGTTGGTGTCACATTTAAAGCATTGTAAATATCTAAAAGGATGGATGTGTCACATAATGACTTATGTATCCCACACCCACCCTCCTCTAAAAATAGACTACATGCACACAAACCTATCTTCTAGAAAGGCCTACCCTTATCCTTCTGCTGGAACATACCTGAATGTTCTAGAGACTCACTCTAAACTAACCAATCATAGTTCCACTCATCCATGTGCAAACGAACGTACAAGAAACTCACCTGCAAATCAGCAGTCCAAACAAACTACCCACAGAGGTAACATGTACTTTGGCATCAATAAGCTATAATTAGACTACTATTCCTTATTGCTAGTTATCAACACAGTAGGAAACTATTCTCTGTATATATTAGTGATGAAGGTATGTGATTTTGCTTCCGTAACTAATATTATATTCATGTTTATCTCTTAACATTAAGTATATTTATATTGCTATATGTTCAATTATAATATTCGAATGTATAATAAACCATATAAATAAGAGTGTTCTGTCAGAGAACACATGAGGACGAGTACTTAGCCCATGTACATTTTACTGACAGATCGGCACTTTATCTTGGATGTGGTTTTGATAAGTGCTGGGCTGCAAAGCTCCACCAGAGCAGAACGAACCATGGACCAAAAACTGATTCAATGGACCATGTGTGCATCTGCTATGACATTCACTGGTATCCTAGACGACACAACAGATGATGCTAACTTATGTAATCATTAAAGTCGACAACCACACAACTTCAGTCATCTACGATCAGTCTTATCTTAGAGTTTGCTCAGAAACATTCAGTGTTCTCTTATAAACTCATTTATTAGTTCGTTCATACCAACGAACCAAATAACTACCACAGTGCCATAGGACTAAAATTAACATTTTCTTATGACACCACATGGTCATGATTATGAACGATCTCCATTTATAAACTCTAATGGAAACACTGAATTGTTCGCTATATGTAAGCATGATGTCCTATGTTACTTCTTGTTGAATACATTTATTGTTGATACACAGACCACTGGTGTTAGCATGACTCACATGTTATATGTTGTAGTCTGTCACCTTTATTACTTACTATCCTGGCTGTATGTATCATGGGGCTCGAGCTATCTTCTAGAACTATCACTCTTCTGTTCTACATTATCTATCATTCATCTTTCTAACACGTGTGGCCAGCCAGAAGGTGTGTTTTGGGGATTTAGCCTAAGGTTACAGGTGACCCGGGTGGATGAGTATTAACATCTTGCCCATCTCCCAGCAAAATGCCTCAGGGTGTAACATTATGATATTAGAGCTAATAAAAAATAACAGCTATTCTTATTTTATTTAATATCAATCGAGTGATAAACACAATATACAACTTGCAAATAAAAAGTGATGAATATAGGAAGGGACCACAGCATGTTTACGATGTGTATTTTATTTTAATAGTATGTGTGTTTTGTTTTTCAGAGTGCAGAAACAGAATCTCCAGCGTACGTTTACACTAGAATGCACAACCAGATCAACCATCAAAATGGCTGTCTTAATGTTTATCTAGAAAACGCAAAATATGTCAATATTTCACCAGTCAATAATGGCTCTGAAAACTCTAATTCCGCAATCGAGATTTCCCGATAACTAAATCATTCATGCGGTCATGGACATTGCACAAAAGGATTGTGTATTCAAGAATATAAAATTTACTTTGTGCAACACATTTCCACTTAAATGAAATTATGATAAACATATTTAACATAAACATATTTTCAGCAAAAGAAAGAAATCATTCTTCATAACAATTTTATTAATTGTTACGTTTCCAGTATTTATTTATAGACCCTGCCCTAGAATAATCAAGGACTTTAAATATAATTAATTCCTTCTCTCATATCCTATGCAGACTGGTTGCTCAATTTACTATTTGACTAATTTAAAAGTGTGTCTTGTAGTACAGACGACAAATTTACAAACTAATAAATTGCGAACTTTTAGCTAGATTGAAACAGTTAAATTCCTCTAAATTAATATGCATTCGTTATCAACATTCTGCTCATTCGCCCCCATTCAATCTAAGAAAATCTATAGGTCTATTATGCATAAAAATTACTACTAAGAGGTTTTAACAAAGAAAATAAGATTTAATAAAGTTTAACAAGTTAACAATAATCAAATACGAGCGCGAATAGTCTATTTCTCGATTCTTTGCGCGTACATGCCTTATCGGTTAACCAACGAATAGCCAATCAATTGTCTTTTTGATATTTGAATGTACACTGAGTAATACTCAGCTGATTGTCTGTATCTGCCTGGTTCCTTTATTCAGTCAGCCAGTCTATTTTCACAGTCTCACTATAGCGACGACGCACGTGGCGCCTAGGAAGGTGTCCTTTTATGTTGCTAGTGAACTTGAATTTTCAGTGGCGTGGACTTTCGGAATAGAACTCACTCTTAGAGCTCAACCAGTTCGTACCAGACGGAACAAGGCAAAGGCAAAAGTAAAGCCAAAGCCCAAGGCAAAAGCCGACCTGAAGAAGTAACGTGTTCTAATGTAATTCCAGTTAACACGTTCCTACTCAAGCATGTCCCAGTTTAAAATGCGCTGAATTTAGAGATTCGACCTCGCGTCGTTTTACAATTAGATTTAGAAAAATATAATCGTCTCACGCATGTTTCATTTAACAGCATGACGTATGAAATCATAAAAATAGTTACAACGTTAAATTAATGTTCATACAAAAGGGGTAATTCAAACCAACAAAGCGCTTCACAATTTACAATTAAAATTACACGCAATAATTGAATTACATGAGAAATTCATATCGAGCACAGGCATTCTGGCTCTTAGTGAATTAAAACAATATAAATTAAAGTTACAAATGGAAAAAGAGTTACAATAAATTTATATTCCATAACTTATAGGTTTTTCAGCCATTTCTCTGGACCATGCTCAAGCATATATGGAAATAATATAATACATAGCACAAATACATAACTATAATCAAGATATACAAAATACTATCAGATAAAATGGTACCTTTATGAGAAGTCGAAGGTATGGTTCTCATCTGCTCGTCGGCTGCCGCATGACCCGAGTTAGCCAGTGGATATAGCTAATGTGTTCTCGCAGTAAAGGAATGGAAGCGCGCACCCATATTTATAGAAAGGCATAAAGCATATCACGTGACTGATCGCGAAGTATGTAGTTGGTTCGAGAACCTGGACAATGGACCTAAAGTTACATAACATCTTGACCTGTTCTAGAAGCATCTCGAAAAAGGAAGCTTTGAACAAAGGAGCCAAGGTTTTCAAATCTCAATATTTGAAGTAAACAAAACAAGTAGGTCACCAAGTCGGACATTTTTATCAGACTGTGACATTAATCATGAAAGCTTCTATGTGGTAAATACATTCTCTACTTTTAAAGGATAAGTGAAATACCATCTAAAATATGTTCGGGTCAGTGCACTAAAGAACATTAGCTATTACATAAAATAGGAGTATCAGTGTGTGTTTGTGTATGTATGTGTGAGTGTGTTCGGATAGCTGTATTCCTAAAGAATTTCACTGCATCTTGATCTCTAGAAACTGTCCCGAGTCCATTAGAGTTAGATACATGACCTCAACGAAAATGTAAAACCCCTAATAGATAAAGGTTTCGTAATGGGTAGGAGACATCAAAAGAAGTTCCTTAATAGATAAGTGGCATCAATTTGGCGATTCGTTGATAGGTAGATAAAATCATCTGAGATTCCCTAATAAATAATCATTAAAGTCTCCATCAAATGTTTAACTATAGTTTATTGAAACCGAGATTGCATGTTTCTATAAGAGTCAGTAACTCTTATCGAGCTCTTTCATGAATTTAAAGACACTTCTATAATATTCTTGTTCAGACATTTTCACACTTTTCTACAACACATTCTTGATGGGAAATTGACAAAACAGGTTAATCATCAATCAAGTAAAATTCCATTTATTATACAGTGCTGCAAATTATACAAAGTCAGACAATATAATTAATAATTAATTTTTTATCAAATGCAAATTCAAATAAGGTCTCATCTCAGAAAACACGAAGGTATACGGTACTGGTCATTCTGAGACATTATGCTTTCTTAAATGAGATTAAGGCCACTTTAAATAAACTTGTAGTGTTTTGTCTGTGAATGCGTGTTCAGAAGAGATATGATTATAGCATGAGACTTAATTAGAAAAGCATTATGCACATATTATTTTTCATGTACTTTTCGCTACTTAAAGTTCAAATAGTGTCTTATTAATATTTCCCTTAATTTATAAATCTAAACCGTGATAATAATTTACAATAACAAGTCACAAAAATTTGTATTTAGCACTGTTCGACTTTCATAATGGCTGCTCCGCTCTGGAAATTAGTGTTAATAGGAATTGTGTAACATTATGTAAAAGTGGAGGGCGGTTGAGGATGTGCGCCAGCTGGTGCGACTTTCTTCACCCCATTTCGCCAGCCCTCCCCTACGAAAACAAGTGAGGCGGTGGTCCCATTGGGGCACTCCAGATCAGATAACTTCTGATGACATAAAACTGCTATCCAAACACACATACACACACATAATAATAATAGGTATTGCCACAACGTAAACACTCAATAATTTACAGCACAATTTTTATAGTGCAAATTTGTTAATGTAGTGAGCTTGATATTGCCATTAGTTATAATTGGATTCTTGATTGCACAAGAAAAGCTTTAAGATTCTTTGGGTTGTAGTTGTATTTATCTGAGATTTCTTTGTTTCAATGACATATATGAAGGTTTGGGATATATATTGTTTCTTCTATGAATAATATCAATGTTTCTAAGTGAAAAATCTTTAAATTGTATTATCAAAGTTAACTCTTTCAATAGTATACAGTTTCTATAATCAATTACTCAACAAACCACGAGGAACATTCAAAATAAACTTCATGAATTCTTGAGACCGAATTCAAGCCGCAAATTTCTGCTGTATCAGTTCTTGGACAGAATTCATGGGAATCAACTTACAGCAAAACATTTTACTGCTAAGTTTGACGATGACTCTGGATGCACACACCAACGTAATTAAGTACAGTAGACACATAGCATGACGTGACAGAGGGCAAAAAAGGCCTGCCTCTCTGCAAAAGTCCCATTAAGGCAGCACTAAATTTAGGACATATTTCGTCTTAAAACTCCTTTCTCTCTTCCATAACACTCAGATGTGTCCTTCCAGGGTCTGGATAACCACCAAAATATCATCCATGAAGTTAGAGTCAGATTCCTCTCTCATGGGTTCGATGAGCAAGCAATCTCATCATCTTAGTGAAAACAGCTGGTGCTATGAGGATGCCAAACGGTATTACCTGCCATTGATATTGGCCATCAGGTATACTGAATACTGATTTCAGCCTGTCTGCCTCACAGACTGGAATCTGCCAAAAACCTACTGTCAAATCAAGTTTAGAAAAATATTTTCCTCCACATAAAACCCTCTCAATTTCTCAACAACTTCATAGCACCCTTGCCATGATACATAAATTTTTGATGCATAGATACATATATACCGACTTCACTGTTACATACTTTTGTTTTATGTTTGTACAGACATGTTTGTCTAGTTTTATTTTTGCATACATTCTCAGCTGCTATCTGACATGAAGTATCAAAATGGTTTGATCATGAGTTGACATGTACTTTTACAGATTCTGCTACTCCGTTCTCTCTCCAATATTATTGTAAAAGAGGTATGGGTCTCCTAACGGTTCTACTGTATAAGAGTTCAAATGGCAAAAATTGGGTCAAATCTTCATGCAAGGCAAACAATAGTGCTGGCAAGTACACATCCCAATCATACGGTCTTTCCACACTCAAAATTTTCGTCTCTCTTGTTGGTGGATATGCAGGCGCTGTGAACGTTTTCTCAATTCCACAACATTAAAGATCAAACATTTATCATCACACAATATTTCCATCAGTGGAAAAATTCTTACCAAAGACAAGATAAATCCATCTTTTAATCTATATTAATGAACCCCCAACCACCCACATTCTTCTCCAACATATGTGTAAGAAGGTCAATTACTGTAACAATAAATTTTATTAAATCAACAAACAAATATGTAAAATAAGAATAAAATAAAAAGAATATTGATATTTACATCACTTCAAAACAATATTCAATTAGTAATGGATAATTAATCATTCAGTTTATCCTAGTGTGGAATGTTGGGTGGGTGTGCACTAGTGTTTAGGCCTTTGTTTCACTGAAGCAACAAAGCTAGCTTGTTTAAATTGTGTGGTGCAGTATTGTCTGTGCTGTAGTTAATGTGTAATGCTGTATTAGTGAGGTACATTTTTAATCGTTCTTTATTATGCTATGCATTTTGTTAATTATAATAGACATTTAGATAGAAAATATTGCAGTTTGTATTTATATATTTTTTAAGGCTAGTTATATTATTTTCTTTGTGTAGTTTAGGATTTATTCGTGTAAGAATGGCTTTTACATGGCACATGAATATAGTTATTTAATTTATTTTGTATTTTATCTTTAAAATTATTCGTTAGGAAAGTGTTGTGTTTAAAGTGTATATAGTGTAGTTTCTTTAGGTAATAATTATAAGCATGATATAACTATTACTAGTTTAGGAGTAAATTATATGTAAACCAAATTAAAGATAGCACAGAAGAGTCAGTTAATACCAGTTTCACTCATCTGTGTCTGAATTGTCACTGCGGTTCTCTTTGCAGCCAAGGTTCATAGAATATAATTAGCATGTGTGTGTGTGTGTGTCAAAGGGGGACATGCTTGGTTGGCTGTATGCGGACAGAGAACTATGTGACCAGAGAGAGAGTCTGGCGGTGTGCTGCCATGAATAAAGGTCTCATATAAGCTGTAAACATGGTGTTGCATATTGTATACATCTCGCTGCTGTGGCTATCGTGGAAAATGTGACGTATTGTCCTCCATCATCATCATTGTTTTCATTTCGTATCCTGGGGTAACCCATAACAAACACTCTACACCAGAGGACACACCATCACACTAGCATAGGCATTAGCAGTCAATTAACATAATGCATAATCAAGTTCATGGATATCATAACGGAAATGAGAGTAGAGTTCCAGAGAAATAATTAAAGTCAATGCACATAACCTACTCAAAGATGGAGGCTGTTGCTGGCACGTGGTTGCAACAAGTCATTGTCGTATTTAGGTGAGGCCCCACGTGTCCCTTCTAGAGGAACGTTATACAACTGTTCCAGTATTTTCTATACGTTCTCCACGCACACTAGAGAATCGTCATGAATTTCACGTACTCTGTCAATCACATCAGGAGGAGTGTTCTTGAATTTCCTGTGCATTTACTCAACACACCATGAGGAACATTGAAAATAATCTTCATGAATTCTTGAGACCAAACGCAAGCCACAAATTTCCACCATATTGGTTCTTGAACAGAATTCACAGGAATTAACTTATATGAACACGTTTTACTGCTAAGTTTGACAACGCTGGATGCACTCTCCAACAGTATCAAGTAGAGTACAGTAGTCACCATAGCAATACATGACACAAACACAAACAAGAAAATTCCAACCTCTCAGAAGTCAACGATTGCCTTTATGACCGGACTCAAGTTATGTTCAAATTCAAAGTGATTAGAATAGAGTATTTCTTCAACGAAGAAACTTCCAGTCCATCCCCATTGGACGATTTTGTTATATGAACAAGTGTGAAACTATTCATCAAAGAAACTACTCCTCCAGTTGGAACTTGGTTTGGATTGCATCACCAGTTTCTAGCATATTCTCCACCTGAGTGGTTTACTTCCAACTTTTTCACTTACAAAAAATACCATAATAACGATTGCCCAAGACCAGGACGCTTTAAATTTAACATTTTATATAACAATGTCTAAAACTTCAAATGATGAAGGATATTAATAATTCATAAAATAATTAATTAAATATGGACGGCAATTCCTTCATCACACATAGGCTAATTTGATTTAGGAAAACCAATCATAATGTAACAAATACTGAACCATATGCAAATTGACAATATATATCAAATGGCTATTTTTAAAAGAGTGGCGTCAGTAAGATTTTAGTTTACAAATAGCATAACAAATGACTATTTACAAAAGAGAAATTTACATAGAAATAAATGTTATGAAATATCTCTGTGTTTCAGCTTCATAGGCTGCAAATTCCAGGTAGATGGACCATGACAGGCAAAGGAACATTGATTATGTGACAGTTTCTTTACGGAATGTTAAAAATGTGTCTGGTTCCTAGCGGGTATTCAGTGCTGGGACTAGGTAGCGAAACATAGCACAGTTGTTTTATTTAAGGAATAAATTAATCCATTTTTATTTTAATGATAGTGTAACACTGTCCATCCCACCTCTAACTCACATCTTGAGCTCCACCAACAGCATTGACATTAGAAAATGAAAGTAGTGCGTAGAATAATTTGTCTTCTGCATCTGCTATTTCAAGATACATATAATATGTTGTTATGTTTGACTTGTTTGCTTTTCTAGTTTTTTGTTTAGTTTATTTCGCAGTCAGGGACTCGTTTGTTCTATGAGTTTCTTTTTGTTTTTTATTGTTTTGTCTTTGTAGTTTAATGTATGCAGGCAGAGTATATATATGCTGATCTTTTAAGTGAAGCGTGTATTTGTATGTGTTTATTTCTCACAAAATGCATAGAAATGAAAACATAACATCAGCAATATTATATCATCCAGAAAAATGTCTTCAGTCATGATTACTTTGGTTTAGAGTTCTTTTGCCTCTTTTGTTTGGTTGAGGGTGGGGGTGTTGGATTTTCTTTGGACATGTCTTGGAGCCAACAGCTGCAAGAAAACCAGACTTCATTGGCATATGATTCAGGTTGTAAGTTCTTCTTGGCAGTAAATGATGAAACATATAGACGTGTAGCTATGTTATAGTAATAATAGTAGTAGCAATAGAAGTAACAACAACAGTAGTAATGCCAGTCTCTCCTGAGACCATGGTATAAAACTTTGCTAGTCTCATTTCAATAAATAATAAAATGAATTCTAGATGCAAAAGGAGTAGTGACATAAAAGTAAAAATTATGCATTCACATTAGCTACATCATCCAAGTCACAATTAGGCGTAGAATGTGTGTTGTTTTTCAGTTAAGATACAGTATAGATCAAATAGAAACTAACTAAAATATATTTTTGAACTTGTAAATCCACCATAGTAGTGGGCAGAACCCGGTCTGTATAATGGAAATTCGGAAGTCCAAGCAGGATTAGTGCTGCCTGTCTTCTGTTTGTGAATGAAGTAGGTGTGAGAGAAAACCTTGACCCTGGGTCAGCGTATGTCATAATCATCATATGACAGAGGCAATAAGTAGGAGAGATGAATTAAAATTAATTATTTGTCTCAGAGCCATCACCTTTGCCACATGAAGTTCTAGTTCTGTCTAAAGTAAAAGATCATAAAAATTCTATTTGAAAAAGTCTATATAAAGTCTAAAAAGACTTCAAGAAAAGAGTGAATGATTTTTGCGGGAAAATATTAAGAAATTTTCAGATACAGTGTTTCTTTCTAAACCCTTTTATTTTCACAGAAACAGATAGGTACGTTTTGCTAAATTACAATTTAAGACTTTGTGAAACAGAATATAAAGCCATATATATTATAAACTATGTTTCCTTTTGAGTTTAGTGGAATTTTGATCAGAGAGGACTTTAGCCTTGACACAAAAACACTATCAATTTCATTACAAACAAATATTTATTACTGCATTATTATTTACAGAATTTCTTTTCCTTTATTTCCTTCTTCAGGTAGTACTGGTTTAATTCCATTTGGTTTTAGAAATGCTCTTGATGTGATACTTCTTCCACGAATCTGGCCTAGAGAGTAAGTATTTCTTAGCTGGGCCATGACAAGTATTTAGAAAATAAATCTTGACCAAGAGCAGTCATGCATCCTGACGTCATCAGGTCACCATGTGTGTGTGTGTGTGTGTGTGTGCGTGTGCGTAGCAAGGTAAAAGGGATAGAAAGGTCACCAGAGAGTGAACCAGATAAGTACACTTAAATCTATCCTATAGAGTGTGTACTCTGGTTGCCCAAAAACTCTTGTAAGAAGCGGTCGAGTGTAGAAGAATAAAAAAGATACTGAGAGAAAAACTATAAAGATTCATAAATTTTCCTTAGGGAGAATAAAAAAGATATTGAGAGAAAAGTATAAAGATTGATAAACTTTCCTTGGGGAGAATATTAGGAGATAGAGAGACTAAATGTAATACATGATAAAATCTCTCTGAGGCGATAGGATAATAATTTAAAATTATAAATGAGGATTGTAATTTGATTGTTCTATTTTGTATTTATTTTATATATATTCTTTATTAATTTTTCGTACATCTTTATGTTATTCCTTATCATCTTCACTTTGCATAAAATTCATTATTGTAACGTTTGTGCCATCTATGCTGTTACATATGTAGTGAGGTATTGTTTGGGGGCTCGTGTACCTACAATAAGTATTGTCCTCAATTAGTTGTGTTGTCCTAAATTATTCACTAATTTACAGTAGACCAACAAGTAACAACAATAGTAGTAGCAATACTGGTAACAACAACAATAGTAGTAGCAATAGTGGTAACAACAACAATAGTGGTAGAAATAGTGGTAACAACAATAGTGCTAGAAATAGTGGTAACAACAACAATAGTGGTAGAAATAGTGGTACAACAATGGTGCTAGAAATAGTGGTAACAACAATAGTGCTAGCAATAGTGGTAACAACAATAGAAGTAGCAATAGTGGTAACAACAACAATAGTGGAAGAAATAGTGATAACAACAATAGTGGTAACAACAACAATAGTGGAAGAAATAGTGATAACAACAATAGTGCTAGCAATAGTGGTAATAACAATAGTGCTAGCAATAGTGGTAACAACAACAATAGTAGTGTCACCCCCACACACACCTCTCTGAGGAAAGGAGGGTGGTGGCTAGTCGACGCCATATAGGACTTGCATAAATATTATTACAAATCCACACACAGAATACCAAGATGGTTATTTGGCTTGAATTTTATTGTGCATGTAGGTTACGTATTGCCGACATGTTTGCGTGTTTGATTGCATACGGGTAAGGGTGAAGTGTAGTCAGCACATACGACACAACGTGTAACAACAACCACAACTGCTCTTTCAAAACCATAGACAGGAAAAGGCTCAATGTCAAAGTATAAATTCAAATTTATTGATCTATGGGTTTCCTCTCACACGTTGGTTAGTCAACCATCTACAACTCACACCCGTGGGGTGGGGGGAAAAGAAAGAAAGAAAAAAGAATGATGAAATAAAATAAAAGAAATATAAAATTCAAGATTCATCACACAGTACTACTTAAATAACCTAAGCATTTCTCATCATAAAATAGCAGTCATTATTTTAAAGTTCTGGAGCCACTGCTGTTATATCAAAATTCAATAATTCAACAATAAACAATGTCATTCGACTTGCAAGTCCTTCTCAAGATAGTCACATCAATATTTTCTTATATTAATCTTAAAATGACTCTTCACTGTTCAACGTAGATTTAAACTTAAGGTTTATTTTAATTATAGGTTTAATTCTTAATTAAAGTCCTAAGCTTTAGTTTTAAGTTTTAGGTTTATGTGCTCTGAGATTCCTACACTAGTTAATATTTTTCTACTCACATAGTTCTTGTCACTTTCTCCTCGTGCTGGGGGGGGGGGATTGATGATACACAGAAACATCGTTGACATCGTGGTTCACTCCCTGGATCCCAAATATGGCCGTCCTCACTGCTACGACAGCTGCTACAATTTCATGCTCTTGCTGTGCTCCTCGTTAGGTCTATTTCTTGTATCTTGTTACATTCTCTCATTTCTCCTCATCTCATTGCATCTCTCCTCTTCTCTTCTCTTACGTTTCTCCTCTTCTCTTACATCTCTCATCTCTTCTCATTACTTAACTAATGGCCAACCTTGCTGTTTTTTGGTGGTATGCCACATGCATGACCACTGACTGCTTCCTGCAATATTTCCTGTGTGCAACAACATTAAACGTCTACCAGAATTCATATCTGCATGGAAAATAATCGATTGTCTGCGGTCTTTGCACAGAGTCTTTCCGAGATGACTGTCCGTACGACTGGTCCATTTTGATCTGTTGATGGCCCTGATGACGCGCTTTCAAAATACAGCCAGGTAGACATCTGACACTCTATTGCAGTGTCCAAGAATTCTCTAGCTGATTGCCTCCCAGCCTCATAGAGTTTCTTGGTACAAAAAGCAGGGAGAAACTATATCAGAGGGTCTTTTCCACACACACCCTACCAAACGCTACATTCTCGATGTTTCTCGTTTCTCGTTCGTTTCTGTTGTCAAAGTTCTTGTACATCATTTTCACTGAGCTGATTAGAACACACCCCCTCCAGCACACGGTACCCCCATCCAGCACTGCACATATGTGCTGCCGTACACTAGTCAAGGCAAGAAAGGGTTGTACACACAAACTAACACATTTAACTATAGTGATATAAATCTTAACTTTCCAATAACTCAAAATTCAATTTCTACAAATAATTTCACAATAACAATATAAACTTAAACTACCAAACATTTTATAGTGGTGATTCTTAAACAAGTTACATTTCAAAACTCAAAGCTCAGAGCCTGCCTTCTCACAGACAAAATTAGCGTCTCAGTGGCCTATCCATGTATTCTGTACACTGACATAGATTTATTGCTCTGGCCATGCTGACCAGAGTGGTTAACACGTGCTCCTTCCAAAGTTAATTACGCTTTTCCCATTCCCAGGCATGAACTAGCATTTCCACCTCAGCTAGCGTTTCACATTGTTGACCAAATGGTTATTTTAGCCCCTTTCCCTGTTTTAATTAATTTGGCTGTTTCGTTAATAGTTTAGAGAGTATGGGGACACTTAGAGGGAGAAAAAACTTTTTAATAATATTTCCTCATCCAGGTGACAAGTAGTAGCAATAGTGGTAACATCAACAATAGTGGTAGCTATAGTGGTAACAACAATAGTGGTAGCAATAGTGGTAACAACAATAGTGGTAGCAATAGTGGTAATAACAACAATAGTGGTAGCAATAGTGGTAACAATAACAATAGTGGTAGCAATAGTGGTAACAACAATAGTGGTAGCAATAGTGGTAACAACAATAGTGGTAGCAATAGTGGTAACAACAATAGTGGTAGCAATGGTGGTAACAACAATAGTGGTAGCAATAGTGGTAACATTAATAGTGGTAACAATAGTGGTAACAACAATGGTGGTAGCAATGGTGGTAACAACAATAGTGGTAGCAATGGTGGTAACAACAATAGTGGTAGCAATAGTGGTAACAACAATAGTGGTAGCAATAGTGGTAGCAACAATAGTGGTAGCAATAGTGGTAACAACAATAGTGGTAGCAACAATAGTGGTAGCAATAGTGGTAACAATAATAGTGGTAGCAATAGTGGTAACAATAATAGTGGTAGCAATAGTGGTAACAACAATAGTGGTAACAACAACAATAGTGGTAGGAGAACATAACGTAGAGAGGAGTGGACAACAAGATTTTATTTTGCTTTGCTTTATTTTCTTCTTTTCTATTTTTATTGCTAATAGGTATTTCTATCATTTCTTTCCTAATGAACACAAATGCACATAAGTTATTGCAATGGAAGAATATGAAGACAGTTCTCTCACTACGTTTCAAATAACTACCTTAATGTTTGCATTTTGTATGGAGAGAAATGAAGATTAATTATGTATTGTACTAAAGTTGTCAAACTTTACGAATATTTAAAAGATTTATTTGTAAGAGTAAAATATGGCAGTGGTGAAAATTTCGAACAAGTGGTAGGCTACTATATGTCGTTCATTATCGACATAATGGCGCATGTATGTGTGTGTGTGTGTGTGTACGCGCGCGCGCATGTATGTGCGTGCGTGTGCGTGCGTGTGCGTGCGTGCGTGCGTGTGTGTGTGTGTGTGTGTGTGAAGAGGCGGGAAATGGGTTAGGAGAGGATTAATTATTAAGCAAAAGAAGAATAATGAACTGTTGTTTCACAATTTCATTAGAAGATATGCTGTTTATTTTATCTTTTTAATTTACTTACGGTAGAGCTTTTAGGCAAAAGATATGACGGATAGATACAATTAAGACGGTATTTACGTTATTTTAGAATACCATAAAGTCATATTTAAAAATTTGTTTTAACGAAATATTTGATCTCATTATAATATTTAGCGGGAATTCCTCTAAATTCAAATATAGCCATTTAAATCCAGCAAACAATCTAGATTGACCTAGTTTGGCGCACGTCTCTAGCAAGGTAATCAATAGGATATAGAAATGCAGACTTTGCAAATGTGAAAGAGATTTCTTATTTTAGTGAGCGAAAATATTTGATAGACTGTTGTTGGTTTTTTTTAAACTGTGTGGTGCACTTTAATGTAGTAGTAACCTCAGAATACAACAGGAGAACCAAGTCCTCACAAAGTCAAGTCATTCAGTGAGAACGTCCAATCAACAGAAAGGTTTTGCTGGCAATGATTGTGAATTAATAACTGTTTTGAAACACACATATAGACGTAAAAGGGGTACGTATTTCAAGTTTTAATTTTTTCAATGTAATGTTTAGTAACGTGTGCGTTTTATACGTCCTATGAAATGCATTTTAATTAGTTCGTTATGCCCATGCTAGCTTGCATATCAACCACGAGACATTTTTTAAAGATAGGCTAACTAGATTGAATTCTAAGACAACAAAACCCTCTAATTAAAACTGAAACTCTTCACTGGCTATGAAATACGAATAATAACAAGAATCCGAATACCAGACAAAACATCTAGTTTTATATCAATTCAAAGTACAAAATGTTTGTAAACTATAGGTCTCTAATCATTTTGGCGGGTTTCGTTAATGGCGGACAGGCTTAAGCTTTCTATCACAGAGGGTATTATAAAGGGGGAGCATGAGAAGACAGGGGGTGGCGCGCGGAAGCCGAAAGCGCCCCCTACATTAATAATAATAACAGGGTGGCAATTTGGTTGCCTGGTTTATTTGGGAGTTGTTACTATTTTCATACTTTAAGGACGAAGAAAGTTTTCATCGTGTCAGTATTATCTGCAGCAATGACGAGAAGGACGATGTTAAACTATTATCTTATGCATTGTTTGTAAATAAAATAATTACTTCATTTTATTTTTTCCGTACTCTCGCCCAAAGATCACTTATTGATTGAGTTTTAAATCCGGTACATTTAAAGAATTATTTTGGAGAATATATTGGCTTGCATTGCGAATTAGCTTTTTTATTAATGTGGATTAAATGTAACAGTTTGCTCCTTTTATTACTAATTACGAAATGTTTACTTATTGGTCCTACCATAATTGTTATTAGTTAAAATGATTAAGACACGCATTTTCCTCATTCGCATTTTTATTATAAATGCCTTTTTACGGGATTTAAATTTAGTGGAGTAATGACTCGTAAGTGTGGTCGAGTGTCGTGGTGTTTGCTGCTTGAAAGTGTTCGATATATTTTATGTTTATTCTGTTGTGTACGTGGATGTTGTGTGTTTCGCGTGAGTGGCGGCGTATTTGGGCGTGTCATTTACCCAGTATGTCCATGTGGTTAGGTACCCACATAATTTTGGTCTGTGAGCATTTGTTGTGCAATGTTTGTAATGTTCGATTAATAGTTATGGTGGTGTGGTGTCATTTTTTTGTTGTATTTGTTTTGAAAGATTTCAATGAATTTGAGGGGGGTCTGTGACGATTCATAATTTAAGCGGAAAGAAGGCGTCGTTGATTGTATTCCAACCAACTCCGAAGTGAGGATTGAGTGAAAGGGGTTGCAGTTTGGTTGTTATACCTGTAAGTGACTTGCTGCACACGTTCCTGTTTGTTTTCGACCCATCTGTGTTTGAATTTGCTCGAGTAATATTTTAAAATAATATATTTTGCCCCGTACGCGATGGTATGTAGTCTTGGCAATTTCGAAGTTCTCGTACTTGGATAGAATAATTGCATTCGGGATTGCCTCCCCTAACTTTGCTATGAGGAGACTGGACGGCGCGAGTAATACTAGGCCTTTTTGACAAGTAATGGGATATTCCCGATGGCAAAATCCTCAACTCGACTGTAGTGAATTCCTTGAACTAATTTGAAGATTAAATATAATTTTTAACTCCTACAAATCTGAGATAATAGAAGTCATATATAAATGAAGAAGCTCTCTTTCTCGAAGAGCATGCGCATAATATTCTCTCTCCATTTTTCTTCTCCTAATCTCAAGGAAATAGCACTCGACTAATATGTATTTTAAGTCAGCTTTTACTTTATTGAATTCATTAAAAGGTTCTGTTTAGTGACATACATTTTTTAATTGCACATACTGTATTGAATTAAAGTATTTTTACATGAATTTATAGATAAGCTGAACCTGCTGGGCCTAGTCGTACTAACGGAAAGAAGTTTATAAATTTCTCACTGCTGACCTTGGTGTTGGGAAATTTAATGATGGCAGAAATCTTTGGATTAGAGCGCACTTTGAGACATACCTCAAATTCACGGAATATTGCTAAACAAAGCTCATGCACACAAAACATTGCTAGAAATCTCTCAGAATTTCTAAACACTGATACTGAAACCACAAACACCAGACACCACTGGGAGACAGTGGACGGAGATTATGCGATACAACCAGACCATGAACAATATCAGCCTTCAAGAAAGAAAATACGGGTCGACCGAGAATTCCAGCACGATCTGCTGAATAAAACCCGAAGATACAGTTTGCGACGAAAAAATCATAGACAGGTTTTACTCGTTTTGCCGCTAGTACCATTATCCAAAGAGTTCCCATTACCAGGAGTGCGTTGTATACGTGGAAAGAAAACAAAACGTCAGAAACGGTATCCAAACAACTACAAAGTCGAAGTGAAAGGTATTTATGTATTATAATGTATATGTATCTCCAAATCAATATAATTTTTAAAAAACTGTTTGCATTAATATCATCTCTCTCTCAATTTCTGTCTATCTATCTGCCTATATATTCTTACTGTCTCTTTCACAACAGTCATTTCTTCATTTACGTATATTCCTGTCTCTGCCTTTGTCTATCTTAACAAACACACACACACACACGCATACACATTGTGACGGGCACGCCACGTAGTTAATGATATGAATATTATTAATAATTAATATTTCATAACCAATTACAAGTGACGAGAATCTTTATTTTATTAAGATCCTCCACTCGTCGCTCACTTGGCAGATATTTGGCGCTGTAAACGTTTCTCTATTTCACAACATAAAACAGCATTTACAGTCACATAATGTTTTCGTGAGTGGAAAACTTCTTACTAAAGGAGAAGACAAATCCTATTTTAATCTATATTTAGCGAGCCCCCATCCACCCCTTCTTCTATCAATATCAATATGCATAAGAAGGTCAATAAATTTAACAATAAATAAACATGCAAATATACATATGATAATTACAATGAAATAGATTATTTGACATCAATATTCCACAAAAGTGAGATAAGATAATTTTACGTTACACAGACTCTATAAGAAAAATATAATTACAATTCAACAATAGAGTCAATACAAATTGCAGGTTAGTCCTATCAGTGAATAGAATTGGTGTTATAAGAGGTAATTTATTATAATCTTTTAGTTTATGTGACCTGGATTAAGCATTGTTTCAACAGTCCTCACTTGCTTTTGCAACATTGTCACAATGTCCTTGTCATCACATGTCTTCTGCCATTCATGGAAAACTCTGATGAGCTCTTTTCTCTCGAACTGCTTGAGTGTTCTGCTCATTGTCTCCATTCCTTCAAGCAGAACATGACCACTGTAACTCTGGCAACCTCAATGTACCAGAGTTCTCACGATGAATCCAACATATACATCAAAGTGTATAGCATACTCCTTATGCTTACATACTGTAATAGAAGTTCCCGCACCTTCTCAGTCATTCAAGTTTCTAACCGGTGAAAACATAAAGGGTAGCTGGAAACTTGGGAGTTGAAATTCAAGCTCAACTCTAAACTCAAAAAGCCACTTTGTCACTGTAAAATATAATTAAGGAGCAAACCTAAGTTTCTTGTTCATCACAATATAACTCTATTCTGTCTTACAATCCTGTGACAAAGTAAATTTGCTCATCACTATTTTTAATTTTGTTATTTAAATTGATAAATTGTCAGAGTGACCCGACCTTGGGCACTCCCTGTGGTGTATGTTTGAAAGTGTCTGAGTTTGAAGTAATCAGCCTAAGGGAAGAATATTCTAGATTTGCAGACATAGTGGAAACTGAGTGAGCAGTTTTTTATTATCCAATAATTATGATTTATGAGAACAAGACTAGTCAATGGGCTGAGTTTAAGGAATTTACTTGCAGTAGAGAATTTTGCTGTCTATTCACTTTGAATTTGAAGACAAAGAGAGTAAGTCCAGTTCTGAAGGCAGTCATTAGCTTGAGTGGTGAGTTTAAACTGACTGATTGAGAGAGAGTGGACTTGGAAACATTTCCTACATTTTTCTATTGATATGTTATACTTGTGTTATGTAAAGATGTAATATGTAAGTTGATTTATTTACTACAATTGTTTGAACTAAACTGCACCCATGTGGTGTATTAATATGTGACATCGTGTGATACATTGTATTTATTGTACCATGTGTGCATAGGGATGATGAGTACCGATGCAGAAATTGTAGAAAGTTTGAGAATGGAGTTATAATGTAATGAATAAGAAACTTAGGCTTGCTCTTTGATTGTATGTTGCAGTCAGCAAGCAGCCTTATGATTTCTTCTTCTTTAGGTTGTGGTTGAGTCTCAGTCTGAGTGTGAGTTCAGCCCTGAGCTGTGGGTCTCAAGTGGAGCCTTAAGTTCAACTTTCAAGTTCCTAGCTACCCTTCGTTTGTTCACTAGTCGTGACTTGAGTGACCGGGAAAGTGGGAGACTTGCAAAGTGTGTTGTAGAGTGTGTAAGCATAAGGGAATGTGCTACACCCCTACTTTTGATGTACCAAAGCAAGGATGCTAAGTACATCAGTCCAGTAAAAAATAACACAGTCAGTGTTCTTCTCAAGAAACTGACGGCAAGAGAGTGCCAGGTTGGTTAAGAGTAACGATGCATCAGTGTTTTCTTGAGCATGGAGCGAGAACACATGCTGAGCACGGACATTTTGACATTATAACATTTTGACATTGTGACGTGATTGAAAAGGCCAGTGAAAAGACTGTGGAGGCAGTACTTAATCTAGGTTATGTGAAGTTTATAATGGCATGTTCTAATAACTCCCTTTCTATTCTCTGATGGGACTAACCTGCAATTTGTATTGACTCTATTGTTGAACTATAATTAGCAGTAATTTTATTATTTTTATATATATGTAGAGAGAGATCGTAAACTATAATTACCTGAACGTGGGTTCATGGAATATTGCTATTTCATTGTAATTATCTTTTACATAATTGATTTTTCTTTTAATAAATTTATTGTTAAATTTATTGACCTTCTTATGCATATTGATATTCTTATGTTAGAGAAGAAAGTGGGTGGATGGGGGCTCACTAAATATAGATATAATTTTTCTTTCTCAAGTAAAGAAATAAGAAGTAAGAAGTTTCCTACCTGCAGTAAACCTTATGTGACTCTAAATGTTGTTTTATGTTTTACAACGCCAAAATATCCACCAAGTGAGAGACGAGTGGTGTTTGCTGGAAGATCATTAATAAAATAAAATTAATATTCTCATCACTTGAAATTAGTTATGAAAGATTAATTAATAATAATAATTATCTTCATACACTAAGTGATGCACGTGTCACACATCTATTCTCAACTTACAATCTCCTGCAAAGGTATTTATTATCCTGATACACTATGGTAAAATAAATACAGAATATCAAACAATATCAAATGTGTTAGCTCACTACATGTGTGCAGCTTAGATCAAATATTTGTAGAAATAAAAGTCAACTCACAAAGTACATATGTACATAAACACAAGTAGAACATTTCAACAGTAAAAATGCATGAAATATTCCTAAGTCCATTCTCTCTTAATCAAACTAACGACTGCCTTTCAAAGCTGAACTTCTTCAAAAGTGATTAAAGAGTAGAATTTTCTACTGCAAGTGAACTCCTTAATCTCAGCCCATTGACTAGTCTCGTTCTCATAAATCATAATCATTGGATAACAGAAAACTACTCACTCACTTGCATATTACATCAGCAATCTAGAATATTCTTGCCTCCAGCTGTTTACTTCAACTTGACACTTTCAAAAATAACACCTAAGGAGTTCCCAAGGTCGGGTTATTCTGACAAATTAGCAACCCATATAACAATTTAAATTTTAAAATAGTGAGAGGCAAATTTACTCTGTCACACATATATAATCTAATTATTTATCAATCTATGTAATTAACGATATCTATCTACAAACACATGCTCTCTCTATATGTATGTGTGCGTGCGTGCGAGTATGTGCGTTTGTTTGTGCGTGCGCGGGTGTATATGTGTGTGTGTGTGTGTATATGCGTGTGCGTGCACAATTTTTTTTGTTTCTCTATGTATGTACCCTCTACCTACCTTTAAATATGTATATCCGTCTCTCTGTCTGTCTAGCTATCTATTACATGTGTGTGAATATATTTGTATTTGCAATATTTCTTTTCGTTTTTTTTTAATATGTGCAGATTGTCTTGGACAAATACCGCTTGATGAAATTAAAAGAGCAGCGAAAATAGCACAGATATATAAAATTGTATTAAATCAAAATACTTTAATTAATAATAGCAAATAAATAATTATAATAATAGTAGCAGATTGGCATGCTAATAGGCAAACAGGCATCTCAGCAGACAATCATAGATAGCGAGAGAGAGATAGATAGATAGATAGATAGATAGATAGATAGATAGATAGATAGATAGATAGATAGATAGATAGATAGATAGATAGATAGATAGATAGATAGATAGATACAGACAGACAGACAGACAGACAGATAGATAGATAGATAGATAGATAGATAGATAGATAGATAGATAGATAGATAGATAGATAGATAGATAGATAGATAGATAGATAGATAGATAGATAGATAGATAGATAGATAGATAGATAGATAGATAGATGATGGAAGGATGGATAGAAAGATAGATAGATAGATGGATGGATAGATAGATAGATGGATAAATAGAGAGAAAGAGAGACGAGTGAGAAAGACAGAGTGATCTGATATTATGCTAATTTTTAATTTGTGATCACAGTTTCATCTATTATCTTCAAAATTCAAGAAAGGAAACCAGGTGAGTCTTATATGTCCGAAAAAAACTTAATTAAAACTGTTTCTTTAAACTATAGGCTTAATTCCTATTTCAGACATGATTTACTGTAGGAAGGCAATATTTCTACTTTTAAACCTTGCAAACTACAACAGGGTAACAAAATATTACACAGGCACATTTTCACTAATGGACTTTTCTGAAATTGATTGAATTTTATTTAAAAGAAGTTATATAATATATTATATGTAATCAAGACATGTAATTAAAATATATAAAATTTATAACCATATAATGCTTTTGTATTTCTTTTCTTTTAAATTGGGAAATAATTACTGCCTTCATTTTCATAATAGTTTGTAACAGTTTGGGGCATATTAGGATTTTATACATTAATGTAGAAACAAAATGTGCATCGCAAAATTTCATGACCGCAATAAATACACTAATTTAAGAAACCACAATTTTGCCAATTTTTATTAACACAAACCTTTTTCTGGTTATAATTACAGAATAACTGAAGCCTACATTAATATCTTAAGTTATAGAAAGCTAGTTGTTAATAGAAAGATATATTAGAGATTTACACAGCAATTTAAGCGCTGGTATTAAGAGTGTACGTATCTACTTGAGTTTCAGAATGGAACTCTGGCAATAATGATAACAAGTGTTTGATATTCGAGTGACAATCACTTGATGTTCTTGGATGATTTGAATGTCTTTATTTAATGCTAGTCCTAAACAGTACGGATAACGTGGTTTGTCAGGCAACAATGCAGCCCCATACCCGAAACTAGCTGCTCTTAGTCTTGCCAAACTGTCAGGCAATATTTCAGCCCCTCACTGAAACTAGCTGTTCTTAGTCTTACCAAACTGTCACTTGCAACATGTTGCTACTTGGCTGGATGTGTTCCATCATTGCCCTCATCTTCATTAAAAGCCTTAAAGATGCTCTAATATCAACATCAATAAACACAGCTTTAGGAATATCATTATATTATTAAGTGACCATAATTTATTATTATCCTTAATACAGATATATTCATATTATTGTGGTGTACCTTTACAGTTTTTCTTTAAAAAGTAATTGTTTTTTACTACTTTCAAACAATTACGTCAACATTTTTAATACTTTTTACCGTGATGCAAGAAATGAAACATTCCATGTAGAAAAACTGAATGTAATTTCTGCAATTCAGTACTTTTAGAAAAGAAATATTATGTAAATGGTTAGGTTGGCCATATTTAAAAAAGAAAATAAGTAGGAAGAAGTTCGGAAATGTATTTGTCTTCCAACCATTTTTTTCAGACGTAGCATTCTTGTAGTATTCATCTTTATTCCTGCATAGTTTATGTTTGCTTTTTATGAATAATTTATTATGAGTATAAAGAATATGCAGTGGCAGATGATCATTTTTCATGTACACATCTTAGGATTAGGAATTTATGAACTACAGCAACAGAGTAAGAGCAAAATACAAGTAGATGTCACTTTGCCAAAAACCATGACTACAGAAATCTGAAGTAGGTGGCAAAATATTATGACATTGAATAATGACAGATTTATGTACAGATAACAAAAACCACAAAGTAAATACATGTAAAGAAGTTCTAGTCAATCCGTAGAGTCTGCGACAGTTTATTTTAAACGGTGGGAGGGTCTCTATAATTCTGAGAATATTATCATCTCTCCACGTTTATAATAACACACACCTCTCAATTTACGGGCAATGGACTGAAAGAGTAACTTCCCATACCCTTTCCAGAGCAATTCCCAGCATTGTAAATAAACACCACAGAATAACTCTGACCTGGCTAACGTCCAAATGAGTAGTGGACACCCTCTTCAAAGGCCTACACTGTCTTATTAATTACTCCTCTACCACTACGCCCGACCTTTCAACCCACTTGAAACACGAGGTTGAGGGTATTGATAAACAAGAAATAGAATTTATTAACAATATAAATTATCTATACACTATACAGCAATTCAACATTGATCAAGTACAAATAATGAAATATATTACGAAGACATACAGAGATGCACAAACAATATATAGATATATATAAACAGCAATTGTTCAATGCAGCAATGCTGCTTCAGGCCTAAAAAGGCTCTCTTAGTAACTGTTTATATCAGTGTTCCTGAAAATTATCTCTAGCTGTACCCAGAGGCTCCTAGATTGAACAATATTCATTAACAATGTTACTTTAATCAAATGATATTCAGACAGCACAAATAATGTACATTTTAGAGTAAGGAAAGTTTAAGGTTTGTTTCATGAAATGTCAACATGACCTGAATCAAAGGTTCATCTCACTGTTTTCTCTGGCCACAGTGAATGACGTCATACACCTTCTCCTGCTTGCTTCATAGACTTGCAAAATCACAGTGGCAGTCAAGTTCAGGATTACTCCTATAAGTCCAGTTTAAATGAAGATATTTTGGGAGATCTTGGCTCTGGAAAAACACAATGTTCTTGTGTAGAAATTCAGGCTGGACAGATTTTAACTGTCTCTCTCTTTAATAACTCATCATACTATATTTTACTATTACTGAGTATAATTATTTAGTTCACCACAGGTGAAGTTAATGGACTCAGGCTATGTGCCCCTTTATAAGTTATATACTCTTCCAAATAGTCATACAAATTTAGATGAAGTAATGTTAACGTAACCAAAAATGGAAATAGAAAAATCAAAGTTGTAGGCAGGATTTTACAGATCAAGGTTGTGATAAAAGGAGTTTCTAAATCATAAACGATATTTTACAGAGATCTAAATTCATTGCATCAGACTTGCTACAAGGTCCCAACAATGACTGTCATGTTAGTTACAAATAAATCAACCAAATTTAATCCCAATGCATTTCTGCTGAATAAAAAAATAACAAAAGATATTTTAGAATTATAAACAGCACACAAGGTTATGCATGAAAATTAAAATACATTATTTCTCAGCTGTAAGAATGACATAACATTTAAATTAGCTGCAAAGAAGCATAAAATTACAAATTAGGAAATTTATAGCTCTGTGTTAATCATGATACCACATTAATCACATGACTCCTCAATACAGAGCCCGCTGAGAAAACACATCTTACTGCATGCAGAATTCCTTGGACAGTAATGGCCAAGGGATAATTTTCCATGACACAGGTTTCCCCCTCCATTCCCTTAGCACCATTGGTCAGCTACAGTTGACCGGTAGATGGCCATTGGTTAGCCCTAATTGGCTAGCTTCTCATAAATGCTTGCACCATTCGATGAGTCATTTATCTATAACAAGATTTAAGAGGTGGATTCACGATTTCATGGAACTTAAGAATATTGAATTCTACCAGGAATAACACCAGAGTCATTTAATTATAATACTACTTCAGGCGATGTTTAGTAATCCAATTTGGAGAACTGATATGATTTTTGTCACACAGTCTTTTCAATTAATTGTTCATTCAATATCCCTTTCATGACATTGTCTGTAAGCAGATTCTACCAGCAAAATTATGGATATTTTATCAAAACATTCAGATTTTATTCTTCAGCTGAAACAGTTGTATAGTACAAACACTTATAAATAAACATAATTTTATTTGTAAATTATTTATG
This sequence comes from Sinotaia quadrata, assembly GCA_028829895.1. Taxonomy (NCBI): domain Eukaryota; kingdom Metazoa; phylum Mollusca; class Gastropoda; order Architaenioglossa; family Viviparidae; genus Sinotaia; species Sinotaia quadrata. The sequence continues at coordinate 56,631,262 of CM054178.1, read as the reverse complement.
TATACATTCTCAAAAGGTTTAAGGATCTAAATTAACTCTGGTAGAAATAACTTTTAACTGTTCAGTGTTAAAAATTTTGATTTCCTATTAGATCATGTCTCCCTGAAAAAGAACGAATATTAATGTACAGGTTTTGTATGTGTTAGCTAAGAATTGTTAGACACGCATATATAAGTGATGTTAGTGTGTATGCATAGACGTATATTTGGAGTGAGTGAGTGAGTGAGTGAGTGGGTGAGTGAGTGAGGAGTGAGTGAAAGTAACAAGTGGGGTGTTAAGAATATATATTGCAATATCAACATCATGTCGTTTTATAGTACAACACAGAAGAAGATAATAAAGGAGTACAAGAGCGAACGTCTCTGAAAGAGTGTCCTAAAAATGACGAAGTAGCAGTTGAAGAAGAGGTTTGTAAAATTATAGAGTCCGGTTCTGAAGAAGGTTGCTGCAGGAAATATGACAGGGAACAGATGCAAAATATGAAAGTATGTTCCAAAGTACGCTGGAATCACACAAATATTGTTCAGGATCCTATGGATGTGCCACCAGTGTCCACTTCATCACCTGTGCTGGATTTTTCAGATGATCCTATCATTTGTAAGAGTTGGGAAATGTTTCAAGAATTTACAAGCAAAGGGGGAGAACTGAGAGCAGAAAATACAGACGTAGTCCTTTGTGTACCAAAAGGGGCCATAAAACAAAAACTAACTGTTCAAATTCGTGGTGCGATTTCATCTGACCTACATGCTGCTCACACAAATCTACAACTTGCACAACATGAAAGGATTGTTAGCCCAATTGCTGAGTTTGACGCAGGTCAAAACTTTGTGTTTCAAAAGCCAGTTCAAGTTCGGTTGCCTCACTTTTTGCCGCCTTCATTCTCTCAAGACTACGTACACGTCTACATGTTTAGCAAAGGTACAGATGGAAATATTGTGGAGCAACTCAAATTGCTCCGTACATCAAAAGCTCACGAATGTCTCGATGAAAGCGATGAACGAAGTGGAACGTTCTACTTTACAAAAACTGGAGATATTTGTATTTTGACATCTCACTTTACCGGCTTTGTGTGCACGTACTGCCAAACCAATATTGAACCAGCTCACGTCCATCTCAGTTTGTTTGCTGTCTACAGACAGCAGGAACGGAAAGAGGTAAAGGTCTGCCTCTTTTTGTGGGACAAAAGACTTCACATGAAAGATTTCCAAAAGGTATCTGTTTATATTTAAATATATTTTTAATATATTTTTAGTTTAAAGGTCAAAGCTGCGCCGGGTTAATTCTCTTTTCTGAGCTTCCGTTAGGTTGTCATTTTGACGAAACCATTCACCACTCACACCTGTATGTTTTATCTGAACTCTCATTGTTGTGCCGTCTATAAATCGAAATACTAAAATCCAAACGTATAGGAATCCTTTATTCCATTTTTATTTCCCCACATATGTGTTTTAGAAGTTTATTTCATTCTAGGAGTCCCTATGAGAACATGTCTAGAAGACTGTTTAGTTGCAGGAGTCCTAAGAAAACATGTTTTAGAAATGTATTTTGTTGTAGGTGTCAATATGAAAACATGCAGTCTAGAATGCGGAAATTAAAATATAACTGATCACCAAGGAATCGTTTGGTCCTAATACTTAAAGTATAAGTGCACGTCTGCAGCACGTGCTATTCTATACATTTTTATGTACTGAGAAACCTTGACCTTACAGGGATGAGCTGCCAGCTTCGTTGAAGGGACTGAATCATGAGGTTGTGTGAGGCCAAACAGGGGATAAATCTAAACATTTTATTGTATATGTGGGGATATATTTCCTGTCTTCTCTCATGTATTTCTGCTGTCACTTTTTCATTTTTTTTTTTTTTATCAGACTGCGATTATTCTGTCTACGCAGTAGTTGCTGACAGTATATTTTCTGTTTTTTAATTTTCTTCTTTACCTTCCTCACCATTGGTTGTTTTCTGATAGTATGCTGAGTTTAGTTCAATGGAAATCGGCAAAGGAATCTGTTATGTTTAAACGCTGTCCTTAAAGAGCGGTCAATTTGATGTGGAGGATCTTGATTGGCTGCTTGTTCTATGATAGGGAGAGGCAGTAGGGACCTACGAGCTCTAAATATGAAAGCACCAGGTCTAATAAATAGTAGTTGTGGTTATTTAAGATGTAGTTGTGTTAGTTGTGCATGTTCTATCGCGACAGACTGATATTGTGGCCGTAGTACATGTGTTTATTTCCTAAACCTCTTTTCGCTGTTGCTGTTATTTTCACCGCTTTGTTGCCATGGCGCTGTAGTGGTATGGTTGTTGCTGTTCTTTCTGTTGCAGTTATGTTGACCGTCAACGTAAAGTTTTCTTTCTACATTTGGTTATATATGACAATGTCCGTTGTGTTTTTCAAGTAATATGCCCGAAAATATCGAATTCTTTTTATCACTGTATTGTCCTGTCTTTTTTCTACAGCTTGTAGCGTATGTCTACTCTAGAAAGTGTATTGTCCTGTCTTTTTTCTACAGCTTGTAGCGTATGTCTACTCTAGAAAGTGTATTGTCCTGTCTTTTTTTCTACAGCTTGTAGCGTATGTCTACTCTAGAAAGTGTATTGTCTCCTTGCGTTTTTAGCTGCCATACTTCAGGTCTACTGCTCGAAGCATGCTAAACATGATGTTTGAATAAATTTATCTTTATAGGATGGTGTTTATTTTATTTAGGGGTTGATCCTGGTGGATGTGTGATATCTGCCACTGTACAGCAGAAATGATATTTGTGTTAGTCACTAGCGGAGAATCAGTGAATCGGTCGTTTGTATATCTACGTCACGGCACTGGTTTGTTGCTTCCAGGTTGAGATATGTATTATAAATGTTGTGTCACTGCGCTGGATTGTTGCTTCTGTGTAGAGATATGTATTATAAATTTTACATCACTGCTCTGGCTTGTCGTTTCCTTGTAGAGGTATGTCAGTGAAAAGCAGTAGACCTGCAGTAGAAGTTTATCATTTTCAGACTGTGATCCTACACACATCATCATGTATGTTGTTGTGGTCACGGTTGAGTCTAACTCCGGCACAGTAGATTATGATCACGTTCACAATAGGGTTTCGCATGTGACCTACATGTTCAAATTGCTCGGTTGCTTATGATGACTTCTCTGTCATTCAGTTTGATTTGTTACCTCTTAGATCAAGATTCGTCTGCTGCCACACGTTTAAAAATGTTCAGACTTTCTCCACACCATTTTCGTTTTAAATTCCAGACACATACTATGAATAATGATTAACAACACACTAAATACTGAAAGAAATATACCCAAGATTCTGATGATGTAATTACTATTTCAGTTTTAAAAGTCATTTAAAAGTAATTTTTAAAAAAGAAAACAATTACCTGCAAAATCTGAATGTGTACTTTCCTCAGACTGATAGCACCCAAATTAAAAATAAAAATATTTAAAGTCACAAATTAAACTCAGACCTGATAACTGTTTTAAAATATATGCAAATTTACGATGTAACTAAGATAACACAAATGTACACCATGTACAAATAAAAAGTCAATGAAAATAAATCACTTCACAAGGACAGAAAATTGTAATTTCTAGTAGAGTTTGAAAGCTACACTTAAAAATATTGAATATTATTAAAAGCTAACTTAAAAATCTTGCAGGGCATACCCGATTATGGTTTGTTTGTTCAATGGGCCATGTGTAATATTGCCACGATTTTTAAAAGTTTGACTTTGTACACTTTTACGTTTTTCTTTTGGCAAACTGCTGAAATGGGTGACCTTGATTAAATTCATCCATTGCGCACAGTTTTAATGCTACAAGTTTGATTTACTGTTAGAAGTACGGTAATTGAGTTTTCTTTCGAAAACGTTGAAGACGGTGACAGTACAATGTTTAAAAGCAACATCACTAAAAATGGCAGTCATGAAAAATGAGCGATTATCGTGCTAATGAAGCTAATTATCTTCGGAAGTAATAAAAGAATAATTATCAAATAAACCAAGCTTGTAGAGGATATCTATGCCTACAATATATCCGACTTTAGTTACACTCGAACATATGATTTCCGAGTTATGACGTAGTACAATTTAGAAAATGTTCACACCCGGATTTTGGAAATGGGGGATGGCTAAGACAAATATCTCCGGAATTAACAAGATATTAAAAATCTGTCTTTCGATTATGTTTTAGAATACATTCCGTTTGATGCGCGCCAAATTTGGTTGCTTTCTCAAGAGTAGATATTTAAATACGAATTAAATGGAAGGAAATTGCATCAAAATAGTGTATTTTTTGTATGTTTATTTGTTGTTGATGTAACGTTTTTGTTTTCCAAACTACCCTAACAAAATTCTATACAGGTATTATGGCTTGTGTAAATAAATTTCTCAGCTTACAGAATCAAATGTTGACGATGGGTGGAGTTATAAACGTTTTAAATTAGTGTTTATTTTTCATACATATGCAAATATTTCTTAAAGTTTAGTAAATTTTTAACACCTAATTTCAGAATCAAGCTCAGCACACGGTCACAATATTATTATAGTTTATTTGTTCTTATTCCATATGTAATGTTGACGATATTTGTTTTTAATTAAACTTTGTATATTCGAGCATTTGGGGCAAAATTGCAAAAATGGGTGACCCTGAATAACCTCGTGTACTATGCACACTTTTGACTGTACAAGTTTGCAAAGGATATCCAGAGATTGGCCATTGTTGCCTCTATCGAATATGGTCAAGAGAATGTTAGTACTTTGTATACAAATGGACAAAGGAACGGCATTCAAAATGGCAGTAACGGAGAGTGTGCCGTTTTTAGCGCTAACTTTTAAAGCTAATTATCTCTGTATGTTATTATTGGAAACTTATTAAATACGTTATTATTGGAAACTTATTAAATACGTTATTATTAGAAACTTATTAAATACGTTATTATTGGAAACTTATTAAATACGTTATTATTGGAAACTTATTAAATACGTTATTATTGGAAACTTATTAAATACGTTATTATTGGAAACTTATTAAATACGTTATTATTGGAAACTTATTAAATACGTTATTATTGGAAACTTATTAAATACGTTATTATTAGAAACTTATTAAATACGTTATTATTGGAAACTTATTAAATACGTTATTATTGGAAACTTATTAAATACGTTATTATTGGAAACTTATTAAATACGTTATTATTGGAAACTTATTAAGTAATTAGTCTCGTAGATGTCGTGCATGCATAGACCATTTCCAAATTTGGTTAGAATCAGACAAACGGTTGCACACGCGCGAAATTTTGTAAATTTTGAAGTTGACTCTATTTTTTAAAAAAATCAAAATCGATGTGTTTTTTATCAATATGAAATTATGGGAACATCGAAATGAAACAAACATTAATCGAAAGATGATGTCAAAGGGCTCCCAAAACTATTAATTTCAAAAAAATGACTTGTAAATATTGAATTAGTCAGATAAAGATGTATGGATAATATTTTTGCACAAACAAGTTTGGAAGTTTTTGAGGTAGACGCAACAAAATTTTAACAATATGTGCTTGGCAAATATTTTTATCGATTTCACTTGGTTTCAGATCGATATCTCTAAGGGATTTTAATGAATATTTTTTCATGTAATCCTATCTCTACTAATACAATTACGTTCAGTGGAAATTGGAAAGTCGCAATGGCTGCACACTCCCGCCTTTCCTTAGTAATGCATACATTATCCGAAAAGGGCGATTACTCCCAATTTTAAAAAGGCAAATTCCGTTGTTCCGACTTCTAGTCTGCGAACGACCAAAATATTAAAACGGTTTCCGATTTTTCTCTTTTGCGGAAGACACAAAACTTAAAATGTTTATAATGCTCAAATGTAAGACTTTTTCAAAACTATTTTGACATTTTATTGATTTTCAAGACGTTTTCCAGGCCTGGAAAGGCTAAAATCAAATTCCAGATCTTTTCCAGAATTCCAGACCTGCGCAAGAATCCTGGATCAATTATGTCAACTTTTCTACTGTCCGAAGCTCTCCATAGATAAATCAGTCTTTTAAAGCACAGAAATCATTTTTATTCCGTCTTTCTTTTACAGAATGTTATGACTGATCAGGAGAAAGAGATGAAATCAATAAAGAAAGGAAAACTAACAATGGTCGACTCCTCTAATATGGATTTGGAAGTTGGCGCACGCATGATTCTTCATGAAAACCAAAGAAATAATTGGATCATTTCCAATGAAGATGTTCTATTTTATCCAGAGGAACAGGTAAATGTTTAAGTAGTGCTATAGAAATACATTTTGCAGCACACATCGTACTGAGTTTCTAGCACAAAAATCCTTGAACGTGATAAACGAATGACAGTATTTAAAAAATGAGAGACTACAAATGTCCTTAAAATTTCACTGACTATAAATAAATAAATAAACACCTTTTCTGTTGCTGGGCACGCTCATCAAAACTCTCAACGGAATTGCTAAATTTAATAACATATCCTATTTGTTGTAACGATGTGTGAAATGAGTAAACTGGTAATTATATTTATAAAAACAAAACTTTTTGTTTCAAAATCAAGCAAAACTAAACCCCACAAAAATGAACCGTTCATAAAAACACCTGAATTGATTATCTCGAGGGGTCAACATTGGTAACCATAAGAGATATTTTATTGCAATAAAACCGCAAAGGTCAAACACCATTAAATAAAATCGAGTAACTAATAATGAATTGGATGCTAAATAGATCAGCAGTATCTCCTAATAAAAATACATTGCACAAATACGACATGGAACATTATCGCAAAATAATATTTCTCGTCCTACATTTTGTTAGAATGCGCCTCTATGACCTTTGCGCCCTAGGTGACCGCCCAGACTCCCCTGATGGACAGGCCAGCCCTGCCCTTTATTGTGCTATTTTTCTTGCCTCGACTTCATGAACCATCGTATTTGTAACTTGCTAAAATTTATCAAGAAAGTCGGCTACTTTGATCCAAATTTATTTAAAAAGTCGGCTACCTTGACCAAATGTATCAAGAAAGTCAGACCTTGACCAAAATGTATCAAGAAAGTCGACTACCTTGATCCAAATTTGTTGAAAGGCGCAATTCTCGGATTAGTTTAATAGATTCAGTCACCTCCTTGAAATGCATGTTTCGCCTCCAGGTTAGGAGAATTTAAGCATTTTCTGTTCTCAGTGCTATACATTTTACACGGAGAGACATCAAATTACAAATCCCATTCGGACAATGTACATCAGAACAGCAACCACTACCAAACATCACTCGCGCTTACAATCACGCCCACATTTACAGGTTCAGGTAATATAATTGAAATATTTACAGATAATGAAAGCTTACTCGATAACTGTACAGTTTAGTTTATATTTTATTTTAATACAGAATAGTAACATTTTTTCTTTATGACGTCTTAAAAATCAAATACAGAACGTAAGAGGAGCTTTGAATCATAGCCGGGAGACGGGGGGTGGGGAGCAGTCAGACACTTGACTACTCCGTCTATTGAGTAGACGAACTAAAAGTGATACCTTGTCTAAAATAATAAATTATAATTTTAAACATTTCAATTGTTCTGTACTTCTTGTAAAAGGTTTGCCACACTTGTAATTTTAGTGTGATTCATATACGGGCTAAGGTCAGTATTGAGAAAAAAAAATGTGTGCTCAGAAAATGTATTTTATTTTTCAACCTTTTATGTAATCTTGCTTGTAGATGTATATATGCATTATGAAATTATGTATTATGTAAATGAATGAGACCAATGATTTTCATTTCTTTATTTTTTTTCATTAGCTCATTAAAGGTAATTGTCTTTGTGTTTGTAACTGGTTCTGTTGCAGAGCGAAAAACTTGGAGATATACTGTGTCGCTGTTCTAACAGTATTCCGGTGTGCATTGAGTGGTCACTTCATGATAATCCTGCTTGTGATCCTTTGCCCTATTTTAAATGTTCAGTTCAAGTTGGCTATGTTCCGGTGAGAAAAAATAAACATACAAAAATGAAATTTTGTGATAATTTCAAAGTACGAATGTTCCAAGTACACAACCTTGAACCAAAGGTAAAAATATTATTTTCGTTGTTGTTATTATTGTTGTATGTATGAAAGTATAGATAGATAGATAGATAGATAGACAGACAGACAGACAGATGGATAGATAGATAGACAGACAGATAGATAGACAGATAGACAGACAGATGGATAGATAGATAGACAGACAGACAGACGGATAGATAGATAGACAGACAGACAGACAGATGGATAGATAGACAGACAGATAGATAGATAGATAGACAGACAGATAGATAGATAGATAGATAGATAGATAGATAGATAGATAGATAGATAGATAGATAGATAGATAGATAGATAGATAGAGAGATAGATAGACAGACAGACAGATAGAGAGATAGATAGATAGACAGACAGACAGACAGATAGATAGATAGATAGATAGATAGATAGATAGATAGATAGATAGATAGATAGATGACATATAGATAGACAGACAGACAGACAGACAGATAGACAGACAGACAGACAGACAGACAGATAGATAGATTTACTGATGGTGCTGTCCATGAGCGTTCTTCGTTTTTGCTAGTAGCATAGTATGTTTATTAAAGTATTAAGTGTTATTGTATTGGATATCTAATTTAGCTTTTGAAATAAAACAATGTGCAAAGGGCTTTATAAAAATGTTTTGAGTGCACTGAGTTTCATTATTATGTAAAAAAAACGTGTCCTTTTCTCAACCTGCACTAAATTAGTCCCTCCCGCAAGAACTGTAAAGGAAACTCAGGGAAATATATAGATATATATATTACATTTCTTAAATGTAAAACAAAATCGAAAAAATGTAAATGTAATCATTTTGTGTTCTGATCTTATGGTGAAACTTGCGTACAAAGCTTTTCTATACACGATAAAATTTCTAAAGCTAAAATGTATCTTAAATTGTTTAAATGGTGTAGCGTTCTGGTTTAGAGCAGTAAACATAGAATAATAACTGTGTTCCTGTTCACGGTACTGAAGTCGCTGATGTACAAGTGAAAATGAACACTACAGAAGGCGAATGTTGCACTCTTTGAATGTGTTCTTATTTTTTCAGATTCCACCAGACACTGCGGCTGCAGTAAGCAAATGCACTAAGAAAAATGGTCAGCAGGTTAACATACAGAAAGTTAGAAATATGGTGGTAGCGCATTCAGTTACTACAATTAATGATTCTCAGAGCAATGGCCTTGAGCATCCCCCTCGTGTACTCAGAGAAATAACGAACGAACTAATTGGCTAGATATCCAGTCATGGAAAAGCCAAACGAGACTCAGGTAATACTATAGCAAAGAAAATCAGGTAGTAATATAATGGGATCATTTAGTACTATAACAAACTCAGGTAGAAATATAATGGGATTCAGGTAGTGATATATATTAACAAAGTCAGGTAGTAATATAACAAAATCAGGTGGTAATACAATAAACTTATCAGTGATCACAGTAAAATATTAAATTAGAACTAAGTAATCAGTGAAGTTAATGTCGGTTAGAAAACTTAATATTATAAACTTATCAGTGTTCACAGTAAAATATTAAATTAGAACTAAGTAATCAGTGTAGTTAATGTCGGTTAGGAAACCTAACATCTTTCAAACAACTTTTAATGCACTGCTTATTATCCTTGTTTTGTCTTGTTTTTTTTTTTTTTGCAGGTTCCTGGGCAAATAATGGTCAGTGACGAATCTCCCGTCCAGTATTTACAAAACGAAACCATATCTTGAAAATCCCTTCACCAGAAGTATTAATTCGAAAACATGGAATAGAAAATCATGCAAAACTATACCTTTACAGGTTAATGTAACAGTGCTGGAGATGAAATATGAAATCATGCAACATTATATCTTTACAGGTTAATTTAACAGTGCTGGAGATGAAATATGAAATCATGCAACACTATACTTTTACAGGTTAATGTAACAGTGCTGGAGATGAAACATGAAATCTGTAAAACTGAACAATATATATGGTGATCCTTAACAGAATGGCACGAGAGATATTGTAAATTATATTGTACATTTGTACTTGCAGTATTTACAATTTTGTAATACCTTTAATATAGTTGTAATGTGAAAATAAATCACACCAACAAAAAAAAAGACTTCAGAATGACAAAAGTCCAAATTCAAATTCAAAGTTCTTCATAGTTTACTTAATATCTCTAGCTGTCTTCTGGCAGAGCAAAATCTAGCAAAGCGAACAATGACTAACCAATATTACTTAACTGTTCTGATAAATTAATTCATATAACTCATGTTAATGAAACCATTGATTAGGACAGTATATCGGATTTAGTTCTGTTTAATTTTATTTAATGGGTTATAATTTTTTTAACTGCACGAAATGTACATTTATAAATTATTTATCATATTTATGACAATTGTGACGCATTGGTGAGTGATTCAAAAGATGAATGTTGCTATATTTATCGAGTCATCACTCAGATCACAGCTATGACGTATTGATCTTATACCAAACAGACAGGAAGATGACTTAGCCTTACATAACAGCCATTCAACTGCACTGCAATACACAAAATCAGTAATAGCAGCTAAACAATGAAATTGACTCAAAGTTACTGATAAAATTATCTGGGACAATACAGCAAAGATTCAATACTTAACATAGGTCAAATTCATGAAAATATCTTGTTAAAGACAGGAAGGATTTAACATTGATTACACATTTAGAATGAGTAATTTCAATCAAATTATGAAAGAATAGACAATCATCATCCTTTTCTCCCTTGGTGGATATAAACAGCCCAGCACGTAGGCTTGAGACTAAACAGATAAGATAGTAATCTTGTATTTGATTGACACAGTGGATTTAGATATCCAAGTTTGATTGACACAGTGGATTTAGATATCCAAGTTTGATTGACACAGTGGATTTAGATATCCAAGTTTGATTGACACAGTGGATTAGATATCCAAGTTTGATTGACACAGTGGATTTAGATATCCAAGTTTGATTGACACAGTGGATTTAGATATCCAAGTTTGATTGACACAGTGGATTTATTAGCAGTAGATTCTGACAGATTATGATTGACACAGTAGTTTTAAATATCCTGTTTGTTGGAGACAGTAAACTCAGATATCATGGGTTTGATTGATTCAGTAGAATAATAATTAATATATCCTACGTTTGACTAACACAGTAGATTTAGATATCCTGTTTTCGGTGTAGATTTAGATATCCTGTGTTTCTTGTAGATTTAGATATCCTGTGTTTTGGTGTAGATTTAGATATCCTGTGTTCTTGTAGATTTAGATATCCTGTTTTCGGTGTAGATTTAGATGCTTGCAACAAAATTACTTGCAGAGAGGAAGCAACGAAAGCAGGGTAAATTTATTATAAAACAGTGTTACAAGAAAGTCATCAAAAGTTTCCGATCATCAAAATATTTCTCGGACATTGTAACAAGATAAAAGAAGTCTCCTTTTTGACAACTACTAAGCTGGAGAGACATTAAAGGTGCCAGCTGATTTTACGAAGTAAAGTGCACTCTCATCCCTTGGATAGTCGTTTTCTTCAGTCTTAAGTTGTATAGTGTGTTGTGTTTTATCTGCATTAATAGTTATTGAACTCAACCTGGACAACATATGGAAAAAAAGAATTCAAACTAACAGACTATCTCATGGACTATTAATTGACACCAGCATAATATATAAGTATGTTAGTTTCTGTTATTCAAACAGTATCCATTTATTTTCTAATTGCTATAAAATAACTGTTCAAAAGTAAGGATTTCTTTAATAGAAAGTATTAAATGAATTTGCTTTATTTCATTTCTGCTTGTTCTTATGTGTCTTTAGCTTCTGAACCCAATAAACCTAAGTAGATCTATTTCGAATACGTTTGTCATTAATAAAAATAATCACATACGTAGTCTGAATATGTTAGTATTAGTTTATTAAAATTATAAATAGGACTTAGTTATATAATAAAATCAATTTGCAATATTTTTAAATGCATTGAGAGTTTCTTAGTAATGATAGTGCTAATACTGAAACTGCAGCTTGATGTTAACTAGATGTTAATCAAATCAAGCTAAACAATGTCCATAAAGGGTTAAACAAAACAATTATTTATTTAATACACACTTATATTTAACAGATAAACTTATGCTTTCATCATCATCAAACAAGCATAATAGTGGTTCCATTGCCCTATACTCATTTGTACCAAGGCATTTTGGACTCAGCTGGACATTGAATCCAAACTAATCAAAAGTGCTCTTGATGGTATGTATATCTCGCACCTGAAAATTAGGAACTGGATTGACACCATCATACATTAAAGTGTTAATAGTTTCACTTCTATACTACATAGAATCTACTATAGAAACTAGATCTCACAGTGACTACAGTACAAGTCTAACTGAGGCAATGACAGTAGGTGTTACAATTTAAAAACTAAAGATATAAATTATTAGTTTACAATTAAAACAAAGGCTAAGTAAATCATGTGTACCCTACTTCCACGAGTGCTGTCCAAATATCTTCCAGCTAGCATAGAGGAGTCAAAGCAAAATGAAAATAAAATTGCTGTAGTATTTGATCGACTATTTTAAGTTTTTACTTACAAATTAAATCGTTCTCCCTTGACACCGATCATCAAGCAGTCCAATAGTTCTATTTCATTTCCACTAAGAAAAATAGAATTTTAATTATTATGACCTAGCCATTCATCAGGTAAACAAAACGAAGAAATGTGCGATTTGCCTATCAAATGATTAAATTGTGTATGTCGGCCATCATCTTGCCTCATTTATACCTTTATTACAAGAATTACGACTACACATGCAATAAACATGGAAGGTTTCTTACTAATTTCGAATCTTATACAGTGTTGGTCATTAATTTCAAATTTGCTCCTTTTCTGAATTTCTGAAAAAGCAAAACTGTTTCATTCATTTTCAGTATCCTAATAATTTACAAATTAAATAATATGTTTACATTATACCTTAAAGACCAAGTGAAATGGAATCTAGGTCAACTTCAGATAAGAATGAATCCGTATGAAATATGTAATTCCCATCTTTAGATTTAAGACTACAAAGTTTGAACTTTCAGAGATTTGAATCAATGCATTTATTATGGTATTAAAATATTTATGAAAGAAATCAGAGCTCTCCATTAATAGCTCACACCTGTTCATAACAATTCAACCAACGAGGATTGATCGAAAGTTACTTCGTTGAAGAAAGTATATTCTAATCACTTTGTGTGATGCCAACACTTCCTAGTTAATGGTTATGATTATTATTAATTAATTAATTAATCGTACATCTAATTACAAGTGATGAGAATTTAATTTATGTTATTAATAATTCTCCAGCGGACACCACTCGTCTCCCTCACTTGGTGGATATGTGGGCACTGTAAACGTTTTCTCTCTTCCACAACATTAATGACAGCATTTACTGTCACACAATATTTCTATAGATGGAAAGCCTCTTACTAAAGGAGTCTACAAATCTGTTTTAATCTATATTAACTAGCCCTAATCCACCTGCTTTCTTCTCCAACATAAGGTTATCAATATGTGTAAGAATGTCAATAATTTTAACAATAAATTTATTATATATATATATATATATATATATATATATATATATATAGAGAGAGAGAGAGAGAGAGAATGAAATAGATTACTTGACATTGATATTTCCGTAAGACAAGGTTCGAATGTTTTATACTACACAACTGTATATCCAGAAAATACAATTCATTAGAAATCACAGGATAGTTCTTTTCAGAGAACAGAAATGCAGTTATTAGAGATAAGTGATAATAGTTGCTACATTAATTTGTTTTAGGTGCTGTCTCAATAGTCTTTCATGCATCTTTGTAACAAAGACGTAAGTTTATTGTCCGACATTATTACATCAATTCCACTGCTTCTCTCACATGTTGAAATAGTGTTTTGCTGCTATCCTCTCGAAGCTAACCTGGGCATAATTCATGATAAAAACTCCTTCAAGCAGAAGAATATCAATTGTAGCAATTTCTAGTAACTTTCCTGTACCAGAAATTACTTATATAGTCAGCATATCTTGCCACCATACACCAAAAGAGTGTAGTGTATTCCCACATCTACCATGGTTGGTCATAGTGGTTTATAATCAGTAAACCAAGAGGTTCAAATCACACACAGAAAGAAAGACTGCTTATTCCCTGTAAAATGTACTCAGGGATCAAACACTAAGTTTCCAGTTTATTCATCTTTAACTCCATTCTCTCTTACATTCAAGTCTCAACTTACAGTTTCCTGCAACAGTATTTATTAGATCAATACATGCACACAGCATAATAAATAAAGCATATCAATTTACGAACTAGGAACAATGTAAAGTGTTAAGCATAGTATATAAGAGCAGCATAGTTCAAACATTTGTAAAAATAATAGTCTACTCGTCACATAATACATCTCTACATAAAACGCAAGTATAACACATCAATAGCAAAAATGCATGAAATATTTTTAAGTCCATTCTCTCTCAACCAGTCACTTAACTCACCATCAAGCTAATGGCCGCCTTTCAAGACTGGACTTCTTGCTACACCAATTTCAAGTGATTAGACCAGGGGCTCCAAACTTTTCAGCCCGAGGGCCACATTAACTATCAAACAGCAGTTCGGAGGCTGACTACACACTCGAGGTCCAAATAAAAAAGAATCAAAACATGGATGTTGTTTTAATTATTTATTTGATATTATTTTATTCACTTATTATTTAATAACACATTGATACACTACACATGAATGTGGGGCAAATTCAGAGAAGGTGGAAAAGTCAAAATTATTCAAAATAGTAAATGATGAAATAATTTTAAAATAAAACATTGGACATTCCACACACACACACACACACACAGATTATTGCACTCTAGACAAGAAACATAATGACATATAAATATTCACTACAACAGTTTGAAAAAAGCACAGTAGCCTGTTCACCAGTGATTGATTCTATTTTTTTTAAGAAGAAAGAAAAGACCAGTCCCATTGGCAAGTGTCATTTTCAGTAAAATTTAAATAAATTTTAATTCAGGCAGGCATATATTATTTTGGGCAAATAAAATAAGATTTCTGCCAACATTTTTGTCAGGTGATCTTTTATAAAGACTGTTCCATGCAGATTATTACAACAGTCTTATTTGCACACTTTCTAGATATTGTATTTAACTAATTTTTAACATGAAAACGTTAAACTAGAGTTTGATCAGTATAACTACCCCAAGTAGTTGTGATAGCCATTCGGGCCCTTTTAAGAGGTGAGGGCCCGTGTTTCTATTCTACAGGGGTCATCGCCGTATTGTAGCAACTAGAATAGTTGTACGATAAATGTTTGCTGAATGTGGTTTGGGTGACAGCAAAGACAGTACCACTTGGAAGTTCGGATGCATGCATGCATGTAGAGCTTTTGAGAATTCTTTACAGAAAAATGGTAGAAAATAAGAATAATATTTTAAAAAAAACAAAAAAACTTTAAGCATACGAATGCACTGATCGAATCTAATAGACATGCTTAATCAAAACATGTAAGCCTGAAAGTGTTATCCCACAAATTCAGACTACGACAATGCACAAAAAAAAAAAAAAGGAGTAAAATAGAGTTAATAAGAATGTTTATAAAAGTATAGAAAATTAATTCATTTAATGCTTGTCGGAAATAATGTTGAATATAAAACTATTTTCAGTTGAATTTATGAAATGTAAACCGCATGACTTTTAAGAACATATTAATTTGAAAATATTTAAATCTGTCTCATATCAATATACAACAAATGTTTGAGCGCTGTCTTGTCATGACTTCTAGGGTTATCTCACTTGACAATTTCGAATTCATAACACATATTGCATTAATTTACCTAAAAACAAGGACTATGAGGCAGCCGAAATCTGAAAAAGAATCATGCTTGATTTGGAAACTTAAATCCACATAAAAATACATTGTATAGAAGAACAATTCATTCTATGAAACTTTTCTTGCACTTAAATTAAGCGAACAGTTGAATACATATTATCTATACTATTCTAATCCCTCTTGCCGTATTAGTCTGCCGGCTATCATACATGTTTACTGTCATAATACGAAGCTGAGTACTTTATAAACTTTTCGTTTTCAGCCACTTCCCAGCCAAAAACACAAGGAAGAAACCACAGGAAACTTAAACCTGCAAAGACGAGCGGTTTGAATTGTTACCGGAGAGCTGTCATGGGAAAAGGGAATAAATACCTCGTTTTCAGATTTGAAAACCTATAGCTGAGAGTTATACAACCAGTCACAACCATATAAAAACACTGCATCAAGTCAGTTAACATCCCCGTAAGTTTTCTCCTCTCATCATGATCCTAGTCAAAATATTTCCTTCTGCAGAACACACACATACACACACAAACAATATAGTCTCAGAATCTGTAACACCTTGCATGCTAACACATCATTCAGCATATATACTATTATCGTTAATGATCGCCCTGAGCCAACCATTTTGCGATATCACTATTGTAATATTAACAGTATCAACAACTGAATAGATAGGATTAAAAATAGTTTACAAGATTGGCTTTTTTTTCCTTTTTTTTTTTTTTTTTTTATAAAAGTAGCTTGCAAAAGTCACGAGCTTCGATTTCGACATAAACCGCAAAGAGCAGCATTTCTAAAATCATTTTTAGTGATCGCTTTTCAGAATGATAGAAAGTCGGAGTTAGCATATTTCCGTGTTCAATTTTTGTCTCCAAATATGTTGGTATTTTTATTTGTTTAGGTTTATTTTTTCTCCAAAGTTTATGTATTTTCTTTTTTTTTTTTTAAACACATACACCTCCCTTTTCATTTTTTTATTTTACTTTAATATTTATTCTTGAATGTATGTGTAAATCTGGGTACCTAACCTTGCACGGACATGGCCTTCAGCACAAAAAACATACGTGCCGCGCCATATACTTTGGTCTTAGAGAGACGTTTACAAACCGTTAAAACACATCTGAGAACGAGAAAGTGTCCACTAGTATCAAACAATGATAAAATAATCCTTTTGAAAGTATTACAGAGTACAGTCCCTTGCTCTACTCACAGTTAAAGAAACACGTCTCCCGTATTTTGACCAATCATGTGAGGCCACGATCTGAGTCCTTGCCACCGGTTCACGAGCAATAAAACTAGAAAAAACAGTTAGTTATTTTCTTGTCTTCCGTGTACTTTGCTTCCCTATCAAGTGCACTTTAGCCTAGAAGATGACGCGTAAGTTGTAAATGGTATTGTTATAAATTGATTGTAAATGAGCAATCATACTCTTTGTTTTAAGATTGAGTGTGTGTATATATAATTATAAACTATATGGTCTGCTTTACAAAGGTTTTAATTTCTCCCAAGTCCCAGTACCAGTTTTTTTTTTTAAAAAGGAACTATGATATTTAGGCCTAAACATAATGGTTAAATAATTGACCACTAGATGATTTATGATCTTATTTATTTTTAATTCCCCCCTCCACAGTCATTCCGATTTCATAGACTAATACGTTAACTCATAATACTTTTAATAGACTAATTTCTTTGATTTAATTTTTTATTCATTGGCGCTTAAAACATTGTTTTAACATTTATATGTAAAGAAAAGTAGATTTAACAGAATATCATTTCTGTGGTGCACAAGCAATTCCAGTTCATCATCAAAGCTGAAATAACATTACATTCATGTCACATGCACTTTCAAAATCACTTCTGTCAGATCATTCTTCTGATGAAACAAAATAAGTACATTAGTAAATAATAGCAGTTCTAATACTGCTAATTAACATGATATATATAACTCATTCTTTGAGCAAGTGTACCATTTTGTGACATGAAGTGCTTAAAGTGGGTTAAACCTAATTATTTTACATGTTATTGTTAAAGTCTACAATAGGAGAAAAGATAACAATTATTAAAGTGTTGAAGCTATAGGAGTTTAAAATTTGTAAAAAGCATATGTTTCTGTTGAAAACTTAGAAAGTAAGATTAAGATGCATTTTATCCTGAAAAAATATTTTAAAATAAGCAGTATAATTAACTCATTACAATGAATTTACTTTCTTCATTAATCTAAATTATTAACTTAATCTGGATACATATTTATTTTAAATGGGGTAGAAAACCATAACTTCAAAACATGGAAATCTCATTGTCTCCCAGTTATAAAATTATCAGCCATCAATGAATAAGCTCGGTTTTTCTCAACTAAACATGAAATGGGTTAAGTTATTATGCTACAAAGATGATATTATTATTAAGCAATACATAAAGAATCTATTTAAATATATATGTATATATATAATAAGCCTAATCGCAATGTTTATATTCTTGAATGCAATTCACAGCTACCTTTAATATCTCTGGTTTAAAACTTACAGCAACATGAAAAATGCAAAAGAAACCACATGAAATGGATGTGTACATAAATATGTAAGCTATTTATGATGTTGATCAATATAATCAAAATATATCAGGATTATCAGAAATCATAGATGTTTTAAAGTATGAGACTGAGAGTTATCTTTCTGAAATATGGTGCCTTTGAAAAATGTAAGAAGTAGTTTGCAATTTGTACGTCATTATTTTATATCTAAAGTTTTGTGAAGTTCTTTGTAACATTTTAAAGAGAAAACTAAATCAAATTAATTTTCTTAAAGCTGAATATTTTTGAATATAGTGAATAAATTTGAAGAACATTAGCATGTGAATACTTCTGGTAAATGAATTATTGAAAAAGCAGATAGAGTTTACATCTAACATGTCGAATTTTGATAAAAGAAAGTTTTGGATCCAATTTATGTGAAGACTAAGTATTACAAAAAATATTCTTTTTTAAAATATTATTTCTTCACAAAATTGACCATTTGCAGATAAAAGGAATACTGAATTTTGCTGTAATGTATTATCACTTTGAAGAAAACCTTGATACAGTAAGTTTATTGGATTATTTATAACAATGAAAATTAAAGAAAATAGCTGTATGTTTGCATGTCATAAAGAGATGCCATTTTTCAGTTCAAAATGAATTTGTATTACAATTAGAAAATAAATAAACACATATTCAAGCAACTATCTTATGTATCTCTCACAAAGTCACATCAATTCTGAATATATAGTACATAGACAAATGCTATTGCAATATACTTTTTTTTTTAAGAAAACACATTTCAAATGTATCTACCCTTTGTGGTATACTTGCCCAGAGAATGAGCCATAATTATTAACCTTTCCAGGTTTTTAAAAACTATACTAGTATTGGTTCTTTATATTACCTAATATTATTCGTAATACTTGTACTTGTTGTAGTATATAAAACAATAAAATCCTGATTCAGCAATAGTTGAGCGTTGATTTAGTAATTATCTCTGCAAGTGTAGTGCTTACTATTCAGAATCCACAGAAGTAGAAATGGGTACTATGTATGCTTTATCAATAACATCAGTTAAAATACTAAAATGCACAGAATGAGTTATTAATACAAACTGTAAAAGTTCTTAAGGCTTTTGCAAAAATATATCAGTAACTCATAGATAGTTCTCAAACCGTATATACCATTTGACAAGTTTAGAAGAAATATTACTAACTCTTTAACCATATGTGAAAATTACAACTACAAATAAAGCAAAACAATCTTTGACCTTTATCTTCAGTTCTGAAATTATGTTTTGTTATTTTTGTAACATTTATTCTTACATGATTTATTTGTACATTATTATTTTTCTCATTTACAGACATCCAAGTGTTTTTTCTCTCGCTTGTGGTTGGAGCCACAGCACTTTATGGTCCTGGTGATGATGTCATTGATTTGACACCCTCAAACTTTCACTCTGAAGTAATTCAGGGGAATGAACTCTGGCTTGTAGAGTTTTATGCTCCATGGTATATTTATGATTTTTAATTTTAAAAACACTAAATATTTTTTTCTTACTCAAAGTATTTTTTTTTACTAGAATAAACTCAGAAAAACACACACAATCTACACACATAAAATTCAGTTTCCTTTGGTTTATTTAACCCTGTATTTTTCTGATCAGATTGTTTCAATTATAATGCTTTGTATTAAAAAAAAAAATACCATTAAAATATTCAAAAGCATCTGCTAGTTTTCTTTCTACAACCTGCCAAGAGCCACATTGTAACTTAAGCAACTTCAACAGACTCTAAGCTAGGATTTCTCAACCTTGGTTTCATGAGGGTTGCTAGGGATTTCCTGATTAGATTGTGATTGAAGAAAAATGAAAAACATTTTGTTTTCCATCTTTGCATGCTGATTATTGCTAGCACTGTCAGTGATGGGCAACGATCACTCATTTTTGTTAGCAGTCTCATTAGAAGTCTTTTAGTCCCACACAGTATGATCATGTTCTTTTAATTGAGATCTTTCTCAGTTTTTGACATGAGATATGGAAGACCATTGATAATGTGATGTATTGCACAAAAGGGAGGATGGTAGGCTGATGATGACTAGCCTCACCATCCTGAATTACTAAGACACTGTATAATAATTTTTTGACTGCTAGTCCTATATTTAAGCCTGATCATGTCACTCAGCAAGAAAGTGTTTTTTCAAAGTCTTGTATAAAATTGTCTTAGGATATATTTTTATTCATATTGTTTTGGCTTATTGATTTTAATAACTTGACTATACACCATTGTCATGTTGTATATAGCATTAATTAAAATCAATTTACAACTTTTATTTAAATCTACTGAGCCTACATTTAGAAAAAATAAGTCCCATTTTGGATTAAGCTATAATTAAACAGATATTTATTATGTTTGCCCTATGAGTTTTTTAAATTTATGACTAGAAAGGAGATTAAAATTTCAAGAAAGAAAGCTAAACTTAACTGGATTTTTATTCAAGAAAGGTTGGTTAAAAATAATTTTTAGTTTTTAAGGTGGAAAAATACTCTTGCACATCATATTGATTTTTATTTGGCTGCCATTTTTAGTGTGTGATAGTATGGGTTTATGCAACCAACATTCATTAAATTACTATGATATATGGTACATTATTATTTTCATAGGCTCAACTATGTGACATGAGAGGTGTATTTGAATTCAAACTAGCTAGCTGAAAGAATGTTGGAAGCCCATGTAAACTTTATTTAAAATTTTTATTAATTAATTTTTTAAAATGTTTTAAAAATTAAAAACAAATTACTCTAGATAAATGTGTACTCACTTTTCTCTATTGCCACTCTACTTTTCATTAAAATGTATGCTGAAAATCATGCATGCTCTGAAATAAATAATGTCAAAATTGTTTAGTATTTGATTCTTTTTTGTACTCAATATGTGCTTGGGAACGACTTCCTGATTTCAAAGTTATATAAGTGAATTTATTAGAATAATTCATAACTCTTACTCTTTTCTTTTTAGTTACAGGTATAAAGTTTTAAATTATTAATTATTATACTGTTAATCCTTAACACTTTGAAATTGTATTAGATTAATATTTTATTTTTATTTCAGATTAAGAATAAACTGCATTATATCTTTTAAAGGGATTTTAAATCATTTTTTTGTTATACAGGTGTGGACATTGTCAGGCACTGGTGGCAGACTGGAAGAAGGCAGCAACTGCCTTGAAGGTGTGGTGCAACAGTAGTCGTTTCTTGTACTGTAGCAATGTCTCCTTTCAGTCTTGAAGCAGGTTCCAAGCATACATTTTTAAATAATAAACACATTCTGTACTGTTCATTATTGGAACTTTATATTCTTTACAATGGATGATTTGATTGTTAGTTGCAACTTTACTAGCCTCTTAATTTCGAATGACATACTTGCCATTTTCTTAATAATCATAAACAAAACTTAAAAACTATACAAATGTTTGCAACACCTTAGTCTAGTGAGATCATCTCTGCACACACCAGAAGGTGTATTTACATTTGATTAGTATAATCTATAAATTGTATAAAAGTGCCTTACACTCATTCAAATTTGTCAGCACAGTCACCAGTAGCCCTTCCTGTCTCTTTGGTGCTTAACTCCTTCGCTGATAACTAAGAATGATTGTATACAGAGGGTTCACTTGTGGATAATTCTTTACCATGCAGAAAATGTGTGTTTATATTTATTCTCTTAATGCTAAATGAATAGACAGATCTATACATGAGAGATGGAGGAATGGATATGTTACACAACATGGTTAGAAAGCCAGTACTAACACAGCACTTTAATGCAAAGTTTACCATTTCTGTGATGAGTGGGGAAAAACAAAACCTAGATAATCAAACAGTGTGAATCTGCCTTCATAAATTCATCAAAGCATATTTCTCTTTCACAACATGAACATCAACCACAACTGGATTTCTCTCAGCCCTTGGTTGAACCATAATAACATTGCTTTACCCAGAACATCCTATGCACAGATTTTCTTTGTTTTTTTCTCTTGACAACCACATGCCCTATGAGAAACTTTGTCAACCTCTGTCAATTTATTTTTATTGTTTGCAAATCAGGCATTGATCACTTATATTTGTTCATTAACTCTTCATTGTCTCACTTTTCTTAGATTTTTTAAAATTAGATTTTCTAGTTTTTGTGCTTTAAAAATGAAATCCTGTATACAATTCAGCATTTTATTTGTTTTTAACCTTAAAATCACCTAGAAGAAAATAACATTTATGCATACCTCAGCTGCATATTGCCCTTACTTTCATCCTTTATTAAACTACACTCTCTTCTTTCCATTTTTTTAATGCAGCCATTTTCTTTTGTACCATCTAACATAGCTGTTAATCCACATCCCAGTTAATTTAACCCAGTATAATTAATGGTACACATATTTTCAAACTGGCTAGATTGGTAGAGAAAGGAAAGACATTTATCAATGTTCAGTAGCATTTGATGAGAAATCCCTCACACTTGATCTTCTATTCCACTTTCTTAAAATATGCCAGTACTCAAAACATAAAAATGTAACGCTAGTTAATTTCATTATGGTTTAATATTGTATCATTTCTGAGTGTCTAACCTCAGTTCTGAGCAACTATCTTAAAAACAGAAATTTTCCAAATGCCTCTCACATATTATTTATATTTAAAAGTTTATAAAAAATTATATCATTGAAACGTCTGAACATTGCAAAGTGCCAAAGAGTTCTCAAAAAGCATTAATCGCCAGTACAAAGTGCTATATTTGTAGCTCTCCGATGCCATAGTTGGCAAAAAGCTTCTTGAAAATTGAATTAACCAGAATATACTGACTTATATATATTGTTGTGATTCCTTGATTTTAGAATTGAGTGCTAAAATTCAGTTTGGTATATGCTTTATATATCCATTTAGTAATGGTCTTAGTAGTGAGTGAGTAGTAAAAGGGTATGGAACTGATACAGCTTCTTTCCATTCAAATAATGAGTGTTATTCAGTATATGTTTTTTAATTTGTACACAGGGTGTAGTGAAGGTTGGTGCAGTCGATGCTGATAAACATGGTGGCTTTGCTCAACAGTATGGTGTGAAAGGCTTTCCAACAATCAAATTCTTTGGTGATGATAAATTCAAGCCACTTGACTATCAAGGTAAAGTTTAGAATATTGCTCTGTAGTGTATTTATGAAAATGTTGCTCAGTTCTTTCATTTATTTTTTTATTTTATGTCCTGTCATAAATGGTACCTTTTCATTCTACTTGTACTTATGGAGATTTTATGTAATTATTTTTCTGTCCTGAAGGTCAGCGAACTGCAAGTGGAATAGTAGATTATGCCATGTCTCAGGCAAAAAGCATAGTCAATTCCAGACTTTCTGGCAAGAAAAGCAGTGGTGGTAGTGGAAGCAGCAGTGGTAGTGGTGGAAGTGGCAGTGGCAAGGTTGGTTAATGTATTTTGTTATTTGGCTGATTTCTCTTGTGGATGTTGACCATGAGGGAGTGTTTGCTTTTGGCACTTTTTAAAAATCTGATAGCATGAACATTTCTTCACAGTGCATTGGGTTTTTGAAAGGAATGGTTTTTTTTATTTTTTAGACTGGAGACCCTAAAGACGTTGTTGAGCTGACTGACAGCAATTTTGATGAGGAGGTTCTAGACTATGATGGTATGGTGTTGGTGGAGTTTTATGCACCATGGTGTGGTCACTGCAAGAACTTAGCTCCACACTGGGCACAGGCTGCTACTGACCTCAAGGGGAAAGTCAAAGTGTGTGCCCTTGATGCTACCGTTCATACAGTCATGTCCAACCGCTATGGAGTAAGTACTTGCTAGTTTTAAAAATTATATTTAGTTAGCTCATCTGAAGAAAATACATGAATTGATCATGGATATGAATAATTGATTGATATTTGGGACTTTTCAAGCATCGCTGTCTTATTATAGTCTTTCTAACAATTTTTTTAAATGGTTTGTTGGTAATTAGGTCCGAGGTTTTCCTACCATCAAAATGTTTCCTGCTGGGAAAAAAGATGGCGAAGTGGTGGACTATGATGGTGGGCGCACATCTGGAGACATTGTGCAATGGGCTCTGGACAAATTGGCTGAAAATGTTCCACCTCCTGAATTGGTTCAGGTATAAATATTATTTTGCTAAAATTAGTTTATTTTCTTTGTTCTATTTCTAGGGTATTCTGTATTTTTGTGCAGCCACTCTATTTATGCATCTTACTTCTTTTAGGCCATAACCTTTAAAATATTACAGTTATGCTTTCATTATAAATTAAGCAAAATTCCATTCATTCATTTTGCAGATCACCAGTCAGGGTGTACTCAAAGAAAATTGTGAAAATCAACAGTTATGTATTGTGTCAGTGCTGCCACAAATCTATGACTGTCAGTCCAAATGTAGAAACAATTATCTAGATATTCTTCGTAGCCTTGGAGAAAAGTTCAAAAAAAATGGATGGGGGTAAGTAATTTAACATTTGGAGACTGTTCCTTTTTGTAAAGTTAAAACTGGGATCTATCAAATTGTACGCAGTGATCTCAAGAAAAGATATGTACAATATATTCAGGCATTGTTTCATTTGGTTTGATGCATCATTAAAATTAATTCAGAACTCTTACTTCTGATTCTCCAAAATCTGAACAACTGAAATTTTAGTATGAAGGATACTGAAATATTGTTCCCATGCCAGGGTGAAAAAATAAAACCAAAATTTGAGTATTTTGCAAACGATTTTATTTAATACATTATTTAAAAATAGAAATTATTATTATTTTTTAAAATTCTGATTGGGTTAGACTCTCTTTACTTTCAAAAGAAAATCAATAATTCTTTTGCTCTGTTGATATGTGTGCATGTACGTGTGTGTGTGTGTTAGCAGATATACCTTTTTTCTTTTCAGGATTTATTATATGAATATTTCAGTGACACTTTGCTGCCAAAGCAGTCAATTTTATTATGGGCATGGAATGTCTTAAGACTTTTATATTCTGTGCAAAGTCATTCAGACATTACTGTGAAAACTATTCTGCAAAGATGTTTTATTATTTGACAGAAAAGCAAGTAGAAACATAAGTATGAAGATTGGTTTCTTACATTATTCAGATGGCTATGGACAGAGGCTGGAGTGCAGCCAAGTCTAGAGGAAGCACTGGATATTGGTGGCTTTGGTTATCCGGTGAGTGCTCTTTACTGAGTTAATCAGGTCAGAAGTATCTATAAAACTGTCTTGAAATTATTAGGTAGAAATATAGTATATTAAATCATAAATATATTGGTATTTTTAAAATGTTATGTAAAAGGGATTGCAAGTTCTATAGTGCATTATCACACAAAATTGACTCCAAACTCTTCATAACATACAATAGAGTGTATAATTTCTGTTGTGTATTGATTATTTCTTTTATTCTAAAGTCATACCTGCCTACCTTCCGCTTTTAGCGGAAGAATCTCCCGCTTTTACCTCGAATCTCCCGCTCTTCCGCTTCCAAAAGAAATCTTCCGCTTTCATTTTCATTTTCAATTTTTTTTTTCACGATCGATTATGACAGGACGAAAAACTTACCGTGCGTTCAATAGAGCTAACGGCGGCGTAACTCTAACTGCTTCTCTGTCGTCTGCTATGAGCTCTTCAGCATATGAGTCCTTTTCTAACACTTCCGGAATCTTATTCGTCGGCCGTTATTAATTTTAGTTGACAAAACAGAATTTCGCTCGTGAAATAAACATTTTCTTTAAATATTTTTTTATGTTGAGAAGTCAGAGCTTAGCGGGATAAGCAAATTCGGTTCATAACGTTTTTACTGCCCGTTCGACCGATAGACGAAGTTCGCTTTTTCAAAATGGCGGCCACGTAGCGATAGTATATGCGTGACAATTACGAAATATTTACTTTAATAAATAACATTCAACATACATGTAAGACAGTCTATGCAATTTTC